>CM051235.1:181500967-181845967 GCA_027917425.1 Gastrophryne carolinensis
ATATGTTATGCTCTAACCTCCAAACCTTAAAGCAGCACTTCCAAACCTTAAAGGAACTTTCCAGGTTAATAAATATACACAATCTTACCCAAATTTTGCCCCCTAATGTAGAGGCCAGAAGCTCACCACATCCAGAGATTAAACCGGACCAACAGTCTTGCACAGTTGAAAAAGAAAACTCTCTGACACTCCCTTGCCCCATCTGCATGCATGATACTGAATCATTGTCAACACTTACATTTGCTCCTGCATCCACTCAAAGCTGAAACACTTCCTCACCTATTTTCTAGTGGTAGTGGCCATTTTGGAGCTGTCTTTACCAGCATCCCAGCTGTGCTGCTGCCTTAATTCAGCTAACATAACTGACAATGCACAGTAGTGCGAAACTCAGCAGCACTTCCTAACTGCAGGCGGCCTACAGATCCATGAGCTGCCATTTTGTTTTTAAATTTACCACAGCAGGAGTAAGAAAAAGGTAAATACATTTTTAGGTGCAGCAAACATGTGAGCACTGGCATCTTAAAATACTAACAAAAAAGGTGGTGCCATCCTGACCAAAGGTTTTACCACAAGGATTAAAATGTATTTGAATTGTGCTGCCAAGAGATTTAGGTGAACTTAAAAAGAGGTTTAGGTATGCAAATATTTGAGTTCTAGAAGGTCCCGAAAACTATGCTGTGATTTTTTTTAGATTTTATTTATATCACATGCAGTGTTACTATTGCATGTGTTGTGAGACATGGCAAATGGGCCAGTGAGATGCTGTGCATCTATCCGCCAGCATATGTTTCATTGAGGTGTACAGTGGGGAGCCACCTCGGATATTGGTTGCACCCACTTTCCTCTTTCCTTTTGTTACATTACTCAAAAGTTTTTGGTGTGCCATTAGCTATTGATATTTCAATAACCACTTAAAGTGGACCAACACCGAGAGGTGATCGGCCCGGAAATCTATAAGATTCCCGGGCCGATCACCTCCCACCCCGCGGGACATCCGAGATCGGGATGTCCCGCGGGGTGAAACCCCCCAGACACCCCAAATCGCTTACCTGATCTTCCTCCCTCGCGCCCCTGTAGGCGTGCGCGCGCCCGCGCCGGCCGTCTGTGAATGGCCGGCGGGGGCGCGCGCGCGCCGAAAGTGACGCGAGGGAGGCGGCGGCGGCGGCAGCCGCTTGGACGTTCCTGATCCCCGCCTGGACGTTGGCGGGGATTGGACCGTCCAGTCAAGTGGGAGCGAGGACAGGTAAGATTTTGGGGCTTTCTGGGGGGTTTCACACAGCGGGGCACCCCCGATCGGGGTGCCCCGCCGAAGTGGACCAAAACCCAGGATAGTCAAAATCCTGGGTGTTGGTCCACTTTAAAGTGGACCAACACCCAGGATTTTGACTATCCTGGGTGTTGGTCCACTTAGGTGGGGCACCCCGATCGGGAGTGCCCCGCTGTGTGAAACCCCCCCGATCGCTGCAAAAACTCACCTCTCCCCGCTCCCACGTGACCTCGTCCGGCCAATGACAGCGCTCAGAGCCGCTCTGGTATGCGCGTCCAAAGCCGCTTGGACGCGCATACCAGAGCGCTGTCATTGGCTGCGTCTCTCGCTTCCCTCTAACAGGGAACGCGCCTGCGCCGGCCATTCACAAAACGGCCGGCGCGGGAGCGCGCCCTGCTAGAGGGAAGCGAGAGACGCGGCCGCGTCTCGCGCATGCGCCGTTGGATCGCCGGTAAGGTAAGGATTGTGGGCCTCCTGGGGGGTTCCTCCCCGCGGGACATCCCGATTTCGGATGCCCCGCGGGGAGGGATCTGATCGGTCCGGGAATCTTATAGATTCCCGGGCCGATCCCCCCTGGGTGTTGGTCCACTTTAAATGTGTGTGCAGAATATCTATCTCACTCCTCAGGACCGTTGCAGAAACCCCTCATAGACTTATATGGTAATATTTTTTACCTTATCATAGTCACAATTGTTACTGTATGGTTACGCTATATTACATATCTTCTTTACTTTGAGGTGGTCCACAATCCTGGAGACTGTATCAATTCCTACAATCTGAGCCTTCATATTGTATCCTTTTTTCTGTATAGCCAATCTGGATTTGTATTTGTAAACCTGTGATATTCTAATACACTTTTGAACTGCAAACTATATATGTGTGTGATGTGCATCTATCTGCCAGCATTCCTAGATATGTTTCATGGATGTGTACAGTGGGGAGCCACCTCGGATATTGATCGCATCTACTTTCCTTTTGTTACATTACTCATAAGTTTTTGGTGTGCCATTACCTATTGATATTTCAAAACCACTCAAATGTGTGTGCAAGCATGCAATGGCCATATGTATCAAAAGATGAAAACTATAGATAGCTGGGTGCTGGAAATGCTTGAGATGGATTCTATACACACTCCTCTCCACCTTCAGAGTGGCCATGCTGATCTGAAGAGTTTCAGAGATGTCAGTCACAGTGCAATCCCTCTAATTAAAGTGGACCAACACCCAGGATTTTGGCTATCCTGGGTTTTGGTCCACTTCGGTGGGGCACCCCGATAGGGGGTGCCCCGCTGTGTGAAACCACCCAGAAAGCCCCAAAAACTCTCCCCGCTCCCACGTGACCGCTGCAGCCAATCCCCGCCAGCGGACAAGCGAGAGGCAGCACCGGACAAGCAGAGCGCGTCCGACGCCGCCTCCCGCGCGTCCATCTTACAGGGAGCGCACCCACGCCGGCCATTCTCAAACGGCCGGCGCGGGAGTGCGCCCTGCTAGAGGGACGCGCGGGAGGCAGCGGCGGCGGACGCGCATGCGCCGCTGGAACGTGGAAAAGGTAGGATTGTGGGCTTCCTGGGGGGTTTCACCCCACGGAACATCCCGATTTCGGATGCCCCGCGGGGAGGGATCTGATCCCCCCTGGGTGTTGGTCCACTTTAAAGAACTAAAGAAAAAAGGGGAAAGGGCAAAGCTGTTCTGGGAAGCCAATGTGAAGTCTGACTCAGTAGAATGTGGCAATTGGAGCAGTCAGGGGGTACATTTGTTTCTTCAGAAGAAGTGCCCAGAGCTGCACATACCTTGCACATAGGGCCTTATTCATGAGGAGATAGCGACAGGTAGCGGCATGAGAACGCCGGCCACAGCACGCAATTACACATTTATAAAGCCGATTCTGTTGAGCTGGGATAACGCCATGTAGCGTACGATTCGTCATTATCCCAGGCTCAGCGAAAAGCCGGCGTTCAACGTTTCAGGGCACCACGTCTTACCTCACGCTACCTGGCGCTCTCCCTTACATTTCAATGGACGTTCTTTTACTTCTCTTTAAACAGGGGTTTTTATTTTTTTTTTATTTTATTCTGAAATAGTGTTGTGACTTCTCCTGGCCTAGAAAAAGCCATTTTTGATTTTTTTTTTTACATTTATGTAGAATTGACATTACAGGTCTGGTATTAATGTGTTCATGTTACAATGTTATAACAATGTAATTCCATATGTTTTCGCTTTGTTACTGGTGGATAAATGTTCAAAAACAGCCTTTAATCACACAGCCTCCGGCGCTCTGGGCTACAGCGAAGCATTTTTGAGCGCTGGTGGTGTGTAAAGCTGTTTTCTTGATGAATATGGTGTGAGTCGATCGCACTGACCAGTCGCTACCATTTGCTCTCATGCAGCGCTGTACTGCTCATATAGCGACTCCCCACAACGTATTCATCAATGCTGCACAGCGACCGATGCGCTCTGAACTAGTGAACCACGGCCGAGCACAGCGACTACTAGCGGGCGCTCTGAAAATGCCTGCTACAGACGCTCATCTGTCGCTACCTGCCGCTAGTAATGAATCAGCCTGCCTGTAGAATGTGGCAATTTGAGTAGTCAGGGGGTACATTATTTTCTTCAGAAAAAGTGCCCAGAGCTGCATATACCTTGCACACAGTGACAATAATCATTCTGAGCAGACTTGTATTTACACAGACAGCAGTGGGCCCATTGTGCTTAGCGTTACCCTAAGCTCTGGAAGCTCTGAGGCAATGTCTGGCTGCACAATAGACAGTGACTGATTGTTTGTAGATTAGCAGACTTTGGTCACGTGTGGCAGAAATATAAGCTGGACTTACCTGGAACTCCCCTGCCACAGGATCTTCCCCCACCTTGTACCTGGTCTCATCCACTCTGGCCAGGAAGCCTCGCAGGTTGTCAGCCACCTGATTCATGGCGACCTGCAGCCCACCTGGGTCACCTCTCTGCAATAGGGAAACAGGAACAGAATGAGGAAGTATCCAGAGAGGGAATGTGACTAGCCAGCCACTCCTCCTGTCACCCTTCCCACACCCCGGGCCTGTCAGGCCGGCACAACCAGAGCAGCACCTAGACTGCAGGTCAGCCGAGAGACCAAGAGAGCAAAGCTTAGAGGGAAACATGAGAGAGAGAGAAAGAAGGGAGAGAGAAAAGGAGCAGGGAGGAAAAAAGAGGTCAGCTGAGAGACAGCAGGGAGAACAAGAGAGCAAAGCTTAGAGGGAAACAGAGGGAAAGAGAGAGAAAGAAGGGAGAGAGAAAAGGAGCAGGGAGAAAAAAAGAGGTCAGCTGAGAGACAGCAGGGAGAACAAGAGAGCAAAGCTTAGAGGGAAACATGGGAGAGAGAGAAAGAAGGGAGAGAGAAAAAGAGCAGGGAGAAAAAAAAGAGGTCAGCTGAGAGACAGCAGGGAGAACAAGAGAGCAAAGCTTAGATGGAAACATGGGAGAGAGAGAAAGAAGGGAGAGAGAAAAGGAGCAGGGAGAAAAAAGAGGTCAGCTGAGAGACAGCAGGGAGAACAAGAGAGCAAAGCTTAGAGGAAAACATGGGAGAGAGAGAAAGAAGGGAGAGAGAAAAGGAGCAGGGAGGAAAAAAGAGGTCAGCTGAGAGACAGCGGGGAGACCAAGAGAGCAAAGCTTAGAGGGAAACATGAGAGAGAGAGAAAGAAGGGAGAGAGAAAGGGAGCAGGGAGAAAAAAAAGAGGTCAGCTGAGAGACAGCGGGGAGAACAAGAGAGCAAAGCTTAGAGGGAAACATGAGAGAGAGAGAAAGAAGGGAGAGAGAAAGGGAGCAGGGAGAAAAAAAAGAGGTCAGCTGAGAGACAGCAGGGAGAACAAGAGAGCAAAGCTTAGAGGGAAACATGAGAGAGAGAGAAAGAAGGGAGAGAGAAAGGGAGCAGGGAGAAAAAAAAGTAAGAAAGAGAGGGAAGATGAAAAGGAGCAAGAATGTAAGGAAAAACAGAAAGCAGATGAGAGGAAAAATAAGAGAGAGACAAAGGCCTTGATTCAATAAAGGTAGAAAAAATTCTCATGGTAGTAAAAAATTCAATTCATGAGAAAAAAGCAGAGAATGTCACTGTTACTGAATCACTAGATAAAAAGACAATGAAAGTCAATGGCAGCATTTCTGTTCTATTTTTCTATTTTTAGGAGTAAAACAGTACCATTGACATTCATTGTTTTCTTAGCTGGTGATTCAGCAACAGTAACATTCTCAGGCTTCTTTCTCATGAATTGAATCTTTTACTACCATGAGAATTTTTTTCTACCTTTATTGAATCGAGGCCAAAGTGGCAAAATAGAGAGCAGCTGAGGGGGGGAAATGAGAGCGGGAACTAGGAGGCACAAAAACAAAGGGCAAATGAGAGGGACAATTAAACAGCAAGACAGAAGGAAGGAAAAAAAGAGCATTTGGAAATGAACAATGAGAAAAAAGAGGAGAGCAAAGGAGAGAGGAGCTGACAACAAAGGGAGAAAAGCTGCTGACAGGTAATGGGGAAAAATAGGACAGCAAGAGAGGAGCAAAATCATAATGGGGCATAGGGATTTGTAAAGAGAGAAAAAAGGTATAGGGAAAATTAGGGAGAGAGCAGTGCAGAGAAAGAAAGAGAAGGAGGGATACCGAAAAGTGGGAAGGAGAAAGGGAGGGGGTGGGAGGTGAGATAGAAGAGAAAGAGGAACTGATGGAGAGGGAAAAAGAAAGAGAGATTAGAAAAACAGCAAAGAGAGCAAAGGGAAATAAAAAAGGGAGAGAGAGAGAAAAACAGGTGAAAAGAAAGCGTGAAAGAGAGTTAAGGAGGTGTGGTAAAGTGTGTGGAGAAGTCCTGGATGGAGTATATTTTTCCCCTACAGTGCTGTATAGAGCACGACCCATGCCAGGATTTCAGAACCCTGGTCACATTCCCCACTCCTAGGTTTCTTCTGATCTCAGGTCTCGCACACCTGGTCAGATTGATTTCGGGAAGGAGCCTGAATAAAAGGCTCCCACTGAGCCAGTCATTTGTCCTGGACCAGCCTGATGGAGGGAGCTCAGGCTGAACTGCATGTTGTATGAATAACAATACTGGACTATTAAGCCGGAGGACTTGGCTTCTGCGCCCCACTCTTGGACTGTTGGGCATACCTCCCAACTTCTGAAAACGTGAAAGCGGGACAAGCCATGCCCCCGGCCACACCCCCGTCACGCCCCGGCCACACCCCCGTTACGCCCCGGCCACACCCCCGTCACGCCCCGGCCACGCCCCCGTCACGCCCCGGCCACGCTCTCCAGCTCCAGCAATGTCGGCTGCCTTCACCCCTGCATGCGTACGTATCCCCAAACCAGCATACCGCCCGCCCCCCCACCCCCGTGCGCCTGCCCACCCACCCCCGTGCGCCCGCCCCACTCTCTCACCCCACGCGCCAGGAAGTTATCTTCGCGCCGGCGTCATTGCGGCCCTGGGCTGTCACAGCGCAGGGCGTCCCGGGACATTTGGTTTTTTTCCGGGACCGCGGGATCCTTCTCAAAAATCGGGACAATCCCGGGAAAATCGGGACAGTTGGGAGGCATGCTGTTGAGGGCGAGAAGTGGCGGGCTTCTGGATTGGACTTTCCTTTGACCCACAGCTTGCTGGAATCCCCAGCCCTGGATTTACCTTTATTTGGTGATGTAACCATTTGTTTTGATTTTCTGCATTGACGCTGCAACCTATGAATGGAGAAGTATTATTTCATTTGAATACTTTCATTTTTCTGCAATAAACCTGCTTTGCCAAGAGAGAACTGTTGTCTGTGTCACTAGCGTTCGCCCCCAATATCCCACAGAGGTAAGAGAAAGAGAAAGGAGGAGAGGGAGAGACAATACGATGGTAAGAGGGGTGAAAAATGATAGT
Organism: Gastrophryne carolinensis; assembly: GCA_027917425.1. NCBI lineage: Eukaryota > Metazoa > Chordata > Amphibia > Anura > Microhylidae > Gastrophryne > Gastrophryne carolinensis. The sequence continues at coordinate 181,508,109 of CM051235.1, forward strand.
GTAAGAAGGAAAAAGAGGATAAGAATTAAAGGAGGGGAAAAAGAGGCTGAGAGAGGGAGAAATAAAAATAGGCCTGTGATGCTATACAGTGTCAGTCCTGGGTATCATTAAGTTTCTTTAATTAGCACGTTTTCCCATATGTTGATGCCCCAAGGAGGCCTTGCAAAGAGGAAGAAGAAAGGGGAACAAAGATCGGGAGATAAGTAGAAAAGGGAGCACACAAAGCAAAGGTTTATTATCACGAAAAAATGTTTTTACCCCACTCTCACCAATCTGATTTTAACTTGATTATAAAGGTGACAATGTTTGTTTAGGTAGATTAATAGAAGGAAGGGTTCAAATCAACAGACACAGCCTTTTGCCAGTTATGACACCTTCACATGGCAGACAAGTTCACACACAGAAAAGACATGGGTGTCATAGGTGTCACTGGGACTGAATGCCTTCAATCTTCATACAATCTTTGTAGTATTACCCCCTCCCCCCAACTGATATGATCAGATAAAGCTAGCAAACTGCATAAACTAAGATTGTACTGATCACAGATTTTAGAATGTGTGACTAGCATCAGAGAGGAATAGAAAGAAAGAAGGTGGAAATTGGGGGGGTGAAAAAGGAAACATTGAAGCTGCGGGGGGGGGGGAGGTTTTGAGGTAGAGACACACATTTCCATAGGTAATAGCTAGTCCTATGGGCTTCTAATGTGTGCAGAGCTCTCCACATTGAGCCCGCCACATGTATGAGTAAAACAAAGAAAGGACAAATAGAGAAGAGGGAAATAGCAAGAAAGTAAGATATGATTAAACAAAAGAAATATAAAAACAGAGGGAAGTAAGAAAGAGGAAGGAGGGCAAATACAGTGATAAATGAAGAGAGAGAGAGGAAGGAATACAAATTTGAGATAGTAAAAAAAATAGACACAAAAATACAGAAGAGAAAAAGCAAGGCAACAAAGGAGAAAAATATAGAATGAAAAGTGGGAAAGAGAGGGAGATGAAAAGGGACAATTAGAAGGCGAGCAGAATAGAAGTGGAGTGATAGAGGGAATAATTAGGGGACAAGTGAGAGGTTAAACTGAAAGGGGAGACAAATGGAGAGGGGGGCAAATAAATGGGGAATAAGGAAGAAATACTTAAAGCATATGAAAGAAGAGTAGCCAGTAACAGCCAGAGAATTGAACAGCCAGTAACAGGATGCTAATCCCTAAATACGGCAACAACAAAATGGTCAGAGGAAACTATTGGCACTTGGATTATTAATTGCCTACATACAGTTTTGGGGTGTTTGTCACCCTCTGATTTTAACTTTTGTCTCGTGTCTTTTAACATTTGCCTTGTTTAATTAACATGAATCGAAATGACTATTGTACACTCCTCTAAAATGGGCTAGTGGTTTCATCTGACCATTTTCTTGTTGCATATGGAAGCAGTAGTAGGGGTAGTAGTAGAAAATAAATAAAAGACAGCAAAAAAGAGAAGCAAACAGGAGCAGAAAGAGGGAGAGAGAGCAAAACAGAGAAAAACAGAGTTGAATTAATACAGAAAATAGCTTAAAAAACAGAGAAAATAAAAAATAATGGGTGAAAGGGGGCAGAGAAAGAAGCAAATGAAAGACAGAGAGGGAAAATGAAAACAATAAAGATTATATAGGAAGCTAAAAGTGGAGAGATTGAGTAGGAAAGAGAGAGGTAAAAAATATAGTGAAGAAGTTAGGAATGAAAGAGAATGAGGAGATACGACAAAAGTGGCTCGACAAAGGAAGAGAGAGAAAAGATGGGATGCAAAGGGTGAAAGAAAATGGAGAGAGAAATGGATGAAAAAAAAGGGGGAGAGGAAGTAAACCGGGGAAAAGGGAGGGGACACATAAAGAGTAAGAGGAAGAGAGAGAAAAGGAACAGGGAGGGGGGATAAAGAATAAAGAAAAGAGCGACAAAGAAAAAAATAAAGGGAAACAGAGGGCAAAAAAACTGGGAGAGGGAAAGGAGAAAGACAAAAAAGATATCAAGACAACAGAAAAAAAGGAGATAGGCAAAGGAGTGGCAAGCAAAAGTGAATAAAAAATAGAGGGAAAGAGAGATGGTGAAATGTAAATTGGCAGGGCAAAAGGGACACTGGGTATTTAAAGTTAAAAAAAAAGAAAAGGAGGGAAATGAAGAGGAGAGACGTGAAATAGTAGAAAAGAAAAGGAGAAAGAGTAGGAATCTGAGGAAACAAGGGGAAAAAACAGGTAAACTGCAAGAAAGGAAGAAAATAATTAGGCAAGAAATAGAGGACAGTAAAAAGGAGAGAACATGAGATAAGGTCAGGTAAATAAGCAAGAAATAGAAAAAGAAGAATATCAGAGAGACACCTTATAAGAGAGGGAAGGAAAAATAAGCAGAGAAAAGAACGTGAGAGGTTGGTTGCCAGTTTTTCCACTCTAGCTCTCGTCGGGTCAGATAAACTTGATTGTGAGAGACAGTGGGACACTGGGACCAAAAATCAGCCCTGGATTTTACTGCCCGGCCCAAGACATCCCTGCTGAGGCCTCCCCCAACCATTAGCATTGGGGGCTGGGGTTCCTTGGCCTGTGGGTACATTGGGGGCTGGGGTTCCTTGGCCTGTGGGTACATTGGGGCTGGGGTTCCTTGGTTTGTGGGTACATTGGGGGCTGGGGTTCCTTGGCCTGTGGGTACATTGGGGCTGGGGTTCCTTGGTTTGTGGGTACATTGGGGGCTGGGGTTCCTTGGCCTGTGGGTACATTGGGGCTGGGGTTCCTTGGTTTGTGGGGACATTGGGGGCTGGGGTTCCTTGGCCTGTGGGTACATTGGGGCTGGGGTTCCTTGGCCTGTGGGTACATTGGGGGCTGGGGTTCCTTGGCCTGTGGGTACATTGGGGGCTGGGGTTCCTTGGCCTGTGGGGACATTGGGGCTGGGGTTCCTTGGCCTGTGGGTACATTGGGGGCTGGGGTTCCTTGGCCTGTGGGGACATTGGGGCTGGGGTTCCTTGGCCTGTGGGTACATTGGGGCTGGGGTTCCTTGGCCTGTGGGTACATTGGGGGCTGGGGTTCCTTGGCCTGTGGGTACATTGGGGGCTGGGGTTCCTTGGCCTGTGGGTACATTGGGGCTGGGGTTCCTTGGCCTGTGGGTACATTGGGGCTGGGGTTCCTTGGCCTGTGGGGACATTGGGGCTGGGGTTCCTTGGCCTGTGGGTACATTGGGGCTGGGGTTCCTTGGCCTGTGGGGACATTGGGGGCTGAGGTTCCTTGGTTTGTGGGTACATTGGGGCTGGGGTTCCTTGGCCTGTGGGTACATTGGGGGCTGGGGTTCCTTGGCCTGTGGGTACATTGGGGGCTGGGGTTCCTTGGCCTGTGGGTACATTGGGGCTGGGGTTCCTTGGCCTGTGGGTACATTGGGGCTGGGGTTCCTTGGCCTGTGGGGACATTGGGGGCTGGGGTTCCTTGGTTTGTGGGTACATTGGGGCTGGGGTTCCTTGGCCTGTGGGTACATTGGGGCTGGGGTTCCTTGGCCTGTGGGTACATTGGGGCTGGGTATAGGAGGCTGAGACGCAGACTAAGAGGGCAGGGATCGAATTATAGAAGCAGAAGCCCCACTGGCCCTAAAGCAGTGTGGCCCACCAGGCATTGTCCCGGGTCTCCCTATGACCAGTCCGCCCCTGGAAAGATAGAAATAATGGCAGAAAGCCACCAACCTGTGTGCCTCCCCTCCGACTTCATAGATGTGACACGAGCTGCGCTTGCACGCCTCATATAGCTGCACAGGATGCAGTAAGTGGCGATAAGACACCCGCCATCACTATGACCACACACATCATATGTGCTATTGCAGGGGAAGTAGATGCTAGACCGCACAGGGAGGTGACTTTTTATTTTGTTCCTCTTACAGGACAATGTATTTGAGGGAAGCGGCTTCAGTAGGAGACGGGGGGGGGGGGGGCACTTTCCACCACAGAAATGACAGGATGCTATAGGAAGGATGTGTGTTAGTGGTTATTAACTAAAAGCGCTTTCAACTGAATACCCCATAGTATTTCCTAACTTGTGAAAAATGTCTCTGTTGAAAGACCCGTCAATGCCCATCAGGGGGCAGTACCTAAAAATGTAAATGCCAACTGAGGCTGATTCATAACTAACGCCAGGTATCGGCAGATGATTATAGCGGCGCTTACAGCGACCGCTAGTAGACGCTGTAAGTGGGTATCGGGCGCCATAACCAAGCGTCTCTGTCGCTCTAGTAACCTGGCTGGCATTGATGAATGTGATGTGGGTTGGGCGCTTTAACACCAGTACAGAGCTGCAGGGGGAGAGAGGTAGCGCCAGCTCAGTGCGACCGACTCTCAGTGCTGCACCCCATACTTATCAAAAAAGGACACACGCATAGCGTCCGTGCTCTAAATCTGGTGGCTAAACCATAAAGCGCCAGGCGTTGTGTGATTGACATTGTTTTAACACTGTGACATTAACACTTTAGTGCCAGACCTGTAATGACAATTCTGCATAAATATATAAAATACATAAATATATAAAAAGTCCAAAAAGTTTCTAAAAGTGTTTGCAGCCAGGAGAGGTCACACAATGATTTGAGCAAAAAAAGTGTCAAACACGATGTTTAAACACAAGCAAATGAACGTCCATTGAAATGTATGGGAGAGCGACGGTAAGCGAAAGGTAATACCTGGCGCTCTGGAAGCTAGAGCGCCGGCGCTATACGCTGAGCCGCCTGTAATAATACATTGGATGCTACATGGTGCTGTTAGAGTCGCTCACCAGATTCGCTTTCAGAAATGTGGTTTTGCGTACAGCGCCCAGCGTTCACCAGCCGCTGCCTGACGCTACGAGGCACTACCTGGCGCTATCCCTTCTTAAATAACGCCCTATGTTTACCTCTAGAGCAGGGCAGTCGTCAGCACTGGGCTTACCTGAGCAGGTGCCGGAGCCCTTGCACCTTGGGAGGATCCATCTCATTCCCTCTACAGGATGCAGATTGGCCATTGTAGTGAGCCCTTCTTTCTTCCTGTCCCTCTATCTTTCATCTGTTCTTTTTGCCATTCCTTTTTTTCTTCCTTTCTTCCTTTTTCCTTCTTTCCTTTTATTATTTCTGTCAGTCCTTATGTAATATATAAATATATATATATATATAGTGGTAATGTGTATGGAAAAGTGATAAATGGTATGTATTTTTCCCCTGGTATGCTGTATCAGGCACGGCCCATGCCGGGTTTTCAGGACCCAGGTCACATTCCTCAGTCCTCTACAGGTTTGTTCCCTGATCTCAGGCCTTGCACAGGTGATGAGGCTGATTGCAGGGGAACCCGAAATAAAAGGAGCCGCTGAGCCTGTTGACCAGCCTGGAGGAAGGAACCCAGGCAGTACTGCTCAGTGGTGAATGAGAGACTGGATTTAAGCCGAAGGACTTGGCTTCTGTGACCTCAAAACTTGGACTTGTGTGGATGAGCAGCATGGGCGTGTATGCCCTGTAAAGCGGAACCTGAAACCCTGGAATTGCAGCTTGCTGGAGTATCAGACCTGGGACTTGCATTGTGTTGGTGAAGTAACCACTTGATTTATTGCATTGCATGCTGCAACCTCTGAAGTAAGAGACATTTCTTTTCTGCTGAACATTGTGGTTTTCAATAAAACTGGTCTTTAATTTTGAAGAACTGTTGTCTGTGTCACTGCTGTTCGCCCCAATCGCTCACAATATATATCTATATGTCTATTTTTTCTTTCCTTTACAAAGTTTTTTATTGAAGTTTGCACGTGATGTACAGCATATTTTTAAAGACAGGCATACTGAACAAGTAGTAATGCAAAAAGCGTACATAGTTGAATGCATAATGGAATGCAGATAAACAGTAAAGATAAGTCAACAAAATGCTCACAGTATCTTTTGGTGTCAGCAAAAGTAGCTCGCAAAATCAGACAGTGTCTAACCAAGGGATATGCGTCTTGTGGAACTTAAGTAGTATAAATTGAGATTACGAATTCTCATTAAAATTATTTTGAGAGCTATTTGTATATTCACTTTTGGGTGTTCAGCACCCTGGCTGACCTTGGGCAAACTTCTAACTATGATAAACGAACATTGGACTGGCTATTTTTTCTTTCTTTCCTTCTATTCTCCCGCTTACTTTCTTTCCATCTTTTCTTTGTTTCTTTTTCTTTCATTTGTTCTGCCATTCCCTTTCTTTCTTTTTTCCCCATTTTTTTTATCTTTCTTTCTTTTTTTCGTTTTCTTTTTCCATTCCCTTTATTCTTTCTTTGTTTCTGGCATTCATTCATTTTCTCTCTGACATTCATTCCAAGCTTTTGTTAAATTTCTTTTTTTATTTTCATCTAGTCTTTGCTTCTTCAATCTATTTTTAGTCACGTTCTTTCCTTCTAGTCTATGCATTTCCTTATATTCTCTTTTTTGGCTCATTCCTTGTTTTCTTCTGTCACTTCTATCCATCTCTTTCTGTCACACCGCTATTCCCTATTTTTCCATACTTTCTGTCATTCCTTCAATTGTTTTTTTTTTTTTTATCCTTTGCCAATATCCATCATACATCCAAAATCACACCCATGTATGGAGTGTCACACCATCCAAGGGGCCAACTGAGACTCTATCGTCTTGAGGCCCCCATAAACCTGGAGCCGACCCTGTCTGAGAGCATAGGGAGCTGCTGATTATTTTAGTAGATTACCTGTGGAAACCTCTAGTCAGAAATGACTGAAGATCTGCTTAACCCCCCCATACTGAACAATGTATGTATGTAGTTTTGCTAGAAACCCTCAACTCTGCTGCTGCATCCATCTTTTCCCTCACTTTATCAACCCTGCTCCTTTCTGCCAGTCCCTCCACTGGCTTCCATTTTCTGAAATATTTCAGTTCAAACATCTAACCTTAAACCAGACCTTCATCCTGACTAAGAGTCTATCTAGTATGTTTCCCTCACCCTGTACATACAGATTGCTCACATTAAAAATCATAAAACCTGCACCTATTGCATTTTATGAGCCTTTAAACATGCAAGATGGTGGCACATGGAGCATCAGGCAGCCTGCAGACAGGAAGTGTCTTCTGACTGCACTGCTCTGCATTCTGGGATTGCTGTTCTTTTCCTGACCCCGGCTCTGCTCTGTCTGTGTAAAGCACAGCTATAACCTGCCCCCTGCACTTGCCCACCCCCCTCCTCAGTATGTGATGCTTCTGAGGCAAGATGGCAGCGCCCGTATCCTAGAGTCCTGAACAGAGTTGCAGCCCAGTGTGGGAAGGAATAATAAGTAAGCGACTAAAAACTTAAAATATATCCATTTTAGATGCTGGGGAATAGTTTTTTAAAGGTTTGGGCTTTTCATTAAATGATGATGGAGGTCCGGTTTAAACTACAGGGCTCTCCTAGACCATTCCCCTTTCCTATATATCATCGACAGTCCAGACACAGACACAGCCTAAACTCTGCCAATGACCCTCTCCTGTCCTCTACCCTGATCATCTCCTCCCGCTCTCGTCTTCATGACTTCACATTTGCTGCTCCATTTCTCTGGAATGCCCTTCTTTATACCTTTTGCCACTCTACAACACTTCATATCTTCAAAAGCACTCCTAAAATTCACCTATTTAGATCAGTCTATCACCCGACTTAACTAACCCACCCTACAATCTTGTCACCCTTTGGAGCACTTACCATCATGCTTGGTACATAGTGTTTGTCACCCAACTTCTCTTATCCTCCCTTATCATTTAGATTGTAGGGTCCTCTTCCCTAGTGTACTCCTGTATCAGTGTTTTTGTTGCATTTCTGTCACTTTTGACCCATAATTCTGTGTGTATTATAAGTGTATTACTGGTCTTGCTCTAATAATAATAATTGCCACCTCCCTGTGGAGATATCAACTCAGTGCTCCTGAGTATATACACAATGCAGGGATTTGCAGACGCCATGAGCGGCCTTTCTAAGAGAAGCATTAGCATTATTCGAAGGTGTAAAATCAACAGGGGCCCATCCACCCTCAAGCTCTAAAGATGGTTTAGTTTTAAATAAAAAGATAACATTTCAGTTTTCATTTGGGCCAGCTGGGTAAAAATAAGATGCCATATCAGGAAAAGTCATGTTGGTGGGATTTTATTGATTTTATTGTGTCACGCGGGCCCACCTTATACTGATAAAACAGCTTTTGCCCATAAGGGTTACAGAGGGTCTTTGGACCCTATAAATATAAGGGACCCAGCTTAAACTGATAATTGGGTTCCCTAGTGTGTGCAGGAGCACACAGAGATATTAGGGCCCATTGCCAAGTCCAGACAGTGTGATGGAAATTTGGCATGCCCCACCTCCTGGTGAAATCCACTAAAACAGGAAAGGTTGGAAAATAGCTGGAAGCACTCATCTGATGAACAAGTCACCCTCATCTGAGCTTTATCCAGCCATCCTCCACCCACACTGTTAATTCGATTGGACTATTATCCAACTGCTAGAAAGATGTTGCTCTTTTACAGAGGAACAACAGCCGGGAATTTAACTCTCCCGGGTATTGTTCCGCCGAGACCCCCGGGAGCAGGTAAGTGCAACAGGCGACCTGGGGGTTTCACACAGCCGGGCATCCCAAATTGGGAGTGGGAGTCTTTTAGACTCCAGGGTCCCCTTTAAGGACTCTCTCACCATAAGCACCTTTCATCTGACTGTTAGTTAGCTCCTTTGCCCTTACACCTTGCCCTTCTATCCACTTTCCTTCCCCTCTCATGCCCCTCTGCGCTTATACTTCTTCACTGCTCTCTTCTACTGCTTACTTCCTTCCCTCTATCTCCCTCCCTCTTCTCTATATTAGTTTCCTTTTTCTCCTATAAACATAAAAATAAGGATGGGAGGTGCATCTGGTACTCTGGCAGGCTGATTCATCACTAACGTCAGGTAGCGACAGATGAACATCTGTAGCAGGCATTTCAGAGCGCCCGCTAGTAGTCGCTGTGTTTGGCCGTGGGTCGCTAGTTCAGAGCGACTTAGTCGCTGTGCAGTAATGATGAATGCATTGTGAGGAGTCACTATTTGACCAGTACAGTGCTGTATGGGAGCGCATGTTAGCGACTGGTCACTGAGACCAACTCACAACATATTCATTATAAAACAGCCTCACAAAACTCGGGCGCTGAAAAATGCTTCTCTGAAGCCCAGAGCGCCGGAGGCTGTTTGAATAAAGTCTGTTTTTTAGCATGTATCCACCAGTAACAAAGCGAAAACATATGGAATTACATTGTTATTACATTGTAACATGAACACATTACTGCCAGACCTGTAATGTCAATTCTGTAAGACGCAGTTAAAATCGTATATAGTACTGTGGAGATCTTACTTAACTTCCAGTTTGGCCACCACAGATAGGATGTTCATTTAGATAGATATCCTGTATGCCCTGTGAGCAAGGCCGTATTTGGTGTTAATACTGCCCTAGGCACTTCCAAGTACTGGCGTCCCCTTTTGTTACATAACCTTGAGCAGGGCCAGCTCCAGGTTTATGCGGGCCTTAGGCAAAATAGGCGAGCATCAGCGGGCCCCTTGCAGTGTGGTACGACTCCATACATGGTGATAGAGTTGCTTGTATGGTAAATACTGCTAAAGAAGAAAAAAAGAAAAAAATAATAGAAGGCATGACAAAGTATAGAAGGAATGACAGAAAGAAAGCGAAATAAGGAACATATGCATAGAAGGAATGAACGCAAACATGTAAGCAGAAAAGAAAGAAGGAATCACACTTAAACATATATGGAACTAAATAAAAAAAACAGATGCAAAGAGAAAAAAAGGAAAGCACAAAATTAATGACAGAAACAATAAAAATAATCGGAAAAACGCAAGTAAGACAGAGAGAAGGAATGGGAAAAAAAGAAGTTGGAAGGAAAGAAAGGATAGTAGGAATTACAGAAAAAATAAAAAGAAAGAAAATGAACATGGCATAACAGATGAAAGAAAGAAATAAAGAATAGATAGAAAGGAAGGGAAAGATTAGAAGGAAAGAATAGAATAGAAAAAAAGAAATTATAGAAGAACTGACAAAGAAAGAGGATCTCCCAAAGGCCAATTTGCCCCTGGCTGACACTCCGTATTCCTGGTTACTGCTCGGCCCTGTGTCCTGCACAGGGGCTGCCCAGGGAAGATGGAATGAGGTGGGCTCTCCTAATGTGCAGCACCCATGGCACCTGAGTGTGACCAGTGCCTGGAGGTTGTGGTCCGCAAATACAAAAAATAAATGTGTAGAGAGGAGAGACTTTGATGGGCGAAATGCAGAGGACCATGCACTTGTATTATAGATTAGCAACACACAGTAGTCACATGGCCGCAGCAATAAAGGAGAGGATGAGGACTGCTTTTAACCCATTGCGCCCCTCCCTTCAACACACACACACTGTGGGGGAGCATTTGTAAGAAGGCATTAATGTGCCCACAACTTTTTTTTTTTACTATAGCAGTAACATTAGGGCCCCACCCCTGCAGGTGGCCATTCTAGGCACAGGCCTAGGTTTGCCTAATGGTAAATACAGCCCTGCCTGTTAGACAGTCAGAAATGAGAAGACTCTCTAAACCAGGAGTGTCCAAATATCTGACCATGAGATCCACAGTTAGCAATGTGGCTTCCTTCCGTCCCACAAAAATCTAATATGCAAGGGACATATGGCGCCCCCAACCCCCAAAAACATAAAGGTCATGTCTGGGAAAAAATAAGAAGAAAGCTAAACTCACCTTTTATCCTTCACATGAGCTTCCTTGGGGTCTAAAATGTACCTGGGCTAGAAAGTGTCCCCATAGGCAGCTTACACTGAATGAAGAAATGTACACCCTTTACCGTGACAGCTATGGGGTGGAGTCCCATCCATCAGATTGCCTTGATGTGTGCACACAGTGGGGCCCATTCTCTAAATCAAATATGTTTTAATACACCCCAGCCTAGGAAGAAGCAGATGCGGGGGAGAAAAGGTGAGTATAGTGTAATATGCAGAATGTGCCTGATCTCCCCCCCCCTCCCCATCAAATACATTCCCCACACAAGCAGATTCTCCAGTGTGAAAAAAGTTAAAGAGGCCCTCAACTTACTGCTTTTGCAAGCCAACATGGTTATAGGGTTCACTCAGCAGGCCTGGGTGTCCAGTTGTGTCAGCTGACCTGATGAACCTGATTTACTAGCAATGTTCACGTGAATGGCAGCTGTAGGAGGGAATGAGGAAAAGGTCAGTATGGGTTGCCCATTCTCATACTTTCCATTGAGGGGATGGCACAGAAGAGCATCTAGATTAGGATGCCACTGTGCTGCGAGGGTGATTGGACCTCCAGGCAGTTTTAGGTGATGCCCCCCCTCACAACCCCAGAAAACTGGGACACCCTAACTCACTGCCTCCGGACCCACGTGATGGCAGGCATACAATTGCTGTGCCCTGCCAGGCCATGGCAATTGGGGTGCCCCCCCCCCCCCCCAGACACAAGCAGCAGTTTCACCCTTTAGGGCATGAGACCATTTAAAATGGTTGAATAGGACAGGTTGGGAAATATGCTGGCTTTCCCATCTCTGCAGCTTCCAGTGCTGGCAGAAATGAGACACAAGCCTCACATGATACTGCTCAGGGAGGCTGGGATTTTGCATTGGAAGCTGCCAAGACAGTTAAAGCGGGCCTTCACCCTGAATAAGAGCCTATCTTATATGTTTCCCACACACTGTACATAGATTGCCCACATTAAAAATCATCCTACCTGCATCTACTGCATGTTCTGAGCCTTTAAACATCCAAGATGGCAGCTCATGAAGCATCAGGCAGCATGCAATCAGTTAGTGTCGTTCTGCAATCTGGGATTGCTGTTCTTTTTCCTGTGCCCAGCTCTGCTTTGTCTGTGCAAAGCACAACTCCCATCTTGAATTACCAGTAAAAAAAACAAATACCGGCACTGCCAGGCCACTTGGTGGCATGTCTGCTCCCTCGGGCTGTGCATACCTGCATAGGGCCGGAAGCAGCCTGCACAAAGGCGATGGGAGCAAGGTAAGAATCTGGGTATTCCGGTGAGTTTCAAACAGTGGGGCATCCTAAATCGGGATGCTCTTGAAGGAGACTCTATGATCTGAACGACATAGTTTTGGACTGCTTTAACAGCCCTGTCAGAGCAAAAACAAAATAATATTTACCTTTTCTCCACTGCTAGGTCAGGTCAACTTGTATGAAACAGGTGTAATACAACCAAGAAGCACACCTTGGAGGGGAACTAGAAAGAATTTGGAAGCCTAAAACCTGGCCTCACTGTCTGGTTGAAGAATGCGGCAGGGACCTGAGTGGTAGCATGATGCAAATCACATTTAATAGACAGTAATGTTACAAACATAGAGGGTAAGCCAGTTCCAGAAGGTGAATCACTTGTAAGATAGTAAATAATGTCATCAATCAAAACTGAAAGAGTCCTCAGTAGAAGTAGATCTGAGTAAAGGTTGTAACTGGTATCAGCGACCTTCCCAGGGTGGACAGGTATAGGTGCCTTGCACAATGCTGGTGTTTGGTCAGAGCCTCCAGAGGGGTGAGTATACAGGGAGGGTAGCCAGTCTGCAACCTTTGTGATCATACGTCCAGTGCGTGGTTAGGCAAGTCTGTGAATTGTTCCGGGATGAAGGAAACTGCAGCTTGTGCTGCATTCAGAGCAGCGGTGCGCTCATATGGCGAGGCTGAGGTACATGAATGAATGCATGTACCAGGCACCTATACCTGTCCCCCCAGGGTAGGTCACTGATACCAGTTTCCACTTTTACTAAGATCTACTTCATAGGAACCCCTTTCAGCCCAACAGGATGAATCCTCCTGCCCTCTGATGACACCCTTTGGCGAAACGCGTCAGAGCAAGGGGAGTGCTATTACAGCTACAACCCGCCCTCAGTGAGACAACTGAGGACCTAATTACATTGCTTTCATTTTTGATTGATGATGTTATTTACTATGTTATATGTGGTTCACCCTTGTAACTGGCTTATCCTCTATATTTGTAACATTACTGTGTATTCAATGTGATTTGTGTTATACTACCACTCAGGTACCTGCCGCATTCTTTAGACAGCAAGACAAGTTTTTAGCCTTCCAAATTCTTTCTAGTAACAAGGGAGTTTGCCTAGTATGCCCCCATTCAGGAGGAGACTGGCAATAGGGAGCACAGGGAGAATTCTCAGTGGGCCACACTGTTTTAGGGCGATTTGGGCTAGGTGTAACCTCCAACATGCAGCCTATTCGCCCCTCTCCTGATATCTGCCCCCCCAGCTCATGTCCTGCGCACAGGGCCGGATTATGAGGGGGGCGCAAGGGGCTAGAGCCCCGGGGCCTCCACCACTTGCCCTGCAAAGGGGACCTCCACCAACCTAGGGTTATGGTCTGATCCAGGAGGCTTTTCAGTTATTGGTCTGATGGGCTGGCAACAAAGCTATCAGCGGCAGTGTGGGCGCATCTGGGCAAGCCTTTTTTTGTTTTTGCAATCCTTCAGTCAAAGCCACCACAGGGCAGGACGGAGAGTCTAGAGAAGCAAAGCCGCCGTCAGCAACGATACAGTGATGGGTGCAGAGCTGTCAATCTACGGCTGCTCACTGCACATACACCACCAAGCCCAGCCGCAGGCCGGCCGACTACACTACCCCCCGTCCAGAATGGCAAAGCAGGAGTTCCCGAGAAGCACGCACCCGCACAAGGGTGGCACAAGGGACTCGATCTGACGTTCCAGTAAGTGGGTGGGTGCCAGACAACCACTAATCAGGTACTTAGCTGGACTATTATTTTAAACCAGACCTTCAGCATAATTTCATGAAAAGCCCAAATCCTTAATAAACGATTCTCCAGCATCTAAAATAAATATATTTTAAGTTTTTAGTCACTTACTTATTATTCTTTCCCCCACCGGGCTGCAACTCTGTTCAGGACTTTAGGAATACGGACGCCGCCATCTTGACTCAGAATCATCACACATACTGAGGAGAGGAGAGCAGGATAAAGTACAGGGGGTGGGTTATAGTTGTGCTTTGCACAGACAGAGCAGATCTGGACAGCAATCCCAGAATGCAGAGCAGCACAGTCAGAAGACACTTCCTGTTTGCAGGCTGCCTGATGCTCCATGAGCCGCCATCTTGAATGTTTAAAGGCTCATAACATGCAGTAGATGCAGGTAGGATGATTTTTAATGTGAACAACATGTACAGGGTGTGGGAAACACATAAGAAATTCTCTTATTGAGGGTGAAGGAAGGTTTGAACCTCGTACACCTATAAGAGAAAAAAAGTTGGGATTGGAAAATTTGCACTAAAGTCGGACCTGGTTTGTTTTTCTCTCAGGAAATCTATCAGATCAACATGCCGAAAACGCCGATTCCAAAGCAGTCAGTGAGTTTTCAGAGAACAGTCGCTCTGTGTCGCCATAAAATAGTTCAGCCAATTAAATGTTACCAGTGGTGTGACGCTTTATAATAACACTAATCAGAGTTATAATAATAACAGCGTGCGGGAGCCTAACCCCAACCAGCACAGCTAGAATTTCCACCCAGGAATAGCGAGACTCTGACACCTCAGAGGGAGATAAACACTCCCCGCCACCCAGCGCCTCCTCTTTGGCCTCAGACAAAATGGCCGCTTCTAGAGACATTTCCTCACAGTGGAATTGCTCTATCCCCCTTTTCCGTTACCGCTTCCTAGACTGTTCTGATTGGACACCTCCCCAGCATCAGCTGATTCTCTGATTTGCGGTTGGTTGCCTGTGCCCCGCCCATGTGCCAGCTGCCCTGGCTGCAGGTTGGTTGTGTGCGCGCGCCCAGGGAAGAGCTCAGCGGCGAAGCGCGTGCACGGAGCGCCCATGTCCGGTATGAGGGGTAATACGGGTGTTTAGGTCGGGTGAGAGGGGGAGTAGGCTTCATGGGGTGTATATGTAACTACATACACACTACGTGTGTGACTGTCGGGTTCCTGTCACTAGGGAACTATATTTCCCAGCATACTCTCTGTGGTTGCGAATTAGTCGGCTTTGCATAGCATGCTGGGATTAAGAATGTAGTTCCTCAGAAGCTGGAAAACAGGTTTCACCTGACGTCATTTGAATGTGCTGCGAAACTACAACTCCCAGCATGCCTTGCCTGTTTCAAGGCTGAACTAGTGGCTGCAGCTTCTCGCATAGAAATTAGGGATTTGTTGTGCACAGCTTGCCTGTCACGTCCAGTCAGTCAGTTCTTATTCAGGTGCTGATGAACTACAGGTCCCACCTCCTCCTGTCTAAGTGTGTGAACCTACACATGGTTAGCTAATAATAATGCATGCTGGGATTTGTAGTGTACAGCTTGCATGTTACTTTTATAGCCCTGTTGGGGGGTCGAGCTTTTGAGGAACATGTTGAGGAAGTCCCTGCCTACCCAGTGGCTAAATATAGCCTGAGCTTGCTAAGAATTGTAGTTCCACAGCTTGCTTCTCCTCTGCTGCCAGCCAGTAACTATGGTGGGGACTGTTGCTAAGGGACTATGATTCCCAACATGCCCTACCAGTGTGTTCAGAGATTTGAGGTTTCACAGCTTGCTTCTCAGTTTTATACTACAATTTCCAGCATGGCTTGCCCTGCATTAGCCACCCGTCTGATCAATCAACCTGATTTGTAGCCAAATGGATCAAGAATGAATGGATCAAATAGCAACATTTTGGCTTGTCTAACCCCAGCCAGCCCTACTACTGATTGACTACCTCAGCCATAGGTGTGAATGGTGAAGGCAAGATCACTCTCTGCTCTGTGATTTACCTGGAAAAGTCCAGCACCCAGGACAGTCTCAATAAGCTGTGATGGGATCTGTTGTGTGGGGCTGGGTTTCCTGCAGACACGTGAACTGCCTGTTGTGCCAACCTTAACCTAAGCCAAACAGGCAGCAGATTCACTCTATGAAAGGGTTTGTTTTTCCCCTCATCCTCTCCAGAGCCATCGGCGCCCTCACATGACTCCAGCCAGCATAGCCGGCTGACTGACACTCGTGTTACATATTAGCAGAAAAAGACGAAATTACAGCAGCAGTCCAAACTTTGATCTCAGTTAAGCTGATCACACACTGTTTAATCTGATTGGACAAGCTCTGTGCAATCCTACCTAAACCTTGTGGGCCAGCCGCCGAGATTCAATTTCATTTTATTGGACTCAATTTTAAAGGAACCCCTTCTACCTGATCTGATCTTCCCCTTGCTGCTCAACCCCCCTTTATCTGATCACTTATACAAAGTCTTGTTACTTCTCTATGTCTCCTCACCACCACATCTCAGCCAATACTTGCCTACACAATCTGCTTTATTTACCCCCTCTACCAAATCTGCCCCCCCTCCGTCGCTGCTTATCCCCATTTATCTGATCACCTCTACTAAGTGTTGACCCCCAATATTCACATGGCCTGATCTGCTCTGCTTACCGCAGCCACCTCTACCCAATGTGATCCTCTCCTCACTACTAATCTCCATTTATCTGATCACTTCTACTAACTGCTGTCACTTCTCCTGGGCCGTCTGCTCGCCACCGCTCACTGCCGATCTGCTCTAATTACCCCCTCTAACCGATCTGATCTCTCCCCCCCCCCCACACTGCTGATGGTTATCGGATCAAGTCAACTAACTGCTGTGACTATTCCTGGTGGTCTCCTTCCCTACGCATCTCCCAACTCCCTGCCAATCCTGCTGAATAACTGTTGTTCCCTCAAGTTTTTTTACAAACCTCCTGCGTTTGCCTATTGTGGTTCTTGCACAAGAGCTTAAAAATAAGGCTGGTCATACTTGGGTGAATGTTTTTAAGGAGCGAGGAAGGTTTCTGCTAATCGACTCCATGAGGACCATTGTATTTGCATAGTTGTTAAATGTATAAAAGCCATATACCACTTAATAGACTATTACCCTAAATGAAAATTAATCTGTGGCATAGTTGTGCAGCTGCTCCATACCTCCAGGGCCATGTAACAACACCAGCACAGAGCTTTTTTTTTCATGCAAATACATTTGTTGCGGCCAATCCAAAATAGGCTATCTTAATATGACCGATTTTGTCCACAAGGATGTTAGATGGCTCTATGGTTCCTGTGGACGATGCCCCTGGTGTGCTGAAACTGCAAGCTGCACATAATCTCTGTTGAGTAGATACAGTGGAATGTTGTATGCTATTATTTCTTTTAGGTCTCCTCTGCAAATATGCTCCATGACATAAATTATGTGATGCTTTGTGAGGAATGCAACAGATGTATGTGAAATAAAAGGGGGCTGCTTCTAGCCATCTCCAACAATCGATACTAGACTCGTTGCTACTGCGGAAACCTCTTCTCTTGAGAGCAGTCTTCTTCACTGCCAGATGTTGGTCACTGGCAGGGTGTGATGCTAGCAGCGCTTTTCTAGAGCTCCCCTGGCCAAGAACTTCATGGACCTTCAAGCTATTTAGATCTGGTGCTAGCAGATGGGCTTCTACATTCCTCTGCAGAACCACTTTCTATTGGAGTGGTGGTATTCTAATGGGAACGTGCATGATGAAGTCTGTTAAAAAGTGGTCTAATGCTACCAAGACATCCCTGGGATCTACCAGATATCCTGGCATTCTCTGTTGTGGGATTAATAGATGGTGCAATAGGTCCAGTCTCTTCACCCTGGTTCACTCTCTGCTCCATAGCTTCCTTTTTGGTTGAGGTTCTGTTCTATTTTTTTTTTTTCGAAAAAAAGGTTCATGTTGTAAGACCCAAGAAAAATATGTCCTCGCCACACAAAACCTCAAATGGGAAGTAAGGACACCACGCATCACCATAGCAATGTCTCGGACATCATAAGCCTTGCTGTAGCACAGCCGATGGACCAAGCATTGGCGATCTAGAGATTGTGGGTTTGGGATATGCTGGGTTGCCATAGTAGAGCTGGTGCCATTGTGGGCTTAGTGAGTCAGTCTGTTGCTCCTGAATCTGATCAGTCAGCCTGACTATGCAATGTGAACATGCAGAAGAAATAAAACCGATCATTGAAAAAAGCAGCTGGTGTTGCACATTTCTGGATAATTATGTACAAATTCCCCACTCCCCTGTAAATTTGCATAGAGGTCCCAACGTTTTGGTTCCCTGTCCCTTGTGGTAGCTGTGTTAAATGGCCCATTTCAAAGCATCTCAAAATCTGATTCTATGTTAATGGCCTATGCATTCTAAACGTCAGACTGGATGGATAGGGTTTGTGGACAGCAATATTCAAGTCATGCCACAGAATCTCAATGCAATTTAGGTCTGGACTGTGATTGGGCCATTCCAAAACCTGAATATGCTTTGCTTTGATGCCATTCCATTGTAGCTTTGGCCCGCTGGAAGGTGAACCTAACCGATCTACCTATCGCGATTGTCCAGGCAATTAAAAAGCATATACTCACCTTTTGTCCCCTGCAGATGATTGCTCCTAGTCCAGCATTCTGCCTCTTACCTGATTGGTAGATCGAGTCCTGCGCAGCTCAGGGCTTATCACCAGTTAACACCCCCTTCATTTACTGCAATGGTGGGTGTGTGCCGGGTCTTGACACGCCCCCTCCATTACAATCTTTTGCAGGGTTTACCTCCAGTATTGACTCCATCATTCTTCTCATCAGCTGTGACCAGTCTCCTAGTCCCTGTTGAAGAGTAGCATCCCCACAGCATGATGCTTCCACCACCATGTTTCACGGTGGTAAGCTTATCTAGCGTTTTTTTTATGTTGTTTTGTGGAAGTAGTTTTCACTACCTGCAATCTGATGCTATTGGCAACCATACACCAAGTTGTAAAGAGAGAAGTGAGCCCTGAACATGCACTACATGCTGCTATGGTCACTGCTAAGGTGAGGCCATAGCAGCAGCAGTTTTCTGTGTGTACATGGCTCACGTCTCTCTTCTTGTTATACGGTTGCTAATAGCAACAGAATATAGGTAGTGAAAACTGCTTTCATAATGATGGAGAAGTGAATCTGAGTTTTTCGAATGAAGCTTGGAGCTAATGACATTGTCTTATTACCCCCCCAGGTGGTGCCGGAGATGTGGGGAGGATGTCGGAGAATCTTGGACTGCCAGGCCTCCAGCCGCACACAGAAGAGGAGCAGCAGAAAGGTGAGGGAACCATGGCAGTCTCTCCATTCTCTCCTTTCTACTCATGCCCTTCATGCACAGATATAAGCTATTCATATAGAGCTATATTAGTAAAGAACAGAAACCTGTATAAAAAATATTTAACCTAGTTAGTGTTCCTGGCTAATGCTGCCCATATGCACAACCATTTCTTCTACTTGATTAGTAATTCGATTAGATTTTTTTTTAACCAGCAGAGCATACCCAGTCAGGAAGCACAGATAGGTGAGCATGTGGGCTGACCTTTACCTCTTTAGACTGGTCCCAATTGCTTCTTGATCTTTCCCAATCTAAAAATAAAAGTTACATTTTTGACGGTGTAATCCATTTCACTAGCAGGCTTCCACAGGTGGCTGTTCATAGTTTGGTGAATATAACTCTGCCCTTTAGTGTCTCACCTTGTAATTCTGTGCCACAGAGGGTCCTAGTCCACAGGAACACTAAGCTTGCCTAACCTATGCCATCACCATCTGGTGAAGGGCACAAAACATCTGCACACACATGCAGCAGCTACACCTCCTCGAAAGGAAACAAGTGGCACTGTAGCAGTGTTCAGCTGTTTCTTGATCCCCAGTCAAATAGAGTTTCCCTAAATTTAGGGGAAACCGGAGTGGGGGGTTAGAGTCTTTGCAGGCCTGAACCCTACCTGGCACAGTTTAACGAAGAAGGTTTAGATCCGAGTTCAGGATTACACGAGCAAGTGTGAATGATGGGATTTACTATGCAATGTGAGATGGGATTATGCCACTATATTTGTTAGAAAAACAGTATAAATTGGATTTATATTTTTCCTTACAGTCCTTAAAAGTCCAATCAGCCATGATGATCCTCCTCTTCCATCGCCTCTCAACTACCCCTCAAGGAGCTTAATCACTGATGGACAACTTGGCCCCCGGGTCTTGACTCCTAATTCTGAGAGAGACTCTGAGCAGGTGCAGGATGGGTCAGATCATCTGCCCAAAGGTAACTTTGAAGAGGATCGCCACTGTAATTCCCTGGAGAGTGGAGAAGATCCTAAAGCATGTGAAGGGACTTCTGAGGACCTTCTAGTTCCCAGCGACCACATCTTCCTTACTGAGGAGAGGCAGGGCAGATCTTCTCCTGAACAATGCACTTTAATGGATGGGAACTTGAAGAAACACACTATGGATGAGAACTTGGGACTGCGGGGCACTCAGGTGCCAGATGACTTAGATTACAATGCTTCAACCATCACAGACCAGTTTAATGAAAAAGATAGGTCTGTTGCCCCGATTCAAGAGGACCTAACACCAGAGCCTTCACTGCCCACCTTAGGACTAAGCAAAAACATGGCGTCCCTAGACAACAACTTTCAGCTTCCAACTAAGGATTCTCCTGGAGAAATGCCTGCCGCTGTAGACAGTATCGGGGAATTGGGTGTGGAATACGAGGTTGACCTCAAAGAACTAACAGATTCTGCTTCTACTGATAACACGTTGGAGGACTCTGGGGATTTCTCAGGGATCTCCACAGTGGTTGGAGGGGTAACTTCTGAGGCATCGCCACCCACCAGTCCAACTCAGCGCGAGGAGGATGTCACAGCTGAGAGCTGGCGGACAAGACGGAGGCATGTGTTTGTCTTGAGTGAGGCAGGGAAGCCAATTTATTCTCGTTATGGCAACGAAGAGGCCCTGTCCTCCACTATGGGGGTCATGATGGCCCTGGTCAGTTTCGTTCAGAGTGGCAACAACTCCATCCGCTCCATCCACTCAGGTATGTCCAATCAATTATTCTTAAAGCCATTTACAATGACACATAGCATCACCCTTTCCTGGGCTGTTGGGGGGGGGGGGGGGGGGGGGTCAGATTTTTATTTTGTCTCCACCATTCTGATGTTTAAGGAAACCCTGAGGCCATCCAGGCCTTGCTCTGTAACAGAGTGATCCTTGTTATCAAATCATGTGGACAGATAGGATGTGTTAAGAATTTGCTATTTGCTGCCTCTGTATAGCACACTGAAGAAGGATGCCATGTAGAAGTGTAAATAGTTTATTCCAAATGCCTGTAGATACGTATGATTACTGCAGTTAGAAAGAAGTTGCCCTCAGCACTGTAGACCTCACATCTTAAGGGGTGACTGAGCATGCAAAGGAGGACAGATGTGTCACAGCCAGAAGGGTAACATGACACACACGACTGACAGGTCAAACTTTTAATTGAATTGCCTTACAGCTTACCTGATTTAGTGTCAGCCCTATCCTGGTCCCCCACCCCCCGATCCAGACCACAAATACAATCCTGACACTCATGTTGACACCCCCTCTCTTAGAGATAGGCTAAACACTAGCCCAGCTAGCTGCAATACAATGCACACAGCACAGCATGAGTTGCATGTCCCTATCCAGGCATAAAGTAAAAAAAACTGGGCTAGCCCTTTGGAAGTTGCTCTACACTGGGTTGGGTGCCTAGGGGTAGTCTATTGCTGTGGGACATATGGTCAGCCTTTGGAGTGGGCACAGGACACAGAAGTCTAAAAGACTTTAGATCTGACTAAAACTTTTCCCTAGGCAGCGTAAAATAAATCTAGTCCCAGGTTCCCACCACAGGTTTGTTTAGGAGTTGCCAAAGTGCTCTGCTTTGTCATGGCCTCCCCACCCACAATGCAGTGGCAAAGTAGAGCACCTTGCTATTTACCGCTGGATCCTAGGTGAATTTTACACTATGGGGCATCCCAATTTTAGACTTCAGCTCAAGTTTTGGTTCACTTTCACAATTCCTTTCCACAATTACTTCTGTTCTTTTCTTTTTTCATACATCCATCATCCTTCATGACGACCCACAGAAAGATGGAGGCTCCACTTCCTGGGAGTAAGCACAAACTGAATAGAGGTTTAAACACCACCCCTTTCTCCCCTCCTCTGTTTTTTGTGTTTCCTCCCTAAGGAACCACTGGACAGAGAGTTGCTACTTGAGCCAATTTTTTGTTTTAAGTTTTTATTTTCAGCTCCAGGAATTCTGGAGAAGTCCGCTGAGCCATGGAGCAGCTGTTACCGGGTGTAGTAGGTGGCCAGGGTAGTCACACATAGTAAGACAAACGCACTAGTTGTGTGCTGTCTCCTTTAAATCCTGGCAATCTTCCTACTAGCCTTCTCACCTCAAATAAGATGTCCCAGGAGAAACTGGTAATGTACAAATCTTGTTTTAACTTTGAGATGTTTATGTATGCTACAAATAGGGGGTACGTATATATAATATATTTTTATATCATTGTCGTTATATAGCCTGTTACACCTAAGGTTAACGATAGAGATAAGAACCCCCCAAAAGTAAAGCTCAAGGATTCTAAGAAATCCAAGCACTGTGAATCCTGCAGCGCCGCTCCTCCAGATACTTGGCAGAGGCCTATGTGTCAGGAGTGCTGGCAGTTAAAAATAGAGGAGGAGACAGCCATATTTTGGGACATCCTAGCCATGAGGAGTAATATTGCCTCAATGCGTGATGCCCATAGCGACTTCGGACCACAGCCAAAGGCATTCACTGCATTTATCCTTCAGTCAGAAGCGGGAAGCCAGGAAGCGAAGCCTGCTGTTTCCCTGAATTCCTCTGAAGATTCCCTGGATGATGGTACACAGGGTAGCGAATGCAGGGGGGAGGGGGGTCTCCGTTCCTTTAGGTCACCTGCCATAAGAATTGGCAGGGTTGTCAAATGATATTTATGACACTTGGGAAATTAAGTGTGAAGACAAGTTGCTATCAGTACACTATGTAACATTTATGGGGAAAACTTCTAAAGCATTCATTCAGCGCATAAATAACTTCTTTTCTGGTTGTTCCCATTCAGAGTAATGATATCCCTAACTCTAAAAATTCCCATTCCACGAGCAGGACATGGAGCCTTGGAGCAAATGTCCAAAACTGGATGCTCCACTGGGTCAGATGTCTTGAGCGGTGGATTTAAGTTTTGATAACGTGGGTGCTATCCTATCCTATGGATCACAGAATAGAGAGAAGCCTAAAAAGAGCATGGGATACCAACTCATTTGCATTTAGGCCTACCTTGGCATCAGATGGTGTTCTCAGAAGCATGGAGATGTGGCTCAGTAAGCCAGTAAGCTTAAAGGGTATCTCGAGAGCGACACTCCTAAGGAGAGTATCCTAGAGACCTTACCGACTCTCTTTAGAGCTGTCTCCTTTCTAACAAATGCTTCAGAGGAGGCCATCAGAGCCACAGCGTAGGCCACAGCCCTGCTCTCCTGTGCCAGAAGAGCACTGTGGCTTAAAACTTAGTCAGGGGACAAGTTTTACAAAGCTAAGCTTTGTGGATTTCCCTTTTATGGTAACCTCCCTTTTGGAGAGGAGCTAGATACTATTTTGACTTGGTCCAATGAGTGGGGGGGGGGGGGAGAGTTTCCCAATAAGAAATGGAAGTTTAATACTCGCACCAGTAATAGAGGTAAAACTACCTTGCGTCTGACTCAGAGCAGACTCGGTGAGCAGAAAAAGTGTCGGACCCAGACTAGGCCTCAAGGAAGGAGTAGTTTGCTTTGCAAACCTCCAGAGGGCCCACAGTCTAAGTCCTGACAGCGAACATCCAGTATCCAGTGGGGGGCAGACTCACCTGATTTGTAGCTTCCTGGAGAACAATCTCCCAAAATCCTTTTGTGATACAAATACTAGAAAGGGGATATCAATTAGAATTTTCATCCCTCCCTGCCTTTTTTCTAGTAACCAGGTTACCAAGAGATCCCAGGAAGAGGGAAGCTTTTCCTCTAGTATTACAAGAGCTTCTTTAGAAAAACATGATAGTTAGTCCCGCCCCCCCTTAGGAGGAAGGGGATTCTACTCATGTTTTCCTGGTACAGAAACTGTCAGGGAAGTATCAAATGATGAATGAAATATGAAAAGATTGAACCTATTAATCCGATACAAGAAGTTCAGAATGGAATCTATTCTGTAAACAACATTCTTATAGAGCATGCCCCGATGGTCAATCTAGACCTATAGGATGCATACCTGCATATACCAATTCTGACCTCACATCTCAAGTATCTGAGATTTGCAGTTCAGACAGACCAGGGACTTTATCATTACCAGTACAGGTCCCTACCCTTCGGTTTGTCGTCACTCCCACAGATCTTTACAAACCAATGGCACACCTCAGACAATAGGGAATCCTAAAGATTCCTTATTTGGATGATCTTCTATTGTTAAACAGATCATGACCTTCTTCGGTCTCATGACCGCTGCAATTCTGGCAGTACTATGGGCTCAACTCTATATGAGAACCCTAGAGAGATGCCTCCTATCCTAGAGAGAAGCACCCAGACTCGCCGGATCAGCAAGTCCAAATAGAATTGAAAGTCCCAATAGATCTCCGGTGAACAGATCCAGTGATGCTAAGAAGGGGAAGACAATGAAAACAAAGAAATCCTGTAGTCATCACAACAGATGCCAGCAGCTAGGGTTGGGGAGCCCACTTGGACAGTTGTTCAGGAGAAGTGGCCTCCAACCGTAGCACTCAGATCTTCCAACTTCCGAGAGCTTCTGGCAGTCAAGCTAGCACTGAATCACTTTCTGCCGGACATCTCAGGCAGAAATATCCATATTCGCTCCGACAATTCTTCCACAGTTGCCTACATAAATCATTGGGGCAGGACCAGATCCTCAACATTGATGCACCTGTCAAATTCAACAAGTTCTAAAAGGGACCCTGAACACTCTTGCAGATTACCTAAGTCCAGACAGGGTTCAACAGACAGTGTGGTGTCTAAACCAAGAGATTTTTCTTCAGATTGTAAGTGCATCGGGTCTCCCTCAGATAGATCTTTTTGCCACAGCCAGCAATTCAAAATTCAAAAAATGTTATTCACTGACCAGGGGAGAAGGTGTGTTAGCAGTAGATGCTCTAGCTCATCCATTAAATTTTCACCTAGATTAAGCCTTCCCTCCTTTCAGAATACTGCTACAAGTGATCCGGGAAGATAGCATAAGAAGAAGTTAACATTCTCTTCATAGCTCCGTTTTGGCCAAAATGATCCTGGTTTGTGGAACTGGAAAAGGTGGTGAAAAGGGGGCCTTGGCAGCTACCAGATATTTTCCGAATATCCTTCATCAGGGTTCCATTCTGCATCCCAGACCCATCAAGGCTTTAACTGACAGCATGAAGCTTGAACGGGCCATCAACCAAAGAAGGGCAGTTCGACTAGAGTGATTGAAACTCTCCTGGACAGTCGAAAATTGACCACTAGACGTATTAACGCAAAAGTCTGGAAATGTTTTTTTTCTTTTTGTGAAGCTAACAAACTGAAGAAAGAAGATATAGTCACAGTCCTCGAATTCCTGCAGAAAGGTTTTGAGAAATGGCTAGCAGTAAGTAGACTAAAGACACAGACTTCAGCCTCTTTCTGTCTTCTTAGACCATCATTTGAGACAGAATTAAGGAATTAATCGATACATCAAATCAGTTACTTGCAAAAGACCAGCACCATTTAGGGGATTTTCAACATGGTACTTATCAGTCGTACTAAAAGGGTAAACCATTAGAAGAGGCTCCTGAAAAGTGGTTATCTCTGAAGTTTTGTTTCCTGCTGGCCATCACATCAGCCAGGAGAATGAGTGAACTACAGGCCTTGTCAATGAAGGAACCTTACTGTTCAGTTCTCCCAGAAAAGGTAATTCTTAGACCTGATCCCTTATTTTTGCAAAAATTGTTATAGCTACTAACAGGTCCCTAGATATAGTGCTCCCGACATTGCCAGCTGGAGCAGGCAAGTAAGAGGATCTAGCGCTGTTAGATGTGAGAAGAGCACTGATCATTTTTTGGAAAGATCCAGAGAATGGAATGTGGTAATCACCCCACGCCTTCCTTAAACATTATACACTTGATCTCCTGTCTGCAAAACATCAGGCCTTTCGTAGAAGTGTCCTACTAGCAGCTTCCCACCGCTAGAGTAGATTATTTTTCTAATACTCGTCAGGAAGGATGATGGGAGAAAATCCTTGTTAGACTTACCAGTGATGGCTTTTCTATGAATCCTTCATGACGACCCACCCATAGTCCTACGGTTTACCTTATGTTACTTGAATAAGACTGAGGTAGGGATGAAAGGGGTGGGGCTTTTAACCTCTGTTCAGTTTTGTGTTTCCTCCCAGGGGGTGGAGCCTCCCTCTCTCTGTGGGTCCGTTACCGGTAAGTCTAATGGGGATTTTCCACATTTACTCTGTTCTTTCCTTTTTATCCTCTTGTTTTGCCTTGCAATTATTTTTGCTTTTTTTTATAGGATCTCTATATCTTCAATATTTAGCATTCCTTTTATCATTTCTTTTCCACAATAACTCTGCCTCATTTACATCCCTTCATATTTTCCACATTTCCCCCCTTTTCCACATTTTCTCCAGATCTCCCTTCTTATGTTCTATGTGTCATCCTTTATTTTTTCACATTCCCTCACTTTCCCTCTGACACATTTTCTCGTCCATGTCTCTGTATTCCACCTAACTTCAGTCTTCAGTTTATTTCTTCTAGTTTTCTGTCTCTGATCGAGCTTGTGGCTATTTATCGAGCAATGCATCTCACAATCGGGTATGGGAGGATGTTAAGTGGACCTAAAACCTCTAAAACAGATTGTAACCCCTTTAATTTATAAGAGGTTATAATATAGATTTATAAATTGAATGCACCCTCAATCTCTAAGATACCCATCTGTGATTTGGAGGCGCTGTAATTTGCAGTCCATATGACAGTTTTTTCTTTTTATCTGGCAGACAACCAGAAGGTGGTCTTTCTCCAGCAGGGGCCCCTGGTGTTGGTGTCGGTCTCACGGGCCCCTCAGTCAGAGGAGCAGCTACGGCAGGAGCTCCAGTACGTTTACTATCAGATAATCAGTATGTTGACACAGGCCAGCGTGGCAAGGATCTTTGAAAAGAAGAAGAACTACGACCTGCGGCGCCTCCTGGCTGGCTCTGAGAAGATTCTGGACAGCCTGTTGGACTTGTTAGACACAGACCCTGGTTTCTTATTGGGTGCTGTACGATGTGTCGCTTTACCCAGCACCCTCCGGGACTCCTTGAGCTCCATATTGACCAAGACCATCACGCCCAATTTGGTGTTTTCCATACTGGTGGCCCGACACCAGCTGGTGACTGTGGTGCAGGAGCGGGCGGTCATTGAAGACTGCCGCCTGGACCCAGCTGACCTCCATCTCTTATTGAACCTCATTGGGGCCTCTTCGGCCTTCCAAGCTGGAGAGATCTGGACTCCTATCTGCCTGCCACGTTTTAACCCTGATGGCTACTTCTATGCCTATATATCTTACCTGGACCCGGAGTGCACAGTATGTCTGGTGCTGCTGTCTACCGACAAAGAGTCCTTCTATGCCGTCTCAGGCTGCAAGAGCAGAATTCAGGAGGCCATGGAGGCCCAGAACTCAATGCAGGCACTAACCACAGCCATGCAATACTGCTCCTATAGTGTATCTCTTGTAGGGGTGCCAGAGCTCTTACACTTTGTATACAAACCCCTGGACATCCCAGACACCTACCGACAACTTCCCCAGTTCACCAGGTATGACTGAAACTGCAGGTAGATCAAAAGTGGGGTTAGTGAAGGATGGTCCTTTTATTATTTGAATATTTGTAGTAAATATTAAGGCACATAGACTTGAATGTGTTTTTTTTTTTACCTGACCTGCTTTTCTCATTCAGAATTTTGGCCAGTTGCATTGTTTTTACTACAAACATACAGTGACCTGGATGAACGAGGACCTCGTTCAAGCTGACCCAACCGGATTTCTTCACCTGAATGCCAGAAATCAGGCATGAACACTTCCTTGGCCAACCATGTGACCAGTAGGATTTTCTGGCTGTTATGTCAGCCTGCAAACCCCTACTGGTTGCCAGCGGGTCACATGCTTAGCATGGGTGCATGGTTAGTCCAATCTAGAGCATTTTTATGAGGTTAGTGGGTTGGAATTCTAATCAGGATGCCCTGTGTCATTTTATAGAAAATGTGTTTAAAGCATCACAAAAGCAGTGCTGCATAGTCCTGGAGTCTTAAAGACTCCAGGGCTGTCCCCTAGACTGTCCCCAGGGCATCCTAATTTGGGATGGCCCAACTTCGTGAAACACCCAGGGTTGCTTGTAAATTCACGCCACTCCATGGCGCTGTTTTTGCCAGCAACCGCATATCTGGCTTGCCTGTAGCTGAGGCGCATTCCCACTGGGGCAGGGAGCTCTCCACAGACACATAAGCCAGCATTCTTAAGATCGGCAACCTAAAAAATGCCAGGTGGGTGTGGCCTTGACAGTGGGTTTTTATTTAAATACCAGAACACCACCAGGGGCTGCATCACCCAAAGGTTTTGTGCCTAGTTAATTGCACTTAAAACGGACCAACACCCATTTTTTCTTTAACGGGTATTGGTCCCGTTATCAGCTAATCAAAACAAGCTCAAGGGGGCATCCAGAATGTTGGTCCACCCCCCCCCCCCCGTACATAACCCCCCCCCCCCCCCCCCGTACATAACCCCCCAGAACAGTCATAATCCTCACCTTCACTACGAGCCAGCATCGGGAACGGAGTACCGCGATTGGCTGCCAGGCGGTCACGTGGGCCATGGTCGTGTCCTTGCCGCTGGCCACCAGAGCGACCTGCCCCCATGACTACCCAATCGCGGTACTCATTTCCTGGGACTGGCTCGTCGAGCATTCTGGGAGGTTATGTGCGGGGGGGGGGGGGGACTCCAGTATTCTGGATGTTTTGATTAACTGACAGCGGGCCCATCACCTGTTAAAAAATAAAAAAATGGGTATTGGTCTGGTTTAAAATTGGGGTGCAGCTAACCTCTAGGCCCATTAACCTTGTAGCTCATTTGTCCAAGATAAGATAAAAATAAAACCGTGCACGCCACTCAAATTTCTTTTTGTACAGAATATTTGTTTGCATTTCTAAAAGACCACAGATAACGGTACATAATTCTGTAGGGTACATATCAATATGCCCTATATACACAATTAATGGAAAAAAAGCCAGGACAGCAAAACACTACTGTTAAAGCGGTCCTTCACCCTGAATAAGAGCCTATCTTATATGTTTCCCACACCCTGTACATACAGATTGCACACATTAAAAATCATCCTACCTGCACCTATTGCATGTTATGAGCCTTTAAACATCCAAGATGGCAGCCCATGGAGCATCAGGCAGCCTGCAAACAGGAGGTGCCTTCTCACTGTGCCGATCTGCATTCTGGGATTGCTGACCTTTTCCTGACCCCAGCTCTGCTCTGTCTGAGCAAAGCACAGCTATAATCCCACCCGCTGCACTTTATCCCACTCTCCTCAGTAAGTGTGATGCTTCTGAGTCAAGATGGCGGCGCCCATATCCTAAAGTCCTGAACAGAGTTGCTGCCCAGTGGGGGAAAGAATAAGTAAGTGACTAAAAACTTAAAATATATTAATTTTAGATGCTGGGGAATATTTTTTAAGGGTTTGTGCTTTTCAATAAATTATGGTGAAGGTCCGGTTTAAATAAAATTAGATCACTTTATTAACATTAGATCACTTTGCTGTCCTGGTTTTCGTTCTATTAATTGATTTGTGTTTTGATCCAGCACCTCAACTGTTTTTAAATTTTATATATATATATATATATATATATAGTTAGTTATACAGCATTATTACAATACTAGCACGATTTGATGCACATCAGTGATTTCCAGAGCTCGTGATTGTTGAAAGAGCCCAAGACATGTCACCACCATACAAGCAGTAGATGGATACAGCACTGCAATGAAAATAGCTCTTACATTTAGATTGCAAGTTGTATTACCTGATGGCCGCTTCATCAGTGGTAGGAGCAGGGCTGCATTTGGTGTTCATGGTGCCCATTTTAAGTACTTGCGCCCCCCCCTTAAAAAAGGTCTTAAAAAAGGTTCATATAAAAAAAAAGTGTGGAGGGGGAGAGGGTGCAATGGGCTAGATGGCTAGAGTATGTGTGGGGAGGAGGGAGAGGGCACAAAGGGGGGAATGCAGAGAAGCATATTCCATCTTTCAGTAATTTTGAAATATAGGAGACACATGACCACAGCAGTGGAGGGGAGATGCTCTGGCCTGTGTTCAGCCCATTGCACCCTTCACACAAATATACTCCGCATCCTTCTGTAGCTGGGGGGTGCTTGTTAGGAGGCATTAAAGTTTCGGTTATGTGAATTTTCAATTATTTTCTTTACTACAGTAGTAAGGGCAGCTCCCCCCCCCCATCCAGGTTGCCACCCTAGGCACGTGCCAAGGGTTGCCTAATGGGAAATACAACCCTGGGTAGGAGCTCTCCAATGTAGGGCTTACTGATAGTGGGAAGGTATAGGTGAGGTTAGTTTAGTGCCCCTGTGGCCCAGAACCTCCATGGTACAAAACTACAAGGGAGTATTAATTTCCCGTTTAAAGCAATCTGTGACAGGCTTCCCCTTAGTACCTTAAACATTACCATCCCAACACCCTGCAGTGAAGCATATAACCGGGGACTATAAGCCTCAACACAGCAGCTGCTGTCACCAGCAACCGACTGTATGTGCTGTATATCCTGTCCCCCATCCCTTGGAGGCCTGGTGGTGGAAAAGATGAGTATGTTTTCCTTGTGGGGATCAGAAGAAGGTAGGTATTTAGAAAGGCAAAGGGGAGCCAGTCACAGAGTAACAGACCTCTTCTGTGGTGTAGTGACACTTTATATTCAATTTTTTTGCGGAACTCTGACGGGGTATGCAGCACCTCCTAAAATAGGAGGCAAACAGCACTAAAGTGTGCATCTGTTTCCTAGTCTACAATCCTGCAGCGCTCCATGAGGAAAGTTGGTGAGTTAGGACCCAAACCCTACCTGTTGTAGGGACCCTTTGTGTGAAACTGATTACCCAGTATACTTATGTAGCCGGTGATCCTATGGCACATGTGGGGGCAGAGGACGCATCCCTGCTATACCTGTTGCTGAGGAGAAAACCTGCACCAAGCATTTCTGAATGGCTGTCACGGATATGTGGGCGTGTGGCCAGTCTGCATGCACTTTAGCTTTCCTCGCCGATCTGACATCCGGTCAGACCATTTTGGAATCCCACATGCACTGTGCCACCCCTCAGAGCTCGCACATGCGCTGGCTGCAATGACACACTGGCACGAGATCTGAGGAGCGGCGTAGAGCATTTGAAGAGAGGATGGCTACAGGTAAGGACGGCTAAACCTGCAGCCTAAGAGGGGGTGTAAACGGGCCAGGAATATGGTCGGATGTTGGTGTTAAATAACGCCGGCATCCAAAAGGTAGTGAGGGAGGGGAGAGGTCAGAAAAGGTCTGCTGCTCCTCTTTAAATATTCTGATACCTAGAATAATCCAGGCCACCTCCTTTAACGGTTTGTGTTCCCCCTGCAGCCCCGAGCCTGATGGTCCCTATTCCAGTGAGGAGGAGAAACAGAGATTGTTTGACCTTTACCGCTATCTCCATTGCCGCATACACAGCTCAGCAAGACCACTGCGCCTGATTTACCACGTGGCCGAAAAGGAGACTCTGCTGGCCTGGGTGAGTCATACAGGGTAAACCTGGAGGCTGCAAAGCTAATCTTCCTAAACTTTGACCCACGTTCACTTTAAAGGAGGTGTATCGCGAAATTGTGTAATATTAAAAATCCCTATATACGCATTGGCTAATGAGAGGAGAATAAAACTTCTGCCAAGCTTGTGGTTTACTTCTGGTAGGAATAAAATCCAGGGTTGACAGGTTTGAGTGTATCAGGGGTGAGAGATCCTGCCCCCCCTTCCTTCCACTTCCCTCTATTAAAAGAAAAAAAAGAAACAAGCCTGGCCTGATATTTCTTGATGTCGGGTGTATAGGTGACCCACCTCCTTTTTACTATTTAGCATTTTATATGGATTTTTATTATTGGGACATTTGTCATAATAGTGCTTTTTTAATGGAGAATTTTCTATATTTCAGGTAGATACAGGATGGTAGTGGGGTGCATCTGGGTGGGGTAAGTGGCAGAGCAGCTTAGGAAAGGGGCACATTTGGTAAAGATCAGTGTAAAAGAGGACTAATGGGATGGCAAAGGGGAGAATCTAGGTGGAGCACTGCCAAGGACCCCTGCCTGTCTCTCACACACAGGATATTTTCACTTCCTCCTCATGTCAGTGTCTGTGGATAATTCCAGGACGGACCACGGATGATCTGAAAAAACATTCTGTTGCAGACAGACGGCATTCCTCTCTTGGGTTTGTCCTTTTAATTTTCTAACAGCATATTGTGATGAACAGAACGTATCCAGTCTTCCAATTCCATATAGTCTTTACTTTCACTGCAGCTACTACTGCTTTCCCAGCAATGCAGTCTCCCCCAATACTGACAGGATCAGGGCCCCACAGGCTTCACTTGCGTTAATAGGGACTAATTATGGTGGCACTCCTTTTTCACCTTTTTTTTCCCTTTCTGACAGGTCACCAGCAAATTTGAACTGTACACCGCATTCAGCTCTTTAGTAACAAAAGTGGGAGCCATAAATGTCATCACCAAACTGCTGCGCTGGATCAAGCGGGAGGAGGACCGCCTGTTTATTAGATACCCACCAAAATACTCCACCACCCCCCTCCCGGGGAAGGGGGGTAAATCAAGCCGGACAGACAGAACTGATCCATCTCAGAATGGCTTCTTCACTGGGATCTAAGAGCAACTGGAGCTGATTTTGGACACTAGACCATGGACTGCACTCCTCTTAGAGGCGCCTGCAGGTGGCACTGCTTAGATCAATGGTTTCTTAGATTTGACTTCAGTTCCTCTAGAAAGGGGACCTGTAAGGAAAGAAATGCAATCTGCCATTGCTAGAGGGGAGGGCTGTCGTGCTGATCATACTGCAGCTTGTGAAATCACAATGGCTGATCTGCCCACCACAAGCATTTCTAGTGGGAAAAGCAGGACAGCCAATAAACTGCCAGAAGTTTAGTGTTAGCAGTGCCTATATTTCTCTCATTCCAAAAGTTCCCTATAAAAAACACTTCCATAAAATATCTAACCTATCCTCCTGGCAGAAAGGAATGGGGGCACTTTGGAAGGACTGCTTGTACCTAGGGTTAAAGTAGACTGAAACCCTCCCTTTTCAACTCAACTAACCTCATTTACCTCCTCACATAATCACCGAGCTTTAGATTAAAGACACCTTATCCTAGTGGAGCTCCATCTCACAGGGGACAGAAAACTAAGGCCCACGTGTGCAGAAGCTGCACATCCTCTAATAGGAGGTGGTGCAGCCATCATACATCCATGCTAGCCTGAACCCTGCTTGGCACAGAGTTGCCGGGGGGTTTATATCCGTTTAAGACAGGCGTTTGCCCCTTTGAGAAGCACTTTGATGACATTTATTTCTCTTATTATTAGGCACTATCCTTTGTGGGTTAGAGCTAAACTGAGAGGAAACCACCACTGACCTGCAAGTATCTGTGATCGTTTAGCAGCCCCATTACTCTTCCTGCTTCCTCATTACTTCAGGGGGCACTCCTTAACCTGAATAGGACAACTCTGTGAGCATGCAGGATGATAGTCCGGCCACCCAGTGTACCTATCAGCAACCCAAGACCCCGCCCACTCTAATATTTTATCTAATGATTAGTGAAAAGAGGTACGAGTATAATGCCACTGCCCACTAGGACACTGGTTTAAATGGAGGAAACCCACTCATTTACTACAGGTATCAATGATACCTTATTTTGTTTTGCTCAATCCCAAGGAGACTGGGTGTAGATGATAGAAAAAAAGGGATTTGAAAACAGGGACCCATTAAGTAGTTTTGTCCAATTCAGGCTTATAAATGTCTGACTTGGCCTCACTGCTTAACTAGGTAACTACATTCAGTTTGAGTGGTTGGAGCTCCTGATTTGCTTACTTAGAGAATGAAGCTGTCTGTCTCCTTTCAAACAAGGCAGGTCACCTACCAGGAGCAGGAAAGAAGGTGGAAAGGTCTGACAGTTTAAGCTACAGGTTTGTCCCTGTGTAAACAGTGATCCCTCCTGCCATCGAGCAAATACCTTGAGATTACCGCCATGTAGAGGGATTCAAAGCTTAGTCCTTGCCCTAATGTAATAGCCCACCCATTGAGTTACATCATGCATAATGCCAGGTGAAGCAACAGTCTGGTAGCAAGAATGAGGCCCAATTTCATGTCTACAGCAGGTCAAAGCTAGGAGCATGCATGCTTATCTTGGCCAAAGCTGTGCTCTCTTATGTGATCCTGGAATCTGATGCAGCCTCCCCCATATTAAAAGATAAATGGAGTTACGCTATTGGCGGAAAAACCCCTCGGAACAGCCAGGTCACTAGGCATGGATGGGTTGTGTAAAGCTCTTCATGGCTGCCTTGAAAGAAACCATGAACTACAGTGCAGCTTAGTGACCATTATATTATAGGTGCAGTTTTTCCATAAGCTCCACTTCTTGCCTGGCAAGAGCTGCTGATTCCTAAAAGCCATGGAAATCTTGGGCACAATTAGGCATGGCAGCATCTGTGCATGACATTTTACTGGACTGGCCCTTTAAATCATGATAGCAAGCTGGCCAGCATGTCATCTTCCGTTCACCATGTTGTGTGATTTTCCTCCTCTCTTTGCTAAGAATAAAGCTGCTCCAGACATTGCGAGGAGTCTCCTTTTGTCCAAGCCAGGGTACATTTGGGTAATATGTCAAAGCACCGTAAACTGGGCCTAAACCCTCCCTTGCATGATCTGTGCCAGCGTGGGTCCTGTTCCTCAGGAACACAAAGCTTACCTGACCTCACGCTATCAATGAACCCTGTAGAGAGAGACACATCTATTCCTAGCTTGGCTCCATGCAACAGTGGACAGAAAATGGTGCACATTCATGTGGTAGCTCTACTTCCTCCAGTAGGAGATGTACTTCACTGCAGTGTGCAGCTGTTTCTGCATACCCTTCCTCATGGAGCTTTCTTTTGCCTAATTATGGGGTTCAAGGGGAGTGGGAGTAAGTAGATTAGGGTCCTTGCAGACTTGGACCCAACCTCGAGTTGACAGAAGGGTTTAGGTCCCCTTTACAATAATAGATCTCACAATTACAATATAGTTCTCTATTTATTAAATCTATCTTAATGGCAGACTTCTTGTAGGAGAAGATCGGCTTCATTCTGATTTCATGTTCTTGAAAAGGAAGGTGGGACTGCCAATGCGCAATTGGAACTAAACTGGTTTAGCTGTAGCCACTTCCATCCTGCTCTCTCCAGCCAGTTGGAGTCCAATTGCTCTGACTTATCACAGAGGTCCATTGTTTTATTTTTTTATTACTCCTACTGACAACATTCAGTGCGTGGAGAGCCACAGAGCCTGTGTCATAACATTGCCGCCAAGTCTTCTCGCTTGTCTATGAGCAGATCGAACAGCTTTCCGACAGTGGCCTCTCTGGTCACCTGTGTGAAGAAGGGGGGAGAATAATTGTTAAAAAAACATTTCTAGATAGCAGTAAAAAAAAAACTATACACAGACCAAACAGTATCCAGATAATCAGTACCGTCCTGAAGATGCAGCTTTGCAATATATGCCCCTTGTACAGAGGACACGCCTGTCGTGTCTCTCTGGTGCTACACGATCTGTTTCATGCACTGGTGTGCTCTGGAGAATGCTGGGGATGTACACCTGGATCTTTTTTTCTGGTAATTACTAACATGGGTAATAAAGAGCTCATCAACTTGTGGCTGTGACATATTATGGATTCATGAGCTTTCAGCTTATGAGGCACCTATTTTAGTGAAGCTGGTAAAGAGGTCCCTTGGTAAGGATTCGCTGCAGGAGCTCATCTCCTCTTGGTGCAATTGAGGCTGCTGCATATGTTTTAAGGTCTTTCCTGACCCCTCCCCTTCGACACACTTTGAAGTGAACCTAAACCTTCTTTGGCAACTTTGGGCCAAAAAAGGTCGAGGTTCATGTTGTTTTTCCTATCACTTCATTTTGGGAACACACCGATATATGGGGCTTTGTTACCTAAGAAGACATAGGCAAATCCTTTTTTTTTTGGTAACTAAAATCCCACCTATTCGACTCCATCTATTGTCCAGTTGATCCAGCAGCAGGGTCCTCATCCAACTTTTTGGCTGGGCCTCCAGGAAGACAAAGTGGACCAAAACCTTGGATTTTGACTATCCTGGGTTTCGATCCTTGCCCCATGGGCACCCTGATTCTGTATGTCCAGCTGTGTGAAACCCCAGATTGCCCAGTAAACTCATCTTTCCCCAATCCTACAGCACATGCGTGGGCTCTTGTCTAATGGGGCTAAGGGCTAGCCAGCCGCATCCCCGCTACCCTCCAACAGGATTCGTTCCTGCACCGGCTATTCACAACTGTGCCTGTGGCTTGTGCATGCGCTGTTGAATCAGGGAGAGGGTTGAGTTTTACAGGGGACTCTGGGGGGAGGGGGTTGGTCACAAAGTGGGGCATCCTGAATCTAGATGCACTGAGAGGAGGGAAACTGGACACCCTGGAGTCATATAAATTTCAGGGCTGCTTTTGGTCCACTTTAAGGCTGTACTTCCTGGTAGCCGTCTTGTCCAACACTGCAAGCCTAGCATCATTAAAGTGGACCAACACCCAGGATTTTGACTATCCTGGGTTTTGGTCCACTTCGGCGGGGCACCCCGATCGGGGGTGCCCCGCTGTGTGAAACCCCCCAGAAAGCCCCAAAATCTTACCTGTCCCCGCTCCCACGTGACTGGACGGTCCAATCCCCGCCAACGTCCAGGCGGGGATCAGGAACGTCCAAGCGGCTGCCGCCGCCGCCGCCTCCCTCGCGTCACTTTCGGCGCGCGCGCGCCCCCGCCGGCCATTCGCAGACGGCCGGCGCGGGCGCGCGCACGCCTACAGGGGCGCGAGGGAGGCGGCGGCGGCCGGCCGCCGCCGAAGATCAGGTAAGCGATTTGGGGTGTCTGGGGGGGGTTTCACCCCGCGGGACATCCCGATCTCGGATGTCCCGCGGGGTGGGAGGTGATCGGCCCGGGAATCTTATAGATTTCCGGGCCGATCACCTCTCGGTGTTGGTCCACTTTAATGACAGAATACAGCTAAAGGCCTGCTGCCATCTAGTGGAAAGCCAAAAGAACATAGAGCGGCCAACTCAATGATGATGCCATCAAATGTTCAGGAGGACCATAGGACTGTGATGCTACCGTGTCTAAATACTTTTCGCCATATGCTGTATCTGCATTTTAGACAGTGTAATTCTTACCTGCCAGCTCTTGAGCACTTCCGTGGCCGGGTTGTCTTTCTCTCGCCACTTGTAGGCAAAAGTGGAGCTGATGCCCACCTTGTGCGCCAGCCAATTCCAGCTGTAGCCTGTTGAGAGAGCACACAGGTGAGTTTAGTTCTTTCATTGTGGTGATGCCCATCTGCCTAAATTGGTTCTAAAAATGAAGCTGGCAGTAATTATGGGCATAGATCAGTGAGCACCTTAAAAAATGGTGAATACCTTTTAAAAAGTGCCCACCTCCCTAGTTGTACTTCTAGCAAATTGCTGTTGCAGTTTTGGTATGGGTCTTCAAAAATAAAACCTTTGCAGGGGGTCTACACCTTACCATTTGGATGGGGGATACTGATTGCTGTTGCTAGAAGCACCCAAAGTGAAGGAGCGAGGTCACGGATCAGCATCTCCTCTGGTAAAACAGGACCTACAAACACAGGAGGAGAATAAGGGACAGCAGTCAGAAATTGATCCCCTTGTGACCCTCGAAAGCTGGGATGGTATGGGTAGTAGTACACTGGGTGGTATAGAGGGGTCTTTGGATGTTTTGGTGGTACAAATGG
Source organism: Gastrophryne carolinensis (assembly GCA_027917425.1). NCBI lineage: Eukaryota > Metazoa > Chordata > Amphibia > Anura > Microhylidae > Gastrophryne > Gastrophryne carolinensis. Next base: position 181,545,989 of record CM051235.1, read on the forward strand.
TTTAGAAGGGGGTTTTTGGGCAGTACACAGGGTGGCATAGAGGGGTCTTTGTGTGATGCACAGGATGGTATAAAGGTGTCTTTTGGATGGTTTGGGTGGTGTACTGGGTGGAATAGAGTGGTCATTGGATGATATGGGTGGTATAGCAGTACACAGGGTGGTATAGAGGGGTCTTTGGATGATTTTGGGTGGTACACAGGATGTTTAGAGGGGTCTTTGCATTGGGTGGTACACAGGGTGGTATAGAGGGGTCTTTGGATGGTGTGGGTGGTATAGAGGGGTCCTTGGATGGTAAGAGTGGTACACAGGGTGGTATAGAGGGGTCTTTGGATGGTGTGGGTGGTATAGAGGGGTCCTTGGATGGTAAGAGTGGTACACAGGGTGGTATAGAGGGGTCTTTGGATGGTGTGGCTGGTACACAGGATGTATAGAGGGGTCTTTGGGTTGGGGGGTACACTTGGTGGTATACAAATGGTGGTATGGGGGAGTCTTTGGATGGTCTGGGTAGTACAGAGGGGTCTGTCAAGCCTCCCGGCTACAACCATGGAAGTACAGAGTTCTTACAGGTAGCTAGAGAACTCTTGGTGTCTGGAGGCACAGTCCAACAGTCCAAGGCAAAATCCAATAAATAAATCCAATTCAGGGCTGGCGGCAAAAAGGCAAAATCCAATAAACAAATCCGAGTTCAAACCATGTAATCCATCCGAAAGCAGGCCAGGTCATTCCAGGCAATCAGTCAGGAAACATAAGACACAGGAATAACAGAATCCGGGAACTTAGCTGATAACACAGCAATGCAAACAGGCCAGCTGTCCTTTTAAATAGGGTTGTCAATAAAGCTGGGAGGGATGTGTCAAAGCAGGAGTGATGTCACTTCCTGTCCACTGGAACCAAGGAAACCTGGAAGTAAAAATCCAAAAGCTTACACTCTAGGCTTTGTGCATGTGTGGCCTTGCTTGTATTGCGCTGGACACCAGGTGGTGCTGTTGAGCAGTGGAGAGGATGAAAAGCCAGGTTGTGCGCCTGCCCGCGACCGCACACAGACCGCATCAGAGATCCGGCGCCACACCTGCGCCTGACAGAGGAGCGAGAAAGGCGAGGAGACAGTGTCAAACCCTTTAAAGGATGCCTCTGGGCGGCCAATCTTCGCTGAAAAGTTCTGATCAGTTGTGAAGCATTGAGGTTACTAGACAGTTCCTAGGAATCTTCCTCCAAACCATAACCCATCGAACAATATATTGAGTGGAGGAGCCTCTCTTCCATGAATCCAGGATCTTTTCTACCTCGTATTCTTCCTCCACATCCACAATAATTGGGTCAGGTGGTTTATCTGGAGGATCTCTAAAAATTCCCTTCTTTAAAAGGGACACATGAAAAACTGGATGTGTCTTCAGACTGGGGCGTAGTTCTAGCTCAAAGGCAACTTCATGAAGAAGCCGCAGCATGAGGTGCTGCTGGGGCATAGTCCAGAGAGGAGAGTCGGGAATAGGCGTCATCTGTCCCTGTAACTGATTCAGCTGTCCCACAAGCGAGTGAAGCCACCCTGTAAGTCTGGACGGCTCTGGAGAGGTAGGAGCTTTGTTGCATCAAAATATCAAAAGCACTAGGTTCCCACCGGAGCTCATATTATGGCTGTGTTATACTGTCAAGCATCCCAGCTACAGCCATGGAAACGTAGAATTCCAACAGGTATCTAGAGATGGGCAGAGCTCCAGGTGTGGGGCCGTAGTGGAGAAGTTAAGTCCAATAAAATAAATCCTAGTTCAGGGGCTGGCGGCAAAAAGGCAAAGTCCAATAAAACAAACCCAAGTTCAGGGGCTGGCAGCAAAAAGGCAAAGTCCAATAAATAAGTCCAAGTTCAGGGCTGGTGGAAAAAAAGCAAAGTCCAATAAATAAATCCATGTTCAAACCATGTAATCTGTCTGAGAGCTAATTCGAGAGATTGCCAGGTCAATCCGGGAAATCAGTCAGCTAACATAGGAAATGCAGGAAACCGGAATAACAGAATCCGAGAACTTAGCTGATAACACAGCACTGCAAACAGGCCAGCTGTCTTTTTAAATTGGGTTGTCAATAAAGCTGGGAGGGATGTCACTTCCTGTCCACTGGAAACAAGAAAAACCTGAAAGTTAAAGCCCAAGAGCTAACACTCTAGGCTTCTTGCACTTACGGCCTAACTTGTATTGCGTTGGACACCAGGTGGCACTGTTGAGCAGTGGAGAGGAAGAGAAGCCATGACGTGAGCACGTGACCATGCAAAGACAGCATCGGAGATCAGAGTCACACCCGCGCCCGACAGATGAGCGAGAAAGGCGAGGAGACCTACAGGGTCTTTGGACAGTAAGGGTGGTAAAAATGGGACGTTGGATGGTACACAGGATGTATAAGAGGGGTCTTTGACTTGGGTGGTACATAGGGTGCAATAGAATGGTCTTTGAATGGTAAGGGTGGTACAAATGGTGGTAAAAATGTGGTCTTTGGATAGTCTGGGTGGTTTAGAGGGGTCTTTGGACAGTAAGGGTGGTAAAGATGGGCTGTTGGACGGTGTGGGTGGTACACAGGATGTATAAGAGGGGTCTTTGGCTTGGGTGGTACATAGGGTGCTATAGAGGGGTCTTTGAATGGTAAGGGTGGTACAAATGGTAGTATAGAGGGGTCTTTGGATAGCAAGGGTGGTATAGATGGGAAGTTGGACAGTGTGGGTGATACACAGGATGTATAAGAGGGGTCTTTGGCATGGATGGTATGTAGGGTGCTATAGAGGGGTCTTTGGATGGTGTGGGTGGTATAGAGATTTATTTAGGTAATACTGAGGATCCATAGAGCAGTCATTGGATGGTGTGGGTTGTGTAGATCAGTAGTTCTCCTTTTTCATGCCAAGTACCTCCTAGCAACAAGATGTGTAAACCGAGTACCCCCCAGACAGGGGGCCATTTGCAAATGTTAACAAAAAAAGCACTTGTAGCAAGAAGTTTTACTGCTAGCCTCTGAGGTACGTGTACCACAGGTTGAGAAATGGTGGTGTAGATCAGAGGTGTCAAACTCATTTTCACTTTGGGCCACATCAGCATTCCAGCCACCTTTCAAGGGCCGGGTAATAACAAACGTGAAACAAAATGCAAACACAATCATTTAAATGTATGGTTATAGTCATAGAATTGTTTTGCCCAGGACAGATGCAAACACAGATTTATTTTGCCCAGGACCAATGCAGACGCAGAATTATTTTGCCTGGGACAAATGCAGACACAGAATTCTTTTGGCCAGGAGAGATCTGACTCCTGTCAGAGGGCCACTTAAAAAGGGTTGGAGGGCCACATTCGGCCCCTGGGCTTTAGGTTTGGCACATGTGGTGTAGATAATGCCTTCCCTTGGTTTGCTTTGGATGGTATGGAAGGATCATTGGGCAATAGGGTGACAAAAAGATGGGCAAAATCCCCCGATAACTGTTCGGATGGAAACATAGTCCTATCTCATACCCACAATTTATAGGCAGAGAATAAAGCAACCCAGCCATTTAGCAAGAAACCTTCCAGTCCAAAAATTCATAAAAGTGAGTATTTAGGAAGGGACACAGACTTTCGGTGGTGTAAATAGTTGGCTCCATGGGAGACTTGATGCAGGAGAGAGGGTCATTTTGGTTTCTGGTTCACTCCAAGAAGTATAAAGTGCGAGAAGCGTTGGGTTATCATGTTCTTACCCAGCCACTGGAGGGCTCCCTTTTGTCTGTGCAGAACTCTGACCACATCTGTCCTGGCAATCATCTTCAGTTGCTGTGTCAGAGCCCTCAGGTGCCTGGAAGGATCAGGCTGACTCTGGAAAGCCACCATATAATCCCGCACACTACATAGCTGGCCTGTCTGTAAGGAAAGCACATGGTCATGGGTGTGTATGAGGTAGGCAGAACCTGTGACCCAATTTCCTGCATTTTATTTCCTGTGGGGTGAGTGCTTAGAGCTATTATGACCCACCAGCAAAAACCCACCCTCCTCCACCACTGTTTATAAACTATTTGTCCCAAAAAGCTCCTTAATTTGTTAATCCTCTGACAAGAAAGGAGGTTTCAACAGATGTGTCAGAGGTGGTGAGATCCGCCTATTTATTTTGTCACTAATAAGAAGGAAGGGAAATACAAGCTGTGCAGATACATTGACATATTTATTCTTGGTGTGCCACACACCCCGCTTCACCTTTAGATATTCATCCATTATTGGGTTAATCCACCGCAGGTGACGTAGTGCAGAGAGGAAGTCTTGTAACGAGCCCCCTTCCGGCCTATATATACCTGGTACCTCCCTTCAATCACCAGTATTTTTCTCTCTGCTTGCTGACAAGTCAGAAGATGGAAGTCTCCTGCTTACAGGTAGGCCGGGGTATTCTTACCCCGCCACCCCCCTTTTTGGTCTATTTCTGCCCGGTTTGAGTTTGTATACCTTTATGGTGGAATGGAAGCCTCCCAGCCTAGGCTGCTCACCGGGCAAATGGTAGATGGCACTTTAAGTGCCTAGGAGCTTATCTCCTACCGCTTGACCTCATGCGTGGGGCAATGCGGCGATCCGGCATGGTGATCCGGAAATGGGATGCCCCTGTCCCGAGGGTCCCCTTAGCCCCTTACTCTCCCGTTACGGTCCCTTCTCCCTTCACTATGGGGGGGGGGGGGTATAGAGGGTTGTGCATTATGTATAGTGTTTCACTGTATTGCTGTCTTTTACATGTGTGTGTTCACTTTGTGCACATTAACAGACTGCGCAGCATGGTGCGCTTAGTCTGTTATGCTGGAGCTCCGGGCAGATCCTCCAAAAAAAAAAAAAAAAAATGTGTGTTTCAACAGTGGCCAGAGTGTTGGTCAGCTTTATGGGGGCGGGGCAGCGGACCGCGCTCAGCAGTTGGGCTTGCCGCCTTAGTCTGCGGCCCCTCCCGCCTCCCCCCTTCCCCGTTGTCTCCGTGCGGCAGCCTGGTGGCTGTGCTTATGCTCTCCCCCCCTCCTCCGCCGCCTGGCTGTGCGTGATCCAGCGCAGCTGGTGGCAATCTCTCAATGAATTGGCGCACATGAGGACGCTTCTGACCGGGTTGTAGGGGGCGGCTCCCTGTGACGCGGGGGGGCGGGGCGCCGGCGGGAGCGTCGCTCGGCGGCCCCGGCCTCACTTCCTCCCTGTCTCTGATAAGAGAAGTCACGTGGGGGGGGGCGCGCTGCAGCACACTTGTATCTTGCTGCTGCGGCTGCTGCTACATTGTCCCTCCGGTCCTGCGTTGGCCTGTCAGGTAAGCGGCCCCGCTTTGGCGGGGCCGAGAGCGAGATTTCTTTTTTGTCCTTATTTCTTATGGAGAAAAAAGGGGGGATATTTGGGGAAGCGTTTAAAGAGGCACTCTTATCATTTATATATGATGCATAAGACATGCTGCATGTGTTACACTTATATGGGGATCTGATGGTTTGTTTCTTTCCTTTCAGATCCTGGGATCCCTGATTATAGCGGCCCTCCGGCTCTATGTTGCCTGGCTAGTCTTTCTTTTTTAGAAAAGAAAAAGGGGGATATTTTTTATATATAAAGCTTACACATTTAATATATATATTCTTAGACATATATATATATATATATATATATATATATATTTACTAAGGCGGACCTTTTTCTTGAAAAAAAAAAAAAAAAAAAAAAAAGTATTTGTATAAAAAAAAAAAAAAAAAAAAAACCCTCCCTTCCGGGACATTTTTTGATAAAGGGGCATCCCGGGTTGGCTTATGCCTTAAAAATCGTCCAGGGGGTGTGTAAAATGTGGGGCTGATGATGTGGGGCTGATGATGTCTTTATTTGCATTCCTTGTGCAAAGCAGAGTATTGCGCGTCAGTCTGTTGATCCGGCTGCTGGCCCGTCGCAACTTCCATCATCTCCTGCCTCTCCCTCCCTGTTCCGGACCCCGCATGACACTGTCAAAAGTGGGGATTCGCAATCCGAGGTGGCGGCAAAGTTGGCCAGCCTTCGGAAAGTATTGCCCGTTAAGGCAGGGTTGAAGGCCCCTGCAAAACGGAAGCGCCTGACTCCAGTATCTTCGGCTCCACAGGACGAATTATGTGAGCCTGTGGAATGGTCCGATGGCTCCCCCCGGATGAGGAAGAATTCCTCTTGGAGTCAGATGAGCCGGCAGATCAGCTTGAGGCTGATGCGACTGGCGATTGGTCGGCGGGGGTTGCCCTTGACACCCCCTCCATTTTGGCTCAAATGTTTGAAATTTTGAATTTAGATCCGCCTGAGGCTGTCACCCTGCCAAGGGGCCAGTTGTTTAAAGAGCAACAGCCGCGTTTGGTTTTTCCCAGACAGCACCACTTTGAAAGGGTGGTCCTTAAGGAATGGGAACATCCCACGCGGTTATCTGGGATCCCTCCCAGGTGGGAAAGGCGTTATCCCTTTCCGCCAGAATTGGTGAAGCTTTGGTCCATTCCTCCTGAAGTCGATACCCCTGTGCTAGGGCTCTCTAGCACCGCTATGGTACAGTCTGCTGAGACCTCTGTCCCTAAAGATGGGGAGGATCGTAGGATTGACCAGTATGCTCGCCATGGGTTTATTTATGCTGGGTCAACGATGCGCCCTGTGTGCGCTTCGGCCCTTCTTCTATTAGCAGTAAGATCTGTAATCCAGGGGCTATACGAGGATCTCAATCCCGCTTGTAATGAGTTTGCTGCGCTTAAGCAGTGCGAATCTTTTGTGTCCTACGTTCTATCCGCTCAGGACGATGCGCTGGCTATGAGTAGCAAGACAGCGGCAATGCTGGTGGCCATTCGTCGGTCTGTATGGCTGCGACAGTGGTCGGCGGATTCAGCTTCTAAAAAGGTGCTCACAGCTCTCCCCTTTTTGGGGCTACGTCTGTTTGGGGAGAGAATTGACTCTGTCGCGAAAGGTGGTAAGATGCCACAGCGCAGAAGGCCTCGACGCCCCTTTAGGGGGGCAGGTTCTGGTAGGCCTTCCTTTCGAGGATACAGAGCGGGCAGGGGGGCTTCCCTTCCCTCTACCAGTCGTACAGGTTGGACTCGGGGGAGATGGCGGTCATCCGGCCGGTACCGCGCTTAGAGACGGGCCTCGGTTTCTACTCCAATCTGTTCGCAGTCCCCAAGAAAGATGGCTCAGTTCGTCCCGTCTTGGACCTGAAGTTGCTCAACAGGTTCATCCGGTTTCGGAAGATCCACATGGAAACCTTGTGCACTGCCGTCGGCTCTCTTCGGCAAGGGGACTTCATGACGTCCATAGACATCAAGGATGCTTACCTTCATGTTCCCATCTGCCACGCTCATCAACGTTTTCTTCGATTCGTGATGAAGGATCAGCATTATCAATTCGTGGCACTTCCGTTTGGCCTTACCTCAGCTCCAAGAGTGTTCACCAAGGTGTTGGCAGGGGTCATAGCCATTTTCAGATCTCGGGGCATTCGTGTCGTGCCTTATTTGGACGACCTTCTCATCATGGCTCCGTCGCTCAATCAATCAGAGACAGACACCAGAATGGTGGTCTCCACGCTGGAAAGCTTTGGTTTGGTGATCAACTTCCCCAAGTCCTCCCTCGCTCCGGCCAGGGTAGTGTCCTTCCTGGGGATGCAGTTGGACTCTCATCAGCACAGTGTGTTTCTTCCTCAGTCCAAAATTCATCTGATTCAGGAGTTGGCTCGGGTCCTACTCTCCAATCCTCGGCCGTCCATCCGTCTGGGGATGAGGCTGGTAGGGTTGATGGTTGCCTCCTTCGAGGCAGTTCCTTTTGCTCAATTCCACACGAGGACGCTTCAGCTTTATCTGTTGGCGTCTTGGGACCGACGGCTTCGGTCGCTGGATCAGCCCTTCCAGTTGTCCTCCCGGGTCCGGCAGTCCCTCCAGTGGTGGTTGGTCTCGACCAATCTCGTAAAGGGCAGGTCTTTCCTGACCCCTCTTTGGGAAATTGTCACCACGGACGCCAGTCTGACGGGATGGGGCGGATTCTGGAAGGAGCTGCAGTTCCAGGGGCAATGGGGACCTCAGGAGGCCCACTTACCCATCAATATTCTGGAACTGAGAGCCATCCGTCAGGTGCTTGCTCTCCTGACTCAGCACGTCCTGGGCCTTCCGGTCCAGGTGCGTTCAGACAATCGAACAGCGGTTGCTTACATCAATCATCAGGGAGGGACTCGCAGCCTGAGTGCTCTCAGGGAGGTGTCCCTGATCCTGTCCTGGGCAGAAGCCCATGTTCCTTGTCTCTCGGCGGTATACATTCCAGGAGTGGAGAACCAGGAAGCGGACCGGTTGAGCAGGGGCTCTCCCCGTCTGGGAGAATGGGCTCTCCATCCTCGGGTGTTTCGCTCACTATGTCTCCGATGGGGGACACCGGAGGTGGACCTGTTTGCCTCTCGTCACAATCGCAGGCTCCCGAATTTCGTGTCGCTCTCCCAGGATCCTCTGGCTCTGACAGTGGACGCCATGTCCCTTAGTTGGGGGGATCTGGGGTTTCTATACCTGTTTCCTCCGATACCCATGCTAGGCAGGGTGCTTCGGAAGTTGGCTCTGGAAAAGGTGTCCGCCGTTCTTGTGGCCCCAAGGTGGCCAAGGCGAGTGTGGTTCGCAGACATCGTTCGGCTGGCGGTGGACCAAGTCGTTCTGCCTCTTCGGTCCGATCTGCTCACTCAGGGTCGATTGTGTTACCCCAATTTACCAGCGCTAGGTTTGACGGCCTGGCTGCTGAGACCTCCATCCTGAAGGAGGAGGGTCTTTCTGATTCAGTCGTTAAGACTCTGATCAGTGCTCGGAAGAGGTCTTCTTCTATCACTTACTATAGGACTTGGAAAGCCTATATCGCCTGGTGCGATGGAGTTTTTACAATCAGGGCTGGACTCTGGTCTTCAGCTTAGTACATTGAAAGGGCAAGTTTCTGCCTTATCTATCTTTTTTCAGAAGCGTGTTGCGCTTAAACCTTTGGTTAAAACTTTTTTCCAGGTGGTTACGCATGTGCGGCCTCCCAGGAAATCACTACTCCCTGTTTGGGATTTGAATTTGGTTCTTTCTGCTCTTCAGGCTCCTCCTTTTGAGCCTTTGCAAGATATTGCTTTGTCTACCCTGACTCAGAAGATTGTCTTCTTGGTAGCTATCACTTCGGTCCGGCGTGTCTCAGAGTTGGCGGCCTTAACTATCCAGGCGCCTTACTTTGAGAGGCATCAGGATAAAGTGGTCTTTCGGTTCAAGCCAGACTTTCTTCCTAAGGTTGTTTCTGCTTTTCATTTGAACCAAGACATTGTTCTTCCCTCCTTATGTCCTAATCCTAAGAATGACAAAGAGAGGGTGTTGCATTGTTTGGATGTAGTACGCTGTGTTATGTACTACTTGATTATCACGTCTCCTTTTCGTAGGACGGATTCCTTTTTTGTTGTGCCCTATGGGCCTAAGAAGGGTTTGGCACCAGCCAAATCTGCCATTAGCAAGTGGATACGTCAGGCCGTTACTGCGGCCTATTCTGCTAAGGGAAGAGTTCCCCCTTTTCGTATCACTGCTCATTCTACTCGCGCCATTGGGGTGTCTTGGGCATTTCAGCACCAAACTTCTGTTGAACAAGTTTGTAAGGCCGCCACTTGGTCTTCTGTTCACACTTTTACAAAGTTGATGTGCGGGCCTCAGCGGATGCTGTTTTTGGCCGCAAAGTTCTGCAGACTGCAGTCATTTAAGTTATGCTTCACCTGGCCTTGAGTTGCCCAGCCCTTGTGGACACTGCTTTTGGATGTCCCAATAATGGATGAATATCTAAAGGTGAAGCGGGGTGTGTGGCACACCAAGAATAATACCATTTTGTGAGTACTCACCTGAAAAATGGGTATTGTTGGTGTGCCACACACCCCGCTTCACGCCCGCCCTTTTCGGTAGTTCCGAAGCCTTTATATGGTGAAGCTTTTTGTTTATATCAAATTTGATTTTGAGGTTACTGGTGGAATACTGGTACCTTGTCTTTCTGCTTTTTAAATATACTGGTGATTGAAGGGAGGTACCAGGTATATATAGGCCGGAAGGGGGCTCGTTACAAGACTTCCTCTCTGCACTACGTCACCTGCGGTGGATTAACCCAATAATGGATGAATATCTAAAGGTGAAGCGGGGTGTGTGGCACACCAACAATACCTATTTTTCAGGTGAGTACTCACAAAATGGTATTATTATGTCTCTGATAAGGAGCGACAGATACAGTGACATTTGCCTATTTATCATGGCTCTTATAAGGAGAGAGGAGAATTGGACCTGTCAAAGACAAAGACATCTGTGTATTTACTATGTGCCTGATAAGGATGGAGGGGTGAGAGCTGTGCCAGAGGCAGAAACATCTGCTTATATACTCTTTCTCTCATAAGGTGGGAGGGAGCAATAGCTGTGCCAGAGACAAAAATATGTCTATTTATTTTGTCACTGATAAGGAGGGACAGGGTATACGAGCTGTGTCAGAGATTATTATTATTATTGTTTTTATAGCGCCATCATCTTCTGTAGCGCTTTACAAAGTAGTAATTACAGACAGGGTAGAAACATACTATAGACTATTACAAATGCAGTGTTTCAGAGTTTACAATGAATATTCTGAATACAAGATACAATAGGAGAGAGAGCCCTGCCCTAGCGAGCTTACAGTCTAAACGATGGGTAGAGAAGAGGGGGAAAGATCACAAACAGTATTGAGGTGGGTTTTAAGGGCACCTTAAGGGCACATGAGAAGTCCTGGAGGTAAGCATGAGGGGAGGTGACCAGGGTGGAGGACAGGGAAAGGTTGGCAGCAGAGCAGGAGCTGCGTCTAGGTTGATATTGTTAGATTGGAGATTAGATGTAGGGAGGGGCCTGGCTAGAGAGAGCTTTGTGGGTGAAGGTTAGCCTTTTGAACAGGATTTGCTGTGGGACTGGCAGCCAGAGTAGGGAATTGGCAGAGGGGAGCAGAGCTGGATGACTGGGAGGAGAGATGGATGAGGCGATCAGCAGAGTTCAGAATAGATTAGAGGGGTGCCAGTCTGTTAGTTGGTAAGCCACAAAGAAGGATATTGCAGTAATCCAGTTGGGATATGACCAGGGCATGCACTAACATTTTAGTGGTATCAGGTGAGGAAGGGACGGATGGGTGAGAAGTTCTTAAGTTGGAGATGACAGGAGGTGGCCAGGGAGTGAATATGCGGTTTGAATGAGAGTGCAGAGTCCAGAATGACTCCCAGGCACTGAGCTTGGGGAATTGCAATTATTGTATAATTGTTGACAGGGATAGAAGTTTTAGAGAGGGGAGAGGAGGTAGTTGGTGGGAAAATGACACAAATGAAGAAATAGCTGCAAGGCAGTTGGGGAGGCGAGATAGGAGAGATTGGGGCCAGAGAGGTATATCTGAGTGTTATCCGCATAGAGGTGGTATTGAAAGCCTAGTGAAGTTATAAGTTTGCCTGAGCCATAAGTGTAGACTGAGAAAAGTAGGGGGCCTAACACAGAACCCGGTGGCACACCAACAGAAAGTGAAAGGGAGGAAGAAACTGTGTTAGAGTAGGATACGCTGAACTATCTGTCAGAGAGGTAAGAGGTGAGCCAAGAGAGGAGAGAATTTGAAGAAGCAGGGAGTGGTCAACAGTATCAAATGCATTAGGTGACTTTGTTGAGAACAGTTTCAGTGGAGTGGTTAGGGCGGAATCACGATTGTAGGGGATCAAGTTGTTGGTACATAGATAAGTATTGTGCCACTTCTGATTGGATATGTTGTTCATAAAGTTTGGGGTAGAAGAGAAGTAGTGAGATAGGACGATAGCTGGAGAGGGCAGAGGAGTCTAGAGAGGGTATGTTGATTATTGGAGTAATAACTGCATGTTTGAGGAAGGAAAGGTCCCAGTGGAGAGGGAAAGGTTGAATATAGAGGTTAAGGCTGGAGTGAGGGATGGAGGTGGGATGGCATAGGATTGAGGCAGCACGTAGTCAGATGGGCCCTAGAAATGGGAGAAGTTAGTCCAAGTTCAGCTATTGGAGTGAAGAACGCAAGAGAGTAAGACAGGGGGTTGTTTGTAGTGGTGAGGGATTCTGAGGGGCAAAGCCAAGTTGGATGTTGTTAATATTTTCTTTGAAGAATGTAGAAAATACTTCTGCTATTATTTGGGAGGTTGGAGGAGGGGGTGGTGGGCAGAGTAGGGAACTGAAAGTCTTGAATAGATGTTTAGGGTTCCGGGCTCGTGCAGAAATAAAGAGAAATATGCTTCTGAAAGGGCAGTCCTGAGTTCCTGAGGGGCTTGTTTATAGAACCAAAAGTTATGGCTGGCTTTGGTTTTCCTTCAATGCCGTTCAGCAGCTCGAGACAACTGTTTCAGTTTGGCCGTGCTTGCATTTAGCCAGGGTTGGCGGTTTTTGGGGTGGAGATAGCCATAGGTGAGGGGGGCTGGGGCTGAGGTAAGTGTATTGTGATGATGCAGCCTCTATGTCTGTGAATAAGCTCAAGGTCTGAAGAGGTTAAAGTGAGGGACAGAGACTGAAGATCTAGGTTTCTTGAGTCCCTGCATTGAATTCTAGGTTTGTGTGTGTGTGTGGGGGGGGGGGGGGGGGTTGCAGATAATCATTGTTGTTGATGCTGGGCTAATCAGACGAGCAGAATCTGGTGCAGGGTCCCTTCAGGTTGAATTCAGGTTGAATTTGCTGCAGACTTAGAAAGATTCTGACTTCTGAGCATTGCAGCCACTAGCACATAAACTGTGCTAAATAGGCTAATGGAAGTGTAACAGATATTACCAAATAATAGTTTAACAAATATGGATATGGGCGGGAGAACCGGATGGGGCATTCAAAATAATCACATAACATTAAATTAAGATTTAATTAAGGTATAGGCACTAGTAAGCAGGCAAGGAAAGAGATATTTTAAGTTGTGGATCTAACAGTTCATACCGAAAAGAGAGAGAGGTAGCAGGATTTGCATGGATATCTTGGGGAAACTTTATGTACATATTGGGTTAGTAAGGTTAATTACTGTGCTGCTAATTAAACCCGTCTTTAATATATACATCTTACTGTGTATGAAGTGGATAATTTCTCACATAATAAATTGTAGTTGGAAAGTATTTAAGGCATAACCTATTTCTTTCTTAGGACAGTTCACTGGTTGTGTTGGGAGAGCCTTAGCGGCCATTTCAGATTAGTGTCCGCTGGGCTGATATGATTGTTAGTATTTGCGATATTTATAGCATTGATCTCTAATAGAGATATTAGAGATTAATGTGAAGCAAATATTAATATAGAAATCATATTTTCCTTTTTCACTGGCGAGCCACCCATTGTTTAATTGTATTTGTGCATTTTGTTTTATTAAAACGTGTGCTATTCAGGGAATTAAGATAAGTCAATTGTGTATAAATAGCATAGGTACACAGTGAAGTGTAGGTTGTATGCTGGACGCAAAGACTGAAATTTAGAGGAGTAGCACAGTTTTTGTTTAAGGCTTAATACTATAAAATGTAAACATTGAACCTATTTTTGTATGAGTAATGTTTTTCTGTCTTATGATTTAGTGTTGCTGTTTGGTTTTGTGGTAGTTTCATGCTGTTTATTGGAATTAAGATAAGTAGGTAGTGTGCCACAGCTAGGGACACGGTGATTGTGTGACGCTGTGCACTCAGGCTTTGAAATTCGAGTTAAATAGCGCAGTCTGTTTATAGAACCAAGCACAAATTATAATCTCCACAGAGAATCTATTACTTCTGAATCAGTGTCTGTCCTATGGTATAATGCTTTTTCCTCTTACTTTGCAAAACCATTAAAATGGGGGGAGATGCTGTGCTGTGAAATCTTCCTGAGCCATTTTTCTGATCTGCTGGAAAGAGGCGGGAAATATTCTGGGACAAAGGAGCATCTTTACGCCAGGACAAAGGAGCATCTTTCGTCAGCTGGACAGATATGGCACCAGGTAAATTACACAATCCCCTTTCCACTTTTAATAAGTTAGCTAAGAATAGTGATTTTAATCCAATATTGTTACCTGAGGATAAGAAATCGCCAGAAGTTTTGTGGGCAGTACTTTTAAAACAAGCCTTCTCTCATGATTTGTGCATTAAAAGAAATACTGTGTTTAATAAGAACTCAAAACGCCTGTATATGTTAGCCAAATTACTCTGTATATTTGAAGCTAGTGTGCAGGAGATAGCATCCAATGTTCATTGTAGAGATTGTTCTGATACAAAGCAACAATTTCAGACAATGACGAATCAATTGGAGAAGCAGTATCAATGCATAAATGAAAGAGAGGAGGAGGTCTGCAAATTGAGGCCTGCTTTGTCAGAAAAAGAGACATCCATTAAAAAGACTAGCCCTGATTTATGTAGGACTGTAAAAGCTCAGAGGTCAGAAGCCATAGCTTTGCAGGCCTCTGAGGAACAGAGAGGTGATCTCAGGGCTAGATATAATGGAAGTAAATCAGGGGAAATAGGAACCAAGGCCCCTGGGGATACTAGATCTATTAAGTCTGGGCATGCCCAGAGGGATCCAGGAACAACAGCTCCTCCTGGGATTAACCATGCTAAACAGGTGAGTATACTTAGAGGGACACGGGGGGGGGGGGGGTAGGTAGGCCTCCTGTGCCCCAACGGTATGTCAAAAACATCACAACAAAATGCTTTTCCTGTGGGAAGATAGGGCACATGTCCAGTTTCTGTAAGTCTTTGCAAAGTGCAAAGCCTGAATGTAGGCCCCGACACGCACATAGACGGGACACTGTAGTCTATTCAGCTAGATTGGGCGCCCAGTACTGCAGTGTACAAACAGAATGGTTTCCCTTTTCAATTGCAAGAAATCCACACAGATCTTTAAGAGACGATCTGTGTAATCCCATTTAGAACCACTATGGTAGGGTTATGGGGAAGGGTGTTTCAAATATAATACCAGATGGGAACTTTGAGGAGAGATAGCTGTGGAAGCGGGTTCAGATGGAATCATTAAATGTTCATGATTTGGAATGTTTTGGCGTGGACAGTTCATCTGCTGTGTTTTCTACGTTCACAGGCATTCAAGTCCAGGACTCATTTTCGGACGAGGGCAGAGGAGGAACGTGTTGTGTGACCAACAGACTTCGGGTGGCCTTACCGCGAGAATGACGGAATGGGACAATGATGCGGATTGACGATTGGAGCAGCAGAGATTCCACGCCAGAAACATCTTAACTGGACTTTTATGAAATTGCTTATAACGCATAATTTATACGAGAGCTTTTTCAGGGTTTTCCACAAAAAAGGGTTTTTCCCGGTTTTTCAGCTTCTCATGAGCAATCACTTGGCAGACTGTTGCTGCCCAAAGTCTAACAATGGTATCCTATATTTGATCGTAAATTGTAAAGGGACCTATAGGGGTGGAATGATGTGACAGCACTTCTTTCATATCTGAATATGTCAGAATGAATAATCTAAAGATATTATTCTGTCACAGGGGGATATGTTAAAGGGGAATGAGTCATCTCAATTCCTAACATTCAAAGTAGGGTGTGTGCTGAAAGCCCTACCATGTCTATGCTAAACAGACAACAATAGACACCTATCACACCTAGCTGTACTTGAAAAGGCATCCTTGAATTCCTAATGAGGTCTCTAGACTCCAGACGACCAATATACATTGGACACTTGGGCATTGGCTGTTATTTCCGGGAAGTATTGTAACTCTTGTAACATGTCAGTTATGACTGTAGTAATGAGAGGGTCTTATTCAGAACTATTAGACCTTTCATTTGATATCAAACATGGCATACATATATTGTCCAGGACCTGACAATCCACATAGTATTGGACCCTGGATGACATACATTTGGTTTTTGGGCTCATTTAACTAAGAAATGTATGGGGATCATGAATTTCTTGCTTACAAGTTGATAGCATGCATATTGTGAGAGTTATACCCTTTATGAAATATACATCTAATTCCATGAGAGTCCTCATCTGGGCCGACCTTGGCAGACACTCCCACGAGGTGGGGAATGCTGGCCACTCCCCGGTAAGCTTTTTGCTGGGGGCCCGAGCAGTCGATGGATGGCAGGGGGATGAATGGATGGACACCTGGACCTGAAACCTTAAGTATCTCTGTGTATCTCTATCTGTCTCTGCATTATATCTCTCTATATCCATAATAACATATATTGTACCGTAACTAATGTAACTTACTTTCATTATCAATCTTATGTAACAACTGCCTGTATTTAAGGATATCTTGGGGAAACTTTATGTACATATTGGGTTAGTGAGGTTAATTACTGTGCTGCTAAAGACTAAAAAGTCTTTAATATATACATTTTACTGTGTGTGTAGTGGATAATTCTCACACAATAGATTGTAGTTGCAAAGTATTTAAGGTAAATAATATATTTCCTCTTAGGACAGGTCACTGGTTGTGTTGGGAGAGCCTTAGCGGCCATTGTTTGTATCAGATTAGTGGCCACTGGGCTGATATGATTGTTAGTATTTGCAACATTTATAGCATTGATCTCTAATAGAGTTATTGGAGATTAATGTGAAGCAAATATTAATTAGAAATCATATTTTTCCTTTTTCAACAGGAAAGGGTTTATTGTTGCAGATTAGATCAGTCGATGAATACATACCAAAAAGAGAGAGCGACATAGAGTCTCTGAGGGAAATGGTCAAAAGCTGTGTCAATGAGGGAGACCTTAAAGGGACACCCAACAGCAATAATAAGGTTACAAACAACTTACCTGATGCCTGTCCCATGCGCCTCTCCTCCATTTCCTGCAGTACAGGATAGGAGTTGTAGTAAGGCTCCAAAGTTTTCCCTTCTTTCAATTTTATTTTTCCAGGAACATACAAAAAAAAGGGGTCTAACAGCCACTATGTCCCTTTGGTGCTCAATGTGAGCGATCATGGCAAACCGCTGTCGCTGATCACAGCAGGGCATGCACATAACTCATAAAGCTATACCATGACATGCCCTTCTTAGCTCAGCTGCGACCCAGAAACTGAGGCAAAGAAATTGGCGTCACTTATATTATATAAGGTATTTACCAGTGGTGTAACTAAATGTGAGGGGCTTGGATGCGAACATTAAATGGGGCCTATTCACGGCTCATACAGTAAATTTCTTTCTGTCTTTTAACTTAATTAGATGCAGATAGATGACTAAAGACTGAAACAGAGACAAATGGCCATTCCTGTCTCTAAAAGATGGCAAGTGAGCACACATATTATAAATAAGGTGAAGAAGCAACAATCATGGGCCCTTGACCCCCTGCACCCCTTCAAGTTACGTCCCTGGTATTTACATATAATTGTGAATTTTGAGATGCTTTGAAATGGCTAATTTGACGAGGGGAGGGGATACTTGCCATGTATATACAAGTACCTACTAGGAATTTTACATTACAAAATTCAACAATACAACAAACCATTTACCAATACAACAAACAATTATCTTTGCAACACTTTCTATATAATATTGCTTAGCTAGTGACCTATAGAATACGAGCCATTGCAAGTTATATGAAGCCTCTATCCTTGTTTAGTAAGTGCACAGCAAGGGAGAATAACTTGTTTTTGTGCCTCACTGTTTTAGTTAGCAATGCTCTGTACTGGCCCCCCAAACCGAACATTTATAATGTCTTTGACAAGAAGTGAAAGGTTTGAGGCTGTGTCAGAGGCAAAGATGTATATACAATGCCATCAGCCTCGGTAAACAGGCTTTGTAGATAGTACGTTTGCTGGGCAGCCATAACAACAATAAAATGGAAGGATCTGAGATCTCACTTTGGCTAGAATGTAAGGAAGCTTAGGGGCAGGAGGTTCTCCTATGTTATGTTTGTGAACCAATCTGGAAGCAATGACCAGTTCACAGGGGGGTCCTCCATAGCATGCTTTACACTTACACTTATGTATTGTTTAGAATGTATGATGCACAGAGGCCAGTACTTACTGGTGAGGAACCAAGCAATATGATTAGAGCTTCAGCTTGTTCTGGGGTAAAATCTGGTAGGTTGCTAAAAGCTTCAAGGACCTCCTGGGACCATACACCTGCAAATAAAATACATTATTGTATATCTTGCGGGCCACAGCAAGACTCCACAGGACCTCACAAGACTCTACAGGCCTCAGCAAGAGCTGCATCATGGGCCCTGCAAGAGCCACCTCACAGAATCCCGCAACATACGACACAGAGACCCAAAAAAGGGCCAGCAAGTCGCCGCACATGGCCCAGCTAGAGCTACCCCACAGTGTCTGGCAAAGGACCCTACAGGGCCCTGCAACAATCCCCACAGGGCCCTCGCAGCTCCTCACAGGATGTCCCAGCTGCCTGAAACCTCAGACCAGCAGGCAGCCAGCTAAATGGCCCCCCGTCACTAATAAGTCCCGGCTGACATCCAAAGACATGCCACCAACAGCCCAGAGCCCATCCATGAAGACCAGGGCCAAGCTGTCAGCAGCCAGGTCCTGCTGCTGATAACCAGGGCCGAGCCATCAACAACCAGGTACTGCCGACAAAGACCAGGGCCAAACCACTAGCAACCATGGCCAGTAACCAGACCCTGCTGATGAAGGCCAGGGCCTAGCCATCAGCGTCCAGGTCTCACCACTGCTGACCAGAGACAGGTTACTAGCATCCAGACTCCATCAGACCACCTAGGCTAAGCCACCAGCTACCTACTCCCTCCACTGCTGTCCTGGGCCAAGCCACTGGCTTGGTAATGTGTTGAAGTGGGTTATGTAGTTAACAGGGTTATAAAATGCTCAGGGGGGTTATTTATTCAATTATGGTGGGGGGGGGCATATTTTGCTTGTTTTTTAATGCTTTGGACTGGCTGGTTTATTAATGCCTTTAGGGGGAGTGATTTAATTATGGAAGACCACAAGTCAAAATGAACGTTGGCATGCTTTTCCTTACTCCAGAAAGGTATCCTTGTTAGACCCTGATACTCACCTATTCAATCGGTCGACTTTGCAGAGTGATCCACTTTGCAGCAGCCTGCTCATTGAAGTCAATTGGGCAGACCCACTCTGTGAATTGTGAAACAGTGCTGCGCAGGATTGCTGAGGGGGATGTCTTCTGGAGGGGGAAACTTAGCCAGATACAGAGTGTTTTTGACCCTAGTCCCAGCTATATTACAGTTTCCATCTGCTTTGAAGTGTCAGTGTAGGGAATTTTGTTTTCCCTCTTGCCTTGATCCACAGCAATTGAGAGTGCCATAGCTGGGCTACCACTATCATTTCCGATGCTGAT
Source organism: Gastrophryne carolinensis (assembly GCA_027917425.1). NCBI lineage: Eukaryota > Metazoa > Chordata > Amphibia > Anura > Microhylidae > Gastrophryne > Gastrophryne carolinensis. The sequence goes on from CM051235.1 coordinate 181,565,187, forward strand.
GAGCATTCCCAGCTGAGCTGATGCTGCTGCATGGTAGGCTCCCCTATTGATTGCACACAGACTATGTTTTAGCATTGTCCTGTTTCCAGCTTACCACAACCGGCTGGCATTGTGCATTGGCACCAGTGCTGATAGCAGGCACCACAGACTTACAGTGGATTGAGAACAAGCCCTAAAAAAAAACATACACTGACACTTTGATTAATGTTGTGGGCTGGGCTGGGGGGCATTAGCACAGGAGTGTAGTAGAGGAGGGGAACCCTGTGCTGCTAGCCACCCTTCTCTCACCGGGTCCCTCCTCCTTAGCAACACACGATTTTGGAAATTGGGAAAAATTCTTGGGGGGAAGGGGGGGCTGTTGCTTAGACATTATGGCTGTGTGTGGCAGCAGCACATTTGCTGTAAAATGCAACCAAGAAAATGTTAGGAAAATCCTACTGGAACAGCTAAACCTTATATGGGATTAATTAAGCATTTATTACTACCGAACATGAGATTAAATGTGAATGGCTATTCCTGAAAACAACAACATGCCAAATTATGGGGGTGTTCATGCATATGCAACCACACTATTTAGTTTTGTTATTTTTCTTTTCTGCATGTTTCAATGGAATTGTACAGATTGTAGATAACGGTGAAGGCAGAAATGGTTCTGAAATGTTTCTTCTTGGTCTGATTTTAGTACGTGACAAAAACTTGTCAGGGGTGTGTAGTCTTTTTATATCCACTATAAAATAAATAGGCAGAGGGTAGAGTGGCACCCTAAATTCAGACTTACACTTAATAGGCACAGGACAAAACAGACCCACAATTAATAGTGTTCAACTATGCACCCCACATTTAATAGGCAGAAGGTAATGTAATGCACCCCACAATTATTAGACAGAGGGCAGCAATCATTCCAGACCCACAATTAAATGGCAGATGGCAATATAATCCACACATCCCTACACACAATTAATAGAATTCCTACCTAAAATTCAGTCCCAGTCACAGAATTCACAACAGAGTGCTAAGCTGACCCTTTAGCCAATAAAAGTCCTTCTCTATAAGACGCACCCATGAATTTATAAATGACCTCTCAGTCCCTATTCATAAGAAACCATCTTAACCCAAATAATAGCCAGTCAGTCCACAAGAACCCACATCGGCATATATAAATACAACACCTCCATGTATATAACAATTGGGTGGCCACTGTCTGCTGCCTGTTTAGCCTACATAGAAAATAGTGCAGATGTGCTAGGTGGTGGGTTACCGAGCTCTAAGGGCGGGATTGAGTCAGAAATCTGTAGCTCATAATTCAGATCATCATTCTGCTCCCGGGACCACTCAGAGGTGTGCAAGCTCATGGGGGCATCAGACGCAATCATTTCAGTCTCGTCATTCTCCATGGCTATTCTGTTTGGTTGCGTAGTGACGTATTCCATCTCATCGTTCTCTGTTGCTACTCTCGTGTAGCTGTTGTACAGGGGGTCATCGTCCTCCACCGGATTCATCCTGAAAAATAAAAGGAAAAAAAACTCCCACTTCTTCTAAAACAAGAACGTGATCAACTTTGCTAATATAACCCACACCCTTGCTGACGCTTCTCCAGTTTCCCAGGTATATTGCTGTTACCCATACTTACCAATTGCCTCTGATTTGGAGGGACTCTCCCTTTTTTGCGCCCATGTCCCTTGTTCTTCTCTGTCCTTCTTTGAGGTTTAATATGCAGATCTAAATCAATAAATGATTCATTTGCTTATTCAAAGTGTTTATACTGTTGTAACTGTTACATCCTATCTCCTATCTTTCAATCAATTAGGGAACGTGGCTTAATTTAACAATTGTCTTTCTTTCCCACCCTGAAAAGCTGAAAAGTATGCTGTTACCTTATGGTCCAATAACTCCTAGCGCTCTGTACTCATTCATGGTTTTGGTTTTCCAGACCAGGACCTATCGTTGCTATATTCCAGACAAAGGGATCGATTTCATTCACAAATTAGAACTAGTTATCTAAGCTAAGCCTGTGCAAAATGGAATTTGTTTACATTTAGTCCAAGTTCAGCAGACACTAAATATAAGGAGAAATGGAAGAAACAAGCTTTTAACCATTCCCCACTCAAAAATGAAAATACAACATAGAGCCTATGTTGCTGCCAATCAATGTATTATCAGGAGATGCAACCAATATTACACATTCAATGAATGGTTCAAGATAATTAGACTAATTAAAGTGATTGTCCAGACCAGGGGTGGGCATTTTTTTTTCCATGGGGCAACATGAGAAACTAAAAATATTGTGGAAGGCTAAACTCAATTCTGCATAATGTAATTGTATTTCTTTATAAAAAGCAGTTACTGAGTAAAAAGGGTTTCAAAAAGTGGAGCATCCTGATTTGGGATGCCCGGGGGGAGGGAGACCATTGGCCGGCCTTGGATAAAAGGCTGTGTGAAACCCTTCCCACCTTGCAGCATGGTCCCCCCCTCCCTCCCAAAGGCATTGGTCTGGCCAGAAATGGACTACGAGAGCCAGCGCACCATCAGGCACTGCGTACGGCATGTAACACATTTGGTGTGGACTACACGTGCCAGCAGCCTGCGACGTGAGGCACAGACAAGAGGCTGGAGAACCTCCATCTCCGGCACACACAGTACAGGAAGAGAAACTCTGCCCACAGCCAAACCTGCAGGAGGGAGCTGTCCATTAGGATAGCAGGCTCTAATCCACACACGCCCCCGCTACATTACACTCACTACAGAGGGGCATAAGTACTGTTCAAACCCGGCACTATCTTTTGGACAGTGGGCGGGACTGAGCGGCGGGGGCGGCGGCAGCGTGCGGCCGCGCTCCTTACAGGGAATGCTGGTCGCGGGCCGGTCAGAGCCAATAAAGGGCCGTATGTGGCCCTGGGGCATTACAATGCCCAGGTCTGGTCCAGACGCACTCAAATGTTTTTACGTTGTGTAGGGCTACACAGTGTTCCCCTTTTTTAAAAACTATTGCCAAATTATATTGCCAGAGTCATTTTAAATGAAAGATCTACCTCATTTTATTCATGTCCTATGTGATAGGAGTGGCTGGGCTGTGTCATACAAGCACAGTGTGTGCATTGCATTCCATTGAGCTGATATAGACTGACAGTGTGGAGATGGGTTACCAGGCCTTATGCCTGCTGGCTGGGCTAGTTTGCTTTTGAGGGGTACACATTTTTTTAAATTTAAGAATATCATAAAAGAAAAACAAATGTTGGGTTTTATCAGTGACAAAATGTCAGTTAGTAAAGTAGTCAGTTTACTTCTAATACCGGAGAGGTCTGAAAGGGGCCACAGAGGTGCCATTATACCACAGCGTCTGGCGCGCCCTGCTAGAGAGAAACGCGAGATGCGGCTCGCGCATGCGCCGTTGGAACGGGGATAAGGTAAGGTTTCTGGGCTTCCTGGGGGGTTTCCCACAGCGGGGCATCCCGATTTCGGATGCCCCGCAGGGAGGGATCTGATCGGCCCGGGAATCTTATAGATTCCCTGGCTGATCCCCCCCTGGGTGTTGGTCCACTTTAAAAGTGGCTTAAGCATCTCATATAACATTTGCAGGGCTCATGCCACCAAACTCAAGCCCTACCACTTGTGATCCTGCCATTTTTGTCCTCACCCTCTATCCTTTAAGCTCACAAGGGAAGGGCTCTCTTTCCTATTGTCTCCTGCTTTCTTCAGATTGGCTTTGAAATTTGTAATAGTCTATGTACTGTATGTTTTACCTTGTCTGTAATTATACCTTGTGCAGCACTACGGAAGAATAGAATATTGTGCTATATAAATAAATAACAATAGTAATAAATACAAATTACATTATATGCCTTTTAAAAGAATGCTTTAGCTTTAGGAAACTGAGAATTGTCCACCCTACCTCACTCTGCCACTAATAGATGTAATACTGCATCTCCTGGCTGTTATATTATTACAACCAATGGCAAGTTTGTTACACAACAATGTGCTCTGAACCAATAGCGGCCCTGAGCCTGGTCATGTTGGCTGATGCTCAACACTGGGTAACTATGCCTCTCTCTACACCAATCTAACATATCAGCTGCCTGGAGCTTTAAAGTGGACCAAAACCCAGGATTTTGACTATCCTGGGTTTTGGTCCTTTCCCCCGGGGCACCCCCAATCGCTGTGTGAAACCCCCCAGATCACTGAAACTAACTCACCTCTTCCCAGTCCTACGGCGCATGCGCGGCCACTCGCCCAATCAGCGCGCTCCGATCCGCTGACGCTCACATTGTCTAAGGCCAGAGGCTCTGAGCTCGCTGATGGCCGCATTGTCCGCTACCCTCTAACAGGGCCACGCCGGCCACTAACAAATGCCTGGCATGGGCACTCGCCCTGCTAGAGTGAAAGCGGGGATGTGGCCGTGGCTTCGCTCATGTGCCGTTGGACCGGGAAAGAAAGTAAGTGTATGGATAACCTGGGGGGATTCACATAGTGGGGCATCCCGATTTTGGATGCCCCGGGGAGGGGAAATCGATCGACCCAGGAATCTAATAGATTAATAAGTACATCCCTTAGAGCCTCGCAACCTTATAGGGACAGACACCACTAATGAGGCCAACCTAAGAGCCAGGTTCATAGTGTCCTGGTCACAGTGTTGAATGCCCCATTACATGGATTAGACCTCAATTCTGGGGGTTCCAGGAGGTATATGGCACTGCCAGATCCGGCTCCTTCGAGTTAGCCTCTGTCTACTCTGAGAGGAACATTATAGCCCAGCAGGCAGCATATTTACTTCCTAGCTTCCAATATCCTGGTAAGTGAGAATAACCCAGAAATGTCCACAAGAGATTGAGAAAACATTATCTTTCAGAAGTGACAGGCCCTCTTTATATTCTAATGTCTATTAATATGGCCTCATTGCCTCACTGACTTACCCCTCTGATGATCCTCAGCTGCCCAGAGCAGAATGTGCGATCCTTCACGCAGTCACCATTGCAAAATGGAAAGTGAAAGAAGGAAATGGAACTTCCTCTGACCCATCACGAGATTTAGCTACAGGTGCCTGCAGGCTGTACAGCCTATCCGCACATCAGTATGGCATGTCTATGGAATCTGGGGAGAGGCAGGGTGTTCCTACTAGATGGGATCTGATCCTTTACAGCCAAATCTTTGGATTACAGGGCCATTGAGTCCAAGCTATTTACCTCTATGTTGTCTTTTGTCAGCTCCTCCTCTTCAGGTATCAGGTATCCTCTCATACTGTAATAGATTTTAAGCTCTTCCTCCTTCTGTATCCTTCCTTATACCCTAATAGATTGTAAGCTCTTCTCCTTCTGTATCCTTCCTTATACCCTAATAGATTGTAAGCTCTTCTCCTTCTGTATTCTCCCTTATGCCCTAATAGATTGTAAGCTCTTCTCCTTCTGTATCCTCCCTTATACCATAATAGATTGTAAGCTCTTCTCCCTTCTGTATCCTCCCTTATACCCTAATAGGTTGTAAGCTCTTCTCCTTCTGTATTCTCCCTTATACCCTAATAAATTGTAAGCTCTTCTTCTGTATCCTCCCTTATACCCTAATAGATTGTAAGCTCTTCTCCTTCTGTATCCTCCCTTATACCATAATACATTGTAAGCTCTTCCCCCTTCTGTATCCTCCCTTATACCCTAATAGATTGTAAGCTCTTCTCCTTCTGTATCCTGCCTTATACCCTAATAGATTGTAAGCTCTTCTCCTTCTGTATCCTGCCTTATACCCTAATAGATTGTAAGCTCTTCTCCTTCTGTATCCTCCCTTATACCCTAATAGATTGTAAGCTCTTCTCCTTCTGTATCCTCCCTTATACCCTAATAGATTGTAAGCTCTTCCTCCTTCTGTATCCTCCCTTATACTCTAATAGATTGTAAGCTCCCCCTGTTTCTGTATCTGCTCTTATATACTAATAGAGTGTAGCCTCCATTACATGTTAATACATTGTATGCTCTTGCTTGTCCTGTATCCCCTCTTATACCCTAATAGATTGTAATCTCTTCTTCCTTTTGTGTCATCCCTGGTAGATTGTAAGCTCTTTCACCAACTATATTTAGCACAATATTGGTGACCAGTGTTGTATAGGAGGAGACAGCAGTGGCAGCATGGAGCATTTTTTAAGGCTACTGGCTGGTTTGGCACAGGGTTGACTTATGTTTCTGTGTGGGATGTCAGACTATCTGCACATATTTGGTCCTTGTCACATTATACTGGTCTGATTATAATTATATTCCACTCTGCTGTCCTCAGAAATGAATGGGGTGCATGCCAGTAAGCTGGATTATTTGGGGCTTCTCCTTGGTATCCAGCCAGGGGGTGAAGGAACACATAGCAATGTGAGGGTTGCTGAGAAAACTTTATTGAACAAACACAGTTAAAGTTATTGGCAAGTCAAAAGTAAAACAAAAATCAGTAGCTTACATTTCATTGTGTTCCTCCAGTGTAGTCATTCCTGCTCTCTCCTTAGTGAGAAAATCACTTCCTCATTTAGCTTTTACCCCACCCCGCTGACCTGGTCCATCAATCAACCATCCGTGGATCAAAACATCCCCACTCCCTCCCCAGAAAGCCTGATTGGCTGCCTTTCTCTGCAGCTCTGAATCCCTGCCCTCCTCTCTTTTCTTCCTTGTTGTGAACGTGCAGAGCTCTCAGCTCAGCTCTCAGAAGTCTGGCTCCAGTCTTTGATCAGGCTGCCAGTGATCACCAGCTTTTGCCTCTGTTTGCCAGCCTTGCCACAGGTCAGACACCCACCCTGCACCAGCTCCCCCACCTTCATCCAGGCACACTATGAGCTGACAGGCTGGAGACAATGGGGTTGACTCAGAGCCAGGTGAGAAGTCTCACTCCTTTTTAGGAGAGAAAACTGCCATAAACTTTCATTGTCTACTGGGTGTAAATTTTCACCTGGTTCTGAATCTGAATCAAGGTAGACAATGAAAGTCAATGGCAGATTTATTAATGTCAAATGTTCGATTTAGCGCCAATTTGCATCTGAAATTTTCCCCTGGCCTCCTTTCTTGCGCACCAAACTGTCTCAGGCACCTGATTTATGGTGTATTTAGAGGTAGCAGACTTATTTTTTCCAAAAACACATGCTGGCAGCGTTTACGATGTTTATGAACAATTATAGTGTCAGCTGCAAGTTGAACCCCTTTTTTTGGTTTGGGTTCCTACAAATGTTAATGAGAACATCTGGGACAAAACATTGGGCAACAAAACATTAAGGGTTAACTGGAATCCGAATATCCCCCCCCCCCACAAAAAAAAAACGGGAAAAAAATGGAGAATACAGGTTTTACTTTTAGCGATAACTTAGTAACTACAGTGTTTTTTTTTAAAAAAAGATATTGAAGTTTGGGACAGCGCAACGTGTAGCCCATCACAATGGGACGACAATTGGGTTTGCCCTTAGTATAACTTTACATAGTTAAATTGTTACATAGTTAATACGGTTGAAAAAAGACATATGTCCATCAAGTTCAGCCAAGGGTGTTGGGGTAGGGGAAGTTATTTTTTATTTTATTTATTTTTTTATTTTTTTACTGATAACCGCTAATAGTAACTGTTAATGATATTTTCTTCTAAATAAGCATCTAATCCTTTTTTGAAGCTGTCAGTGGTTGATGCTGTAACAAGCTTCTGTGGGAGGCTATTCCATAGATTTATAGTTCTTATGGAAAAAAATGATTGTTGCCTCCGGAGACTGAATTTCTTTTTTTCCAGTCGAAGGCAGTGCCCCCTTGTCTTTAGAGAGGATTTTACCTGAAATAGTGTTCCCCCATATTTTTTGTATGGTCCATTTATATATTTATACAATTTAATCATGTCAATCGACTCCTCTCAAGATTAAACAGATTTAATTCCCATAATCTTTTCTCATAACTAAGATCTTTCATTCCTCTCATTAGTTTGGTGGCTCTCCTTTGCACCCTTTCCATAGTCAGAGCGTCCTTTCTATGAATGGGTGCCCAGAACTGGATGGCATATTCCAGGTGAGGGTGCACCAGTGCCTTGTAAAGAGGCAAAATTACATCCCTATCCCCTGATTGCATGCCTCTTTTTAATGCATGATAATATCTTGGTGGCCTTGGAAGCAGCTGCTTGGCATTGCATGCTGTTATTTAGCTTATGATCTACCAGTACCCCCCAGATCCTTCTCAACAAGTGACTCTCCCAGTTTTACTCCCCCGAGGATATACGTGGCCTTCAGGTTATTAGACCCCAAGTGCATGACTTTGCATTTTTTCACATTAAACTTCATTTGCTAAGTGGATGCCCAGACACTTAAAGAGGAGAAAGAGAACACCCAGGGGTGATCGGCTCGGGAATCTATAAGATTCCCGGCCCGATCACCTCCCACCCCGCGGGACATCCGAGATCGGGATGTCCCGCGGGGTAAAACCCCCCAAAAAACTCACCTCTAGACGTGCACGCGCCTGCGCCGGCCGTTTGTGAATGGCCAGCACGGGCGCGCGCCCTGTAGAAGTGATGTGCGGGAGGCGGCGGCAGACGCGCTGTCTTGTCCGTCGCTGTCACCCGCTTGTCCGTCGGCGGTGATTGGTCAGCGCGGCCACGTGGGAGCGTGGTGAGGTGAGTTTTGGGGGCTTTCTGGGGGGTTTCACACAGCGGGGCACCCTTAATCGGGGTGCCCCCCTGAAGTGGACCAAAACCCAGGATAGTCAAAATCCTGGGTGTTGGTCCACTTTAAATTGTCCAAGTCAGCCTGAAGCTTGTGAACATAGTGAACTTTAACAGGTTTCAGTATACCTTTAATGGGGAGAAAATATTGGGGTTCATTACAATGTTCCTCTCTTTTTTTCTCTGAACCCAATACATAAAACAGCTGAGACAACCCTGAACTGAACTCTTCTCTGACACTTTTTGTAAACTAACAGGCTGATACATTACAACGCCAGGTAGAGACAGATGAGCGTTTGTAGAGCAGATTTCAGAGCAAACGCTAGTAGTCGCTGTGCTCGGCCATGGATCTTTGTTTCAGAGCGCCTCAGTCGCTGTCCGGCATTGATGAATATCATGTGTGAGTCACAGTACTTCGCTGTATGGGACCGAATGGTAGCGCCAGCTTAGTGCGACTGACTCACACCACATTCATCAAAAAAACAGCCTCAAACATTGCCGGCGCTCAAAATCATGGTAGTTGTAGCCCATAGCGCCAGAAGCTGTGTGATTAAAGTCTGTTTTTGGACATGTATCCACTAATAACAAAGCGAAAACATATGGAATTACATTGTTATTACATTGTAACATGAACACTTTAATACCAGACATGTAAGGACAATTCTGCATAAATATATCATTAATCCAAAAAGTTTTAAAAAATTTAATTTTCTTGCCCAGGATACATGTAAGAAAGTTTTGAGATTTTTTTTAAGGAAAAAAAAAATTGGGATCAGGAAAGGGATTTAAGGATCGTCCATAGAAATGTATTGGAGAGGTAGCTACAGGTAAGACGTGCCGCTCTGCAAAGGTGAACCCCGGCGCTGTACGCTGAGGCTGGGATAATGATGAATCGTACACTACATGGCGTTGTTCTAGTCGCTCACCAGATTCGGCTTCATAAATGTGTAATTGCGTGCCGTCTACGGCGTTCACCTACCGCTACCTGGCGCTGCCTGCCGCTGGACAGGCACTACCTGGCGCTATCCCTTCATGAATAAGGCCCTAAATGTTTCCATGACGATCATCCAGCAGAAGCTCCGGGCACCTGAGACAGCTTCCAGCTTTGGTCTCAGCCTGAGAGACACAAGGGTTAGAACTTTGAGGTGAAAAGCATCCGTGAGCAAAGCGTGGTCATTAGCTGGTTGCTGCAAATCTATTGGACAAGCATCTGGGTGCAACCTGAAGATGCTTTCATGTGGCTGCCTATGGGCCTGACTGAGATGCATTAAAAAGCTATAGGTGTTATTCCTTTGGCTGAACTTGGTCATGGCCAATATAAGCAGAAGATGGTAGGTGAGTGAAGGCGTTCTCAGGAGAGCCCCAGGTAATTATCAAGCTGTCTGACGTTTGGCAGCAACAAGTGACCACACCCACCTAATTACCCTAATAGATTGTAAGCTCCTCCACCTTCTGTATTCTCTCTTACACCTCAATATATTGTAAGCTCGTCCTTCTTCTATATCCTCCCTTATACGAAATTAGATTGTAAGGCCAAACATGTCCCAGAATGTCTTATATGTTAGTCATGCCTTTTACTGTTTAATTAATATGCAGTTTTCAGAGACCTAAGATGAAGTGTGTCTAAAGCTAAAAGCCCTGACTACGGGAACAATTTAGAGGCAGGTGAGAATTCTCAATCCTTTTTTAGTAAAGAAAACTGCCATTGACTTTCGTTGTCTACTGGGTGTAGATTTCCACCTGGCTCTGAATCAGCCCCAAGGTAGACAATGAAAGTACTCCTAAAAAAGGAGTAAAAATTCTCACCTGGCTCTGAATTGACCCCTATAATATAGAAGCCTGCGATTATGGGTCACAATAAACCCTGCCATGATATAGAAGCTCATCATGACGGGTCATAATGTTCATAGTCATGATATAGAGGCTCCTAATGATGGGCCCTAATGACCCTCGTCATAGAGACTCCTCATGATAGGTCATAGTGTCTCCATCCAGGGGTGGACTGGCTTCTAACAACCTCATCCAATCCTTGCCACCCAAGTCTCCCCCCATTGTACCTCCAGCTAAGAGACCTAGGCTTATATTCTGCCCCAAATTCCATAGATTCAGCATCATGGCTGCAAGAAATCACTCACCCCTGCCATCTTATCTACCCCCACTACAATATCAAAGTGTCCTTCGTAACAGTCTGGTTGAGGACCAGTAATATTGCGGCCTGTCTTTTTTTGCCCCAGTCTGCCACTGTCTCCCACCATGATATATATGGATCATAATGAAAAGCTTCTCATGATGGGTAATAATGACACCGTTCATGAAACATAAGCTCCTCAAGATGCCTCATAAAGACACCAACCATGATCCAGAAGCTCATCATGATGGGTCTTAATGATTCTGGCCATGATATAAAAACTCCTTAAGAAGTGTAATACTGACCCCGATCTTAAAATAGAAAATTCTTAAGATATGGGTCATACTGGTAATTAGATATTTGTTATAAATTCAATTTGGATGCTGAATTTGCTGTATCTCCCCAATATATGTTGGACGCCAGATGGAATACCTGAAAATTGGGCATGATTACCACCCAGCAGGGCCAGCACAGGGCAAACCTGGGCAATTGCAGGGCCCCTGGCTTATTGAGGGGCCCACTCAGGCTCACACTTGGCCATGATATTATTTAACAGTAGACCCAACCACCAAATGCTGGGTGCTGTGTGCAGACCTGCTCATGGCTGGCCTCAGCAACAGGGGATGATCAGCAACAATGGAGGAGGTGGCATGGAATGGAGAGCAATTGATGGAAGCTCAGAAGGTGGCGAGAACCAGGTGACAGCTGACAAGGACTGGAGGGCGATCAGCAGCAGAAGATGACACATTTGTGGCAGCAGAGCTGAAAGGTGACATCATGTGACTCACTACTTTGGGATCCATTAAGACCAGAGGTGGGCAATTCTTTTTTCCATGGGGCCACATGAGAAACTAAAAATATTGTGGAGGGCCGGGCCAAAAGGCAGAACTCAATTCTACATAATATTAATTGTATTTTATCAATTGCATTTCCCGCACCTTCACCCAGGCAAGATGGAGCCGGAGCCTACCTCCTTCTCCTTCCCTGGTTTTGCTCTTCTTCACTGTCGGACGCCTGCCCATCCCTTTTCGCAGCGGGTCGGCACCTCCCGCACTGTACACAGACGATCACTTAAGCAACAGCCAATCACCCGCTCTGCTCGTCGGGTCTGGCGGGTTCTCCCTTCCTCACACGCCGACCCACTGCGAAGAGGGACGGATGGGTGCCCTGCAAGCATCACGAGCGGAGGGACACCGAATCACGAGCGGAGGGACTCCGCCAGCCAGCTCAGCCCGGGCCGGTCAGAGCCAATCAAAGGGCCGTATATGGCCCTCGGGCCGTACAATGCCCAGGTCTGATTAAGACTCTCTTGCCCAAGGGTCCCCACAAACCTGGAGCCACACTTGTACTACATGACTGCCGGCAGGAAGGGGGTTGATGGAATACTGATTTGGGGTGCTCCTTGAATTAAAGAGGACCAAAACCCATGTGGCATGACTCAAGATTCTAAAAGAAGACCATTACAAGCCCTATGGGCATCCTGATTTTGGGACAGTCTTGTCCCAGCATTTTGCTTGCCCCTGTTCCAGGAATTGAGCTGCTTGGCGATGAAGAGTGAAAGTTTTATCAACCAATCACAGCAGTAGCAGGGCGGGCAGATAGTTACTTCTGGCAGCAGCAGCTGGGACCAGGTATTTATTTTCATTTTATTATCCTAGGTGGGCCAGTCACATATTGACTTGCTGTCTACAAGGTTAAAATAAATAAGGCTTCTTCTCATGCACTGTGTGTTCCTCATCACAGCATAAGTTTTGACCTGACAATATATTTCCACAGCCTGTGCAATCAGTTTTCTGGTTTGGTTTTAACAGATGAAAGCGGATTGGTTGCTGTGCTTTAAATTGCAGCAGTTTTAATAAAATGCCCCAGTTATAGTACATACCCCTCTTTTTATGGACTACTCAGTGTGCCCAGGAAGACACAGAAGCTGGTAACAGGAAAGATTTATTAGAAAACTAGAATTTGTCAGTAAAATAGATTCTGGGGTTACTGGTTTTTACAACCTTATATTTTTCAATCAACAGTTAAAGAGCAATTTAAAATAACAAACCTCATATGACAACTGCCTGTCCTACAGCCTTGAAACCAGAAGGCTGCTGCCTGTAGGACACCATGGGATTGAGCCAGCACGCTGGCAGGTAAGTGATGTCCCTCTGCTTTTATAGCTATCCCCATCCCTGACAAAATGAACACACCCAACTATACAGTTGTGGTAGTAAACAGAACCTATATACACCTTCAAGTGGACCTAAACACTCATGGCAATAATATGCTAGGTCAACAATAATCCTAAAACACCTGGACTAGAACGGTCAGAGAGGCTTCCACAGTGGGCTAAAGGTCCACTTTATTCCACATAGCCAGCTCTACCTGTGTGGACAGGGGCATCTGCAAACGTCTCCTGGGTGCAGGAAAAAAAGATTAATCTTGCATTGCTTATTTTGATCTTGCTGCAAGGGTAGGTCCAGTCACATGTGTGCGGATGTTGTAGGGAGAAAGACATTTCTTTACCAAAGTTGCCAGGGAGGGTCTCGGTACTCAGGGCCTCTAAAACTAGTTCCTTATGCCATCAGAGAGCCCAGTGTTAAGGAAATACTCATTTCCTAGCAGAGCTAGGTGGACAGAAAACAGCTGCACCTCCCCCAATAGAAGGTATTTGGTGTTTCCTGTCCAGCATTATACAGGGTTCCATGAGGGAAAAGGGGAGCATTCTCATGGGCAGCAGGATTAGGAGTGTTAGGGTCCTTGCAGACCTGGACCCTACCTGGCACACAGTTGCCAGGATGGATTTAGGTCCACTTTAAATAGTAGTGTTAGGATCGGCTACAGGTATAGTTGGGACTTGCTGCCTGAAGTATAGTAAAGTCCCCCATGGTGTTGTCTATTTGGCATCTAGCGTATGTCTTCACAATGACAGGTCTCTTAGGACTGCTTATAGGTCATGGGACCCAACTACAGCTGCACACAATACCAGCAACCACACCTTTTAAAGTGGGGTATGCATCTTTTTCTGCCCCCCCCCCCCTTCCATTGGACACAGCTGCTGGTGTAAAAGATTAGTATTTCTTTTTATCAGTATTCCCAGGTTTAGCTCCGCTTTAACTATTGGGGCACATCATATTTCCAGAGGAAATTAATCTTTAATTCAACATAAGGAAACACCGTATTATTGTGAGTCACTTCTCAAGCCAGAAGTTTATGTGGCCCTCCAAATAACCTAAATGAATGTTCAGAGAAAAAGAAATCAGTCCCCTAATGTCAAAGAGAAGTCTGTTTTTAGAGAACCTAAACCCTCTGCAGCAACTCCATACGAGAGAGGGTTTGGTGTACATAGACACTAAACTAATCTCACCTAGCCTCTCATACCATCAGTGAGCCCTGAATTAAAGAAATACACACCTTTTCCTAGTGGATTTTCATGCAATGGGTGGCAGGAAATAGCTGTCCAAACATAACATACAGAACCCATTATAAAAAGGCATTTCATAAATGTACTGCTCAGACAGGAGTAGTAGTTAAGTGGGTTAGGGACCGTGTACATACAGGGTGGGTATCATTGCCAAGGGGGGGAACTCATGACTGCTGGACACTGACGTTTTAGATTTTAACCATAGCCCAGTGAAAGTTATGATTAAAACATTTTTTTTTTCTTCGGGCGGATCGCTAGCTACTTTTCTTTGATGTTCTTAAATGGACTGCCCAGGCATCAAAACAAGAATATTCCCCAGCAATCCCCCAAAACAGATTCTTTCCGATCCAGTGCTTAGAAATTGACTGGTTCCTTCAATATCGCAGTGAATGGAGTTGGGTGTGCTCCAGGGATGAATGCTCTGGGCTGGTGTGATGGCTGTAAGTGGGCACCGGACCGGTGTGATGGCTGTAAGTGAGCACCGGACCGGTGTGATGGCTGTAAGTGAGCACTGGACCGGTGTGATGGCTGTAAGTGAGCACTGGACCGGTGTGATGGCTGTAAGTGAGCACTGGACCGGTGTGATGGCTGTAAGTGAGCACTGGACCGGTGTGATGGCTGTAAGTGAGCACCGGACCGGTGTGATGGCTGTAAGTGAGCACCGGACCGGTGTGATGGCTGTAAGTGAGCACTGGACCGGTGTGATGGCTGTAAGTGAGCACCGGACCGGTGTGATGGCTGTAAGTGAGCACTGGACCGGTGTGATGGCTGTAAGTGAGCACCGGACCGGTGTGATGGCTGTAAGTGAGCACCGGACCGGTGTGATGGCTGTAAGTGAGAACTGGACCTAGAGGAAGCAGCTACTTGGGAGAAAGGGTGAGCATCACTTTTTTTTTTTTTTTTTTAGCCTGGATTGTCCCTTTAAAAACAGAAATGATTTGGAAACAGTCCCACAAAGAAGTGCATGATGGGCCAAGCAGTCAGTTCTTTGAAGGCATTGACAAATTGGTCCCTCTGATGCTACAGAGGAGTCTGGTTAGTACTAAGGGAAAGTCTACATCATGGCTGGCTTCACTGATCTCTACAAGTCCACAAATTATTCCTCAGTCATATGCTGATCCTCCAGGAAGGTCAGCCAATCCTAAAGAAAATCCAGTTTGCGTTAATGGTATTCAACAGCAACGGGCCTCTCAAAGATCACAAGAGCCACTGGAGTCCATGGGTACCCAATAAGAGTGTCTCAGTATATAACGGGCCAGGGGTCGCTCGTCACACCGGCAGGGCTTTGGAGACCCCCTTTTTGACCAGACTTCCAAACATTCCTCCAATATAGCGTCGTCCGGCGGCTCCGCCTGGGAGCATCCCCAGTAGTAGGGCGAGCCCGGTGATGATCTGGGCGCCGGCCCCAATTACCGTGAGCGCGGTACTGCGGATCCCAAGTGCGGAGTAGAGCGTCCCGCCCAGTGCCACCAGGTACAGCAGGAACCAAGGCTCGGGCTCCCGTAGGAGTCGGCTGGGGCCCTTCAAGAAGGTGGCGGCGGACAAGCCCAGCAGGGACCCCATTGACCACAACATGGCGAATTTCCGGGCGCGGAGAAGCAGCAGCGGAACGTACAGACCCGCCAGGGCGAAACACAGAGCGGCCACACCTGCACACATCCCAGCAGCTATCAGTCGCTGAGACCCTGACATCCGAGGTAAGCAGGGGTCTGGATCTACGGGGGTCCATGAGAAGGACAGTCCTGTGCTTGGAGATGAGAACCACGACCGCCATCCGCCCTCTGGACGCTCCTCGGGGGGAGAAATAGATGAAGAAGTTTTGCCATTATTACCGGCTTTATTCTGAGCCACGTACTCCTGCAGCTGCCTGCCTAAATCTGCCATGTTGGCGACACTTCCGTCTTCTGTCTGTGTCAATAAAGCTTGTTGAAACCATTCCTCTGCGAGCTCAGAAAGAGAATTGACGGCCATTTTGTTGGAGACCAATCAGCGTGCAACTGCGTGGCTACAAGCCCCTCCCCTCACAGGCTGCTGCAGGTTCCTCGTCAGAAGGTAGGTGAGTGTTCCCAGGGCGAACAGAGGGTAACCCTGTGCGCTGTTATCTCCGGAATGGGCAGAGCTATTTAACACACTGGGATACAGACTCATCTCCTGTCTGTGCTCACCAGGCAGAAAAGAACGTATAAAAAAAAAGCCATGGGTGTCACTGGCACAGACATGCCATATTTTAACCCCCGTAATACCTGACCCTGCTGCTCCCTTTGCGCTGTTAGATTGGCATGATCAGCATTGTAATGTGGATGAAGTTGCCAGGGTGGCTCCTGGTTTGTGGCACCCTCCCACCACTAGTAAGCCGTACAGTTAAAGCGAACCAAAACACAGTGTTTTCACTTACCTGGGATTTGTGGCTGCTTTACAGGGGGATGCCTCTCTGCGAGAAACCCTGGGATCACCTGCTTACTCACCTTAATCCACACTCCCATGGCACATGCGTGGGCTCTTGTCCAATCAGAATTGGCCATTCGCCCAGCAATTGGTCCTGAATAATACAATAGCTGGGCCCCCTGCCCCCTGTGTACAGCAGGCACCAGCCATTCAAATATGCTGCCTGTGGGTGTGCATATCATCTAGAGGAGTGCTGTGGTAGTGATTATAGAGGCAAATATATGGGCCATCCAGGGGCAAGCTGTAACCTGCCCTGACTCTAGAGCCAGGTTGTTTGGTCTGCTTCAAAATAGAGAATACACCCAAACCCCCAGGGCATACTTTTTCAGGATGCCCCCATCAATTAAAGTTTAAGAAGCCTAAAACTGGGCCAAATGACTTACCTAGTCTGTGTTCTTGCAGCTTTAGGCCCCCTGTGACCTCTGGTGGTCCATAGGGTTTGCCAGGTGGTGTACTTGCTAGTTGGTCACTGAGAGAGAAAGGGATGAGTAAGCTACAGCTGCCTTAGGGCTGGAACATGGAAAGTACAGTCATCGGGCCTTATTTTGATCTATCTACAGATCATTAGGAAGCAGGGCACAAGTAGTACGAGTGTTTGTGAACCTATAGTCCATTCTCAAGCTGACCAAAACCCTTTAAACCTCGATAAGACTCTAGGGGTGGGTAAAAGCTTTCAATTAATTGTAATGCACCTGTGTGCATGGGCCTCCTCCTCCCAGTGACACCCATAGCTGCTATGTAAGAGATACAGTGCTGCAAGGACAGGGTTAAAACATGCATAAGGGGGAGATGGTGTTGGTCTTAGTTAAGCATCACCAGGTCATTTTGATTTGGCGAATCCTGCCGAACAGATAATAGATGGCCATTAAAGCGTTAAAAGATCCTGCTTTATGCTTGCCCCATGCTTTCTCAGGGACTGCTTCTTTCATTCCCCAGCAATTTGCACTCCCTGATAAATCCTATTAACCTTGATTCCTTCCTCTTACTTCTAAGGGGGACTGTTACATCGAGACACGCATGAATGAGTCATGCTCTGCTGCTGAGTGCCCAGCAAAAGAGAGGGAGATCACTAGGGCTAATGTAACCCTTTTGCCTGGAATGTCCCTTTAAAATGAACCATTTACTGGGGTCTGTGATGCTGCGCCACTCTTACAGCCTACATGACCATCCAAGGCCAGGGGGTTTGCTGAGTGGAAGCTCGTCCCAATTGTTGGCTGTATGGGCACCAGGTGGGGTGGGGCATAGGTTGTAGTAGTTTTGCATGATTTCAGGTTTCCTTTTTAAAGTGGACCAACACCCAGGATTTTGACTATCCTGGGTGTTGGTCCACTTAGGTGGGGCACCCCGATGGGGGGTGCCCCGCTGTGTGAAACCCCCCCGATCGCCGCAAAAACTCACCTCTCCCCGCTCCCACGTGACCTCGTCCGGCCTATGACAGCGCTCAGAGCCGCTCTGGTATGCGCGTCCAAAGCCGCTTGGACGCGCATACCAGAGCGCTGTCATTGGCTGCGTCTCTCGCTTCCCTCTAACAGGGAGCGCGCCTGCGCCGGCCATTCACAAAACGGCCGGCGCGGGAGCGCGCCCTGCTAGAGGGAAGCGAGAGACGCGGCCGCGTCTCGCGCATGCGCCGTTGGATCGCCGGTAAGGTAAGGATTGTGGGCCTCCTGGGGGGTTCCTCCCCGCGGGACATCCCGATTTCGGATGCCCCGCGGGGAGGGATCTGATCGGTCCGGGAATCTTATAGATTCCCGGGCCGATCCCCCCTGGGTGTTGGTCCACTTTAAGGTTGTCGAACAAAGCCTTCGGCAGCCGGCCCTTGATTCTAAAAGACTCGCTGGCCCTGAGGCATCCCTAATCGGGATGCTACACTGTGTGAACCCCCCTCGGATTGCCACAAAACTCACCTTTGCCCTGGCTCCCACGGCGATGTAAACATCAGCAGCCGCATTCCCTGCATCTCTGGGTTGAGGTGCACTCCCACACCCAGCTATTCAGAGTGCACCCACATCTAAAGCACTTGTGCTCAACCCTCCTCCTCAAGGGCCACCAGCAGGCCAGATTTTGCAGATTTCCACACAAGTGACGCCATTAATGCTTAGACAGAGCTGTAGAGCTAATTATATCACCAGTGCATCTGTGTGGAGATCTGCCAAACCTGGCCTGTTGGTGGCCCTTGAGGAGGAGGTTTGAGCACCACTGGTCTAAAGGGAAACTGGGGATGCGGCTGCTCCCGCTCACTAATGCTGAGATCTGTGTATAAACAGAGCCATATGCTGATCATTTATATGCATAACATACGGTGCTGGTTGGACGAGAGCTGCAAATACGCCGTAGGACCGGGGAATGATACCTTTTTATGGGTCAATCTGGGGTTTTCTCACAGCAGGGGCTTCCCAAATCTGAATGGAACAAACCCTGGGGTAGTGAAAGTCCTTTAAGAGGACCCCCAGTATATTTTGATTGGGGGTCCACTGCAAATAAGGCTGCATGTCTCCCAAAGGGGGGGCGTGACCAGAGTTGGGCTTTGAAATAAAGATTTTAGTCTGGTTAGGACTCTTCAACTGACATGGGAGACACATGAAGGTGAAAGGTAAAACAGACCTGTAAACAGAAACCTGTCCGTTCCAAACAGGCTTCCATTAAGCACTATAACCCCTTACCTCCCCCAGCTTCTTTTTTTCCTGGCTTACCTCATTCTGTGTTGTCGGGGACCTAAAGTGAATGCACACAGTTCTGTCCTATAGAAGAAGCAGTCTGTGGTAGTGTGTACAGTAGCTTTTAGATCTCATGGGTAAAGGAGATGCAAAGCAATGTGAGCTATGCCAGGGGAGGAGGCAGTGAGATGGGACGTGGTGGTGCCCACATGGTGCGAGTGTGCTCTAAGCATCTAACCATTGTGATGTGTTATTCTCCCTATTATTAGGTAGCACCATGGGGCGATCCTCAAAGGACAAGAGGGACATTTACTACCGACTGGCGAAGGAGGAAGGCTGGAGAGCCCGCAGTGCATTCAAACTGCTCCAGCTGGATGAGGAGTATCAGCTCTTCCAAGGTATGGCACTAGAATGAATGTTCTACCCTCAGCATTTTCATTTTAAAGTCCTGAGAGCCTAACAGTGGCCACACCCCTTCAGCTTGTACAGACTATAATCAATGAGGTCTCTTTGCAGATTGTACAGACTATAATTGGTGAGGTCTCTCAATGCACAGTCAGATAATTGCAGATTTGCTTTACAGGTCACCTGTGTACAATCAAAACATGTCATGAGTAAGGACTGACTGTCCGAAACGTGTTGACATCAGGACTTGCTTTCAGAATGCTTTTTATATCGCCTTGATTTGGTTAGGATAGACTTTTGTAAACACGTTGGAATAAAATTTGGAAATGTTATTGTTGCACATGCTGGCTGGCTTCATCTTATTACAGTACAATCAAAGCATACTTATCTTACCTGCCTTGCAGCTGATCTTTCCTGGTCTGCTCGCTCGTTAGGGTGTAGCTGCTGAGCCCTACAATGTTCTATAGCCTTGACTTCAGCTTTCTTTCTAGCCAGGCCACCTTCGTCAATGTTCACATGGAAGCTAAACTGACCCCTTTACAGCATCAGTGAGCACTGCATTACAGAGATCTTTTACTTTTCTCCCCTGTAGGAAGCTTGCATTACTGCAGTGTGCAGTTGTTTCTGCCTCCCCCCATACAGCACTAAATACTTTATCTTGGGCTTCTTTAACTGGGGGGCTTCTGAAATAGGCTGCCCCAGGGGTGATTGTTAAAAGGGACCTGAAGGTATTTTTTTATTTTAGTTATTCTATAAGGAAGAGCATATGGTAGTCTGACTAGAAGGAAAGATTGAAGTGTTGCTATATAAAGTGTGGCAGAACACAGAGGCTACCCCCTTCTGAGACCAGCAGTGATCATCTGTTTGGGAGGCAAGTATACCGGAGTCTGGGGCTTATTTGAAAGAACACAGAAATAGTAAATAGGAATTAGTTCTTGTATGTGCTATTTTTTCAGTGGGTAAGATGATGTAACCCCAGTGTGCACTGTGTTACAGGTGTGCAGAGAGCCGTAGATCTGTGTGCCGCCCCTGGGAGCTGGAGTCAGGTGCTCAGCAGGAAGCTTAGGTAACATGACCTCCTGCTGTTACATCACACAGGGAATGAGGTGTGGCTGACCCTAAGTTACCAGTATTGCTGCATTTACACAGAGCTATTATCGAATGAAAAATCGCTAAAACAACTGAAATTCTGTGATAATTGCTCAGTGGAAACAGCTGCTGCGATCAAGTGATGAACGAGAATTGGTTAAACGGTCAACCGTTGTATCGTTTTGGCTGACCTAAAATTTCTCGTTCATTGCTTGATGGTTGGAGTAAACAGAAGCCACCCTCAAAACAATGTGTTTTGTTATGAGAACGAGCAAAAATACAATTCTGTGAAACTCGCCTGTAGAATTGTTTTTGGATACATCCAGTCCAGGTCGTCCCAATATCCTTACAATTGGGTAGCTCCACCCCCAAAGGGGGCGTGGACTGCAAGATCAAAGATAGCTCCTCCCGGCCCCCTATGGAGGGCGGCTGTCCCTCCATCATTCCCCAGTGGTTAAAAAGCAATATTCAACAAGAGGACAGGCCGAGAGGCCCAAGAAACCATGTTACTTCACATAGCTTCAGCTTGTACTCTCTCTAAGCAAAATAATTAGAACAAAAAACAATGTCCTATGAACAGAAAAATGGTTGATCACCATAACAGGCAAACAGGACATAATGAACCCAAGGGCTGGGTGGGACGACCTGGACTGGATGTATCCAAAAACAATTCTACAGGTGAGTTTCACAGAATTGTATTTTTCTCTACATCCAGTCCAGGTCGTCCCAATATCCTTACGAATGGGACATCCAAAAGCAGTGTCCATATGGGCGGGATCCCCAGTGCGGAACAGCATGTAGTTAAAGGAGCAGTATCGCGAAATTTGCATTAAAAAAGATAAATAATTAAATAGCCACACAATAGCTTCTAACATGTTTATAAATAATCTGGCAATAGAAAAAGGAAAAATTATATGCCTCTCTTTTAAATTGTATAATTAAAATGGCTCAGTCCATTTGCTGAATAGGGGGATCTGCTGGCTTGTATTTAGTGAGCTGCTTCATTTAGCCCACTGGTCTCCTAGCAACACTTTACCTCAGAGGCTGACACTGTAACGGCTGTGTGTGTGTGAGGTGCTGCTTTTGTTATGAGACCAGGCGACTCAAATGTGTAAAATCTATACAAAATAAACTAAATTGACTGAAAATGACTGAAATTCTTCTTTGAATAACTGTGCAGGAAAATCTAAAGGTATTAAAGTGGAACAAAACCCCATTCTAAATCAGGATGCCCACTGTGTGAAACGACCCCTGGATAACCACAGATCCCCCCATTTTTCTGGCGCGCTCACGCAGATAGTCATTTAGACAGGCCGGGGGGGCCAGGAAGGTTACTGCTCAGGCTCCCCTTCTGCGTGCAAACAGAGCTGATTGGATGAGAGCCCGCACATGCGCTGTGGGACAGGGAAAGGTACGTTTTCACAGGCGACCTTGGGGATTTCACATATCAGGGCATCCCAAGTCAGGATGCCCCTAGGGGCACAAAACAAAACTCCAGATAGTGAAAATCCTGGGTTGGGCTTTGCTCAAAACACACAAAGCTGAAAGAAGGATCATATGGAAAAAAGAAAAATAAGAATATGAAAGAGAAAATGGTAAACTGAAAGATTCTGCAGCAGAGCCAACATGAAGGGAAAACTGTCAAAATCAGCTAAATGACTTCTAGAGCTTTTCTCTCTGTTTTAGATATATAAGTTCTGGCCAGGCAATGTTGCAATGTTGTTATCTGATGCTGGACGGCTGCCAGCACTGAACAGCTGAGACTTTGATACATTCTCCTCAGCGTGGAACTGATACATTGTTTCTCCCTCTCCTCAGCATGGAACAGGCCAGAGTGTCGCTGCCGACACTGACAAGACATAAACATGAGCTATTAGCCTCCAGCTGTTCAACACACACATAATTTGTTTCTACATTTGTAATTCTTACTCCAACACCTACCTACATTCAAAGTACCATTTAAATATAAGTCACCAAGAAAAATTCGCGATACTGCTCCTTTAATTTCACTACCGCCTGAAGCACCTTTCGGCCAAAACCAGCATCAGCTGAGGCCCTGACATCTACCTTGTAAAACTTTGTAAAGGTATGAACAGAAGACCAAGTTGCGGCCTTACAAACTTGTTCCACCGACGCCTGGTGCTGAAAAGCCCAAGAGGCACTGATAGCTCTGGTAGAATGAGCTGTGATCTGAAAAGGGGGTTCCTTCCCCTTGGCAGAATAAGCTTGTACCACCACCTGTCTAATGCACTTACTGAGAGTGGATTTGGCTGGTGGCAATCCTTTCCTAGAACCCTCTGTTAGGACAAAGAGCAAGTCCGATTTCCTGAAGGATTCAGTCACAGCCAGGTAATACTTTATGGCTCTGACCACATCCAAAGCATGGAGGGTCCGTTCTTTGGAATTAGCCGGTGCTGGACACAAGGAAGGTAAGACAACTTCCTCATTAAGGTGAAAGGGAGAAACGACCTTAGGCAAAAAATCAGGTTTAAAGCTGTGCAACTCAAAGTAGGGGGGTTTCATACAAAGCGCGGCCAGCTCTGATACACGAGGCAGCGAGGTGATCGCTACCAGAAAAACCACTTTGAGAGTCAACATAGACAAAGCAGCATCGCACAGTGGCTCAAAAGGAGGACCCTGGAGAGCAGATAGTACTAAATTCAAGTCCCACACTGATAATACTGACTTGCGCTGTGGCCGGACATGGGTAACTCCCTGGAAAAAAGTCTTGATCAACCTATGGTTGGCAATGGATCTCTGGAAAAAAATGGCTAAAGCCGAGACCTGACCCTTGAGGGTGCTCAGCTGGAGACCCAAGTCTAAGCCGTGTTGTAAAAACTCCAGAATCCTAGAAATAGCAAACTTTCGGCAAGGGAGACTCTTGGCCTCACACCAACCAATATAGGCGTGCCAAACTCTGTAGTATATCGTGGAAGAAGATTTCTTCCGTGCCTGAATCATTGTCTGCACAACCGTGGACGATAACCCCTTTTCCGTCAGGTTTGAGGTTTCAATAGCCAGGCCGTCAAAGCCAGCGTCCGTAAATTGGGGTGCCGCAGCGACCCCTGTGTCAGAAGCCCTGGGTTGTCGGGCATGATGTAGTGATCTATTGACATCTGAGCTATGTCTGCAAACCAACTCCTTCTCGGCCAGCGAGGAGCCACCAGGATGGCTGGTACCCCTTCCTGGGCTATCTTGCGCAGCACTCTGCTCAGGAGCGGAAACGGAGGGAATGCATACAGAAATTTGAACTCCGTCCAAGGAATCGCCAGAGCGTCTGTTGCAATGGCCAGAGGATCTCTGGAGAGGGAGACGAACCTTGGAAGCTTGTGATTGTGTCTGGACGCAAACAGATCGACGTTTGGCTGACCCCAGCGGAGACACAGAGAGTGAAAGGTCTTACTGCTGAGAGACCATTCCCCCAGGCGTGAGGCGCTCCTGCCCAGGGAGTCTGCCTCCTGGTTTTCCACCCCGGGAATGTAGACTGCCGAGATGCAGGGAACATTCTGCTCAAGTCAGAATCTGGGTCACCTCCTTGAGGGCTCTCTTGCTCCGAGTCCCGCCCTGGTGATTGATGTATGCGACAGCCGTCTGATTGTCCGAGCGAACCTGGATTGCACGACCCCTTAAATGTGGAGTCAAGTGAAGAAGCACCAACCGGATCGCTCTCAGCTCCATTTATGGGCAAGCTGTTCTCCTGCGGACCCCACTGACCCTGGATCTTCTGAGTCTGCCAAACGCCTCCCCAGCCTGTCAGGCTGGCATATGTGGTAACTATCTCCCAATGGGGAGTCAAAAAGGACTTGCCCACAAGCAGGTTCCGGGAGTCCAGCCACCACAAGAGGGACTGCCTGGCCAGGGGGGACAGCGAAAAGCCGTGTTCCAGGGACTCCTGAGTCCGACTCCAGCAGGTCAGCATTTTCAACTGAAAAGGTCTCATATGAAATTGGGTGAAGGGCACTGCCTCGAAGCAGGACACCATTAGGCCCACCAATCTCATCCCCAGACGTATCGACGGCTCCTGACAAGACAGCAAAGCCTGCACTTGTGTCTGGAGACCCAAAACCTTCTGCTGTAGCAGAAAAACCTTGACCTGAGCGGTGTCATCATTCCCAGGAAGGATCTCACTGTTGCGGGAGTGACAAATGACTTCGCCTCCAGGGTTGACAGCACCGTCCGAGTATCGCTCTCGGCTTGCTGAAGGGACCGGGCCGCAATCAGCAAGTCATCCAGATAGGGCAACACACAAATGCCCTGGCTCCTCAGGATAGCAATGATGCCCGCCAGCACCTTGGTGAAGGCACGGGGGGCTGAGGATATCCCGAATGGAAGTGCTACAAACTGGTAATGCTGATCTTCCAGAGCAAACCTCAGGAACTTCTGATGCCCCTGGAAAATCGGGGATGTGCAGATAAGCACCCCTGATGTCCAACGTGATCATGAAGTCGCCAGCCCGAAGCGATCTCACCGCCCACCGTAGAGTTTCCATGCGGAAATGTCTGACTCTTACAAACCTATTGAGACCCTTCAGGTCCAGGATTGGTCTTAACGTTCTGTCCTTCTTGGGAACCGTGAACAGGTTGGAGTAAAATCCCTGACCCTGTTCCTTCCGAGGTACAGGGCATATCACACCTATCCTCAGGAGGTGTTGCACAGCCGTTTTTAAGGCCTGGGCCTTTATCGGGTTTCGGGATATCCGTGAACAGAGGAATTTTATGGGCGGCCTGGCTGCCAGCTCTATCTTCTAACCAGAGAATACTACCTCCTGAATCCACCTATCCGAGACGTGCCGCCTCCAGATCTGAGCAAACAGCAGAAGCCGTCCCACCACCCGGATTGTTGAGGGCGCCCCCTCATGCCTGAGAGGGTTTTGGCAGGGGGCTTGGATTTAGCTCCCCACGAGGGATGGGGCCGGTTGCTGCCCCAGGTATCTCTGCGGCCACCTGGAAATGAAGAGCCTCTTCCTCCTCGAAAGGAACGATAGGCAGAAGGATTCCGAAAGGACCGAGCAGGCTTCTTTCTCTGGCTGGGAGGCAGAAGTGAACAGCCAACTGATCTGCTCGTGTAAACCCAGCATATGTTCTTCTCTGCCTCCCCAGGGCCGGTGATGAGAAGTCAGAGGTGAAGATTGTGGCGGTGGATCTGCAGGCCATGGCTCCGCTGCCAGGAGTGATCCAAATCCAAGGGGATATTACTAAGGTACTGTCTGTTAAACCCGGACCTTCAGCATAATTTAATAAAAAGCCCAAACCCTTAAAAAAACTATTCCCCAGCATCTAAAATTTATATATATTACGTTTTTAGTCACTTAATCATTATTCTTTCCACTGGGCTGCAATTCTGTTCAGGACTATAGGGCGTGGGCACCACCATCACATACTGAGTAGAGGAAAGGGGAGGGGGAAGTGCAGGGAACAGGGTTATAGCTGTGCTCTTCACAGACAGAGCAGAGCTGGGGTCAGGAAAAGGACAACAATCCCACAATGCAGAGCGGCATAGTCAGAAGACACTTCCTGTTTGCAAGCAGCCTGACACTTGGTGGGTCACCATCTTGGATGTTTAAAGGCTCAGAAAATGCAGTAGACACAGGTCGGATGATTTTTAATGTGGGACCCGTATGTACAGGGTGGAGGAAACATACAAGATAGGCTCTTATTCAGGGTGAAGGTCTGGTTTAAGACAGCAATGGACCTCCATTTAGAAGTCTGTGTTACCCAACAGCCAATAAGACAGCCTTTTTTTTTTTAGCCCCAGTTAACGTCATGCTGGGGAAACTGTTCAAAAGGAAAATGGAGGTGTACGTATGTGCTATTGTAGAGTCAGACATTTCTCCAGTCAGATGAGTGAAGTATAGATTGTAAGCCTGTTTTTTTTATTTCCTCTTTCAGGTGTCCACTGCTCATGAGATCATACGGCACTTTGAAGGGCAACCGGCAGACCTAGTTGTGTGTGATGGTGCCCCTGATGGTAAGTCATTGCTCAAAGCAGAACTTAACTCTCCCTGATAAACCTGTGCCAGGGAGGGATACTGCCGTGATCACGGTGAGGGACCATCATCTTTCCTATGCATTTCCTGTGATTGTACCCCTGTATTTTGTCTTGCAGTTACCGGCCTGCATGATATTGATGAATATATTCAAGCTCAGCTTCTGCTGGCGGTAAGTGTCACCAATAGGGTGCCTGCAGAAGGACTTACCTCCCTTTAGGCCTTCCTTGAATTTGGAGGTGATAATCATTAGTTCTCGGTTAAGAAAACCGCCACCAGCCCTGTTGAATCTTATTTCAGAGCAGACCGTATATTATAAAACAAAAAAACTTCCATAACTCCTCACTATTCCTGATTTGGTGTCTTAAAGAGGATCTCCAGTTAAAAAGGTTTAGTTCCCCCCCCCTCTGATGATCAGTGGCGTATGCTGCTTGAGAGGGCTTAACTCCATGCAGATGTCGTGGAATATATTTGTAGATGCTGAACTCCTGGACTGCATAGGAGCGGCCATCTTGCTATCCACCTGAGAGGCCTGCTTACACATGAGATATATACATATATACCTTCAGAAACACTAGGAGGATTCCAGCGTCATGCTGTGCACACACACACTGGTGGAGGAAAGGAATGCTGTGTGTTGGGGAAGCTATGTAATGGGCAGCAGCAGACTGCTGAACAATTGAAACAATGTATCTAGGAGCAGTGATGAGTCATTAAGTCTGATGGTTACCTACTTACCTACTTCTTGCTAGAGGGAAGATTGCAGAGAGATTCAAAGCAGACCAAAACCTTTTCCGCACCCTCTGCCTTTGCTGTTCACCCAACCTCAGGTACCTGAAGGCTTCCTTATTCCTTCTTAGTGGCTCAATTTTCAAATAAATCTGCATTTTAGCCACTTCCACCCAGAAAATTTGAGATCGCGTTTGGCTGATCTGAAATTTTCCAGGCGACTTGGCAAACTTGCCGGGGTGTGCCTCAGCCCAGAGATGCAGGTGATTTGACTGCTGGCTGTGAATACACTGTGGGCTTGCTGTAAAGGCACGTTTCCTTGGGCGGTCCCAGGCGTGGCAATCGTCTGGACCCTCGTTTAGACTCCAGGGCCATAGGTTCACTTTATGGCAATTTAGACTGTGTTTTCAGAAGCAGACCTATGTAGTTCAGCAGCATAGAATCTGCCATTCCACATCTGCTTGGGGTAAAGCCCTCTCAAATGGCTTACGTCACGGATTGCCAGAGAGAGTTTTAGGGGAGCAATTTACTAAGCTTTGATTTTTTTGATTGGCGGTCCGTTTTAAAGTGGATCAAAACCTTGGATTTTCACTATGCTGGGTTTTGGCTCTTGCCTCTGGGACATCCTGATTTGGAATGCAGCTTGTTACCTGGGCATATTTCATTAGGTAATCCTGGTGGTCTGTGAATGGTTAGAGGGGGAGTGTCTAGGAGTTTACAAGAGGGCACTGTATCATCCCCTCCCCTCCAAATGCATCATATAGGATGTAAACAATCCTACATTCCCCCAGTAAAGGTTGAGGTGGC
Source organism: Gastrophryne carolinensis (assembly GCA_027917425.1). Taxonomy (NCBI): domain Eukaryota; kingdom Metazoa; phylum Chordata; class Amphibia; order Anura; family Microhylidae; genus Gastrophryne; species Gastrophryne carolinensis. Next base: position 181,593,479 of record CM051235.1, read on the forward strand.
ACCTTGGCTGTTGGGAAATTGCGCCTTGATGCTATGCTGAGCTACTGTGACCTGCTGTCTCTTTCTACCCAGGCTCTAAACATCACCACACATGTCCTTCGGCAGGAAGGGACTTTTGTCGCCAAGGTGAGCAGTCATAGGAAAAATGGATCAGTTCTGACTTCATGCATTTCAGCCTGAGAGCAGAAACATTGTTTCTTTTTAGATTTTCAGGGGGAAAGATGTCACCTTGCTGTATTCCCAGCTGAAGATTTTCTTCCGAGAAGTGACGTGTGCCAAGCCCCGGAGCAGCAGAAATTCCAGCATCGGTAGGTGGATTCACTGATATGGTCAGATCCCGGGATAGAGCCAGAGTACTGTGCAGATAAGCAAAAAAACACTATATATGTGAAGGGATGTTTGAAGTGTCGTAGATCATACATCACTTGCTAGAAATATAGGGTCACTGGGCAAGCAATGCAATGTGTTGGAATAATAGGATAATTTAGCACTGACTGGCTGAGTGTGGGCAGTGAGTATCTTTCCTATAACAAATGAAGGCAGCCAGTGTTGCTCACCTTTTTCTAGGGAAGCTGATCCCTCTCTTTCTCTTCTCCTGTACAGAAGCATTTGTAGTGTGTCAAGGTTACCGCCCTCCAGAGGGCTACGTCCCCAATATGTCCAATCCACTTTTGGACCAGTGCTATGGTGAGTGCTGCCTAATTTTCTCTCTCCCATTTTCCTTTTACCTTGAGGTTACAAGAGGACACATGATGGCATCTCCCCTGTCTAATGGGAAGCTGGTGCCCCCTTATACTAACCCCTCATGATAGATTCTCCTCTGCTCCATATGTAACTGATGCCCCTTACACTAACCCTTCCTCCCCTCATGATAGAATCTCCTCTGCTCTATATGTAACTGATGCCTCCTTACACTAACCTTCCTCCCCTCATGATAGAATCTCCTGTGCTCTATATGTAACTGATGCCCCCTTACACTAACCTTCCGCCCCTCATGATAGAATCTCCTCTGCTCTATGTGTAACTGATGCCACCTTACACTAACCTTCCTCCCCTCATGATAGAATCTCCTGTGCTCTATGTGTAACTGATGCCACCTTACACTAACCTTCCTCCCCTCATGATAGAATCTTCTGTGCTCCATGTGTAACTGATGCCCCCTAACACTAACCTTCCGCCCCTCATGATAGAATCTCCTCTGCTCTATGTGTAACTGATGCCACCTTACACTAACCCTTCCGCCCCTCATGATAGAATCTTCTGTGCTCTATGTGTAACTGATGCCCCCTTATACTACGGTAACCATTCCTTCCTTCATGATAGAATCTCCTCTGCTCCATGTGTAACTGATGCCCCCTTACACTAACCTTCCTCCCCTCATGATAGATTCTCCTCTGCTCCATATGTAACTGGTGCCCCTTTACACTAGCCCTTCCTTCATTCATGATAGAATTTCCTCTGCCCTATGTGTAACTAATGCCCCCTTACACTAACCTTTCTCCCCTCATGATAGAATCTCCTCTGCCCTATGTGTAACTAATGCCCCCTTACACTAACCTTTCTCCCCTCATGATAGAATCTCCTCTGCCCTATGTGTAACTAATGCCCCCTTACACTAACCTTTCTCCCCTCATGATAGAATCTCCTCTGCCCTATGTGTAACTAATGCCCCCTTACACTAACCTTTCTCCCCTCATGATAGAATCTCCTCTGCTCTATGTGTAACTAATGCCCCCTTACACTAACCTTTCTCCCCTCATGATAGAATCTCCTCTGCCCTATGTGTAACTAATGCCCCCTTACACTAACCTTTCTCCCCTCATGATAGAATCTCCTCTGCTCTATGTGTAACTAATGCCCCCTTACACTAACCTTTCTCCCCTCATGATAGAATCTCATCTGCCCTATGTGTAACTAATGCCTACTTACAATAACCTTTCTCCCCTCATGATAGCATGTCTTCTGCTCCATGTGTAATGGATTCCCTCTTACAAACCCTTCCTCCTCCCATAATAGAACCTCATCTGTTTCATGTGTAACTAATGCCCTCTTACACTAACCCCTCCTTCTCCCTTATGATAGAATCTCCTCTGCTCCATGTTAAATAATGCCTCCTTACACTAACCCTTTTTCCCATAATACATTTTTCTTTGCTCCCTGTGTTACCAATCTCCTCCATTGAAGGCCTCATTTTAAAGTTATTTAGTAAAGCTACTACTAAAACTAGTTAATTGGTAGATTCTGATTATTCTGTGTTTTTTGTTTGTAAGACGTCGATTTCAATCAGCTGGAAGGCCCTAACCGTGTGATCGTGCCTTTCCTGGCGTGTGGGGACCTAAGTGCATATGACTCTGACAGAACCTACCCACTCCAGGTAAATGAGGGATGGAGGGATTTGCATATATAATATATATTATTATTGGTGCTGTACAATGTGAAATTACAAACTGGGTAAAACAACTAACTTAAGATACATGACAAAAAAAACCAAAAATAACATAGTTATACTAAAATACACTAGGAGGGATCACCCTGCCCTTGCGGGTTTACAGTCTTAAAAAATAAGGGCGGAGACAAAAGGTCAAAATTAGTATATACTTATTATGATGGCAAGTGATCTGAGGTGGCTCGGGCTGTCTTTGATTTAGGCCAAGAGATATGCTCACCTGAATAGGTGGGTTTTTAGGGCACCCTTAAAGGCTTCAAGGCTTGTGGAGTGGCGTATTGTATGGGGGAGGGCATTCCAGAGTAATGGGGCAGTGCGTGTAAAGTCCTGGATACGGGAGTGGGAGGAGGTGATTAGGGTTGAGAACAGGTAGAGTTCCTGGGCAGAGAAGAGATTGTGTCTGGGTTGGTATTTGTTGATAAGTATTGAAATGTAGGCAGGAGCCTGATTGTAGAGTGCTTTGTATGTTAAGTAGTATTAAAGTGAATTTTCTCAGATTTTGGCTGCCAGTGGAGGGACTGATAAAGAGGAGCAGCACAAGCGAGAGGAAAGATGCAGCAGAGCTGAGAATAAATTGGAGTGGTGCCAGTCTGTTTGTTGGTAGACCACAAAGGAGAATGTTGCAGTAGTCTAGTCGGGAGATAATCAGGGCATGCACTAGGATTTTGGTGGTATCAGGTGAGAGGAAGAGGCGAATGCAGATGTTTGAGTTGGTGAAAGCAGGTGGTGCGTGATTGAATGTGAGTTGTGAATGAGAGAGAGGAGCCGAATATAACACCAAGGCATCGGGCTTGGGGAGTTGAAGTAATTGTGAGAATATTGACAGATATAGTTGGTGTGGAGGCTGTAGGAGAGTTTGATGGTGGGAAAACGACAAACTCCATCTTGTCCATGTTTAGTTGGGGGGAGCGAGATGACATGAATGATGAGAAGTGGTCCAAGAATAGAACCTTGTGGTACACCAACTAACAGAGGGCAGGGAGAGGAAACTCGTTTGAGTGGAACACACTAAATGTGCGATCAGAAGGGTAAGAGGAAAGCCATGAAAGCGCACTCTTTTTGAATTCCCAGATTCAGAATTTGGAGTAGAAGAGGATGGTTAACTGTGTCTAAAGCATTTGGCCTTCTGCTTTACCTGTGCCGTGATATAATTTATGAGCACTGTGTTAAGAGTTGAAATGCTGCTTGCATGGTCCTACCACAAAGCAGTGGCCTTTCAACTCTTTTCTAGAAGAGTCTAGTCAGACAGCAACACTGAGTAAAGCATGGTCCATCTGGTTGCATACAATAAATATAAAAACACAGAGCTATATGAACTGTCTATTAAAAAGTCCAATCAAGTTGAAAAAGGAATCTTCCAAAATTCAAAAGCACCCAGTGATTAGCATCAATTCCAGTGCAAATCCACCACCAAGTAGACGGGAGGCTTACCAGATGTAAATCATTGAAAAGCTTTCTTGAATCAATAAATCCCAAACCGTAACGGCAGATCACATCCCAAGAGGTAGAAAAATATATGGGGCTGATAAAACACTCTCACTTCCGCTTGGGAATATTTAAAATCCACTCAGACGAAAACCAAGGATGGCTGTATGCTGGCGACCAAAATCGGGTCATAGGCTTACTAATCCCACATAAAACAGTCACTCACCTTCACTCCCACGCAGCTCGCCCGTGCCGGTCCAACGCTCTGAAACCTCCCGGTTTTAATCAAACACAATTTCAGGCTCTCTTTAACACCACTGCTCAACAAAAATTAGAACACTCCCTAGACGATTTCTGACCTGGACGTATTTAGTCTTTTGGTTCACTTTATGGCAGACCTATGCTTACCTGATCTGCATGTCCAGGCCCTGTGCTGATGTGTTTGAGCATACAGGGAAATCTGCCCCCACGTGTTGGCAGCAAATGCCCCAGGCCATCCATGAGGGTACGGCTGCTGGCCACACATCACCCAAATACTTGTCTAATGTGACGCAATAGGTGGTAAGCTTCTGCCCATGGCACATGTCTAGCAGGGCAAAAACCCAGAAGGTTGCCACATGCTTTCCATGACACTGACACAAGACCTGGCAGCGCAGGTCACATAAGTATAGTTCTGTATTAACACTTGTTTCTTTGTAGCTTGATACAGGTAAAGAATACAACTACATGCCTCCAAATCAGCCCCCAATCCAGCCGCCCTATCAGGAGGCCTGCTTTCTAAAGAAGAACAATCTACTCGCCAAAGAACGCCCATTGGCACCGAACAAGACCACCACTGATCCTACCAAAGAGGAGCAGGAGGAGGCTGTGTGTGGGGGTGCTGCCATCCAGAATCTGGCTATATCCTCTTAAGTCCTGCTTGTGCCCTGATTTTATGTTTTACTGATTACTTATAATGTTTTTACACAAAGAGAAACCTTTTATTTATTGTAATTAAGAAAATAAAGTTTTATTAAAATCAAAGGGCTGTTGCATTATTCACAATTGCACTTGTACTTCTGTTTGCTGCCGGAGGTTTCACATTACCCAATTCCAGACAAACTCTGGGTTGGCGCTGGTAGTTCTGAGCTGGAACTATATATGGTTCTGTAGAAAGTCACACTTGAGAGAAGCGTGTTCAATATGACACAGTGTCTTGTCCCCATAACTCAGTAACAATTGTTGATTCCTGAACCATCGTACTCCAAAAGGGCTGACCACCCGCATTTCTTCCCATCCATCCTTGTATCCCCAGTATCCTTCATCTATCTCAAACTCCTAGTATCCTTATTCATATACCCTGCACCCCATTCATGTATTATTCATCTAAGATTCTTCCATCCCTCCTTTATACTGTGATGCCCAGCGGGACACCAGCCTTCTGTAAGCAGGCAACCCCCAATCTCCACCGCCGCTTCTGCCTATAGTCAAGCCCCCGCTTGCCGGGACGCTAGGCACGCCTCACCGGACACGGTTGCCCCCAGGTCTTAATAGGCGCAAAGGATGGCTGCTTACGGTGAAGGCCGATGAACCACAAGGGTATCCCGAAGCCAAGGTCGTTCACAGGTAGTCAATCCGGAGGGTGCGTCAGAGTACAGGGATGAGACAGGTGCGTAGTCAGGGGTAGCCAATGGGTCAAGCCAGGAGGTCAGAGATCGCAGGGCATCCAGAGGGGCAGGCAGGTTCGCAGTCAGACAAAGCAGAGGTCGGTACAGGCAGCAGACAGGGATGGTCGATCAAGCCGGGTCAGGATCAGATAACGGCTAACAGAATCACACCCTAATCACAAGAGACTATCACGGGCACTGAGTGCTGGGCTGACTCCATATTTATTTGGGAATCGACCAATGGCCACCCTGGGGGGGAGTGTATGTGCTGATTGGTGTAACTTACAACACTGTGAGTGATTGGACACACTATCCAGGGGCTGGTCAGTCTTGGCTGCAGGGCTGATCAGCCCCTGATTCCCATCAGGTGTGGAGCACTCTGCGCTGCCTGCCACTCACAGCACAGCGCCTCCTAGTGGCAAAATTTACAGACTGCAGGACGCGCGCCTGCACAGCTAGAGAGGGGCAAGGGAGGCTGCCAGAGTGACGCGCCGCGCTCCCAGCAGCAGGAGTGCTGCGTCGCCCTGCGGACGCTCGCCGCCGGCCCCCTGGCAGAGGTAAATTCCTTACATTACCCCCCCCTTGAGGAGGGGCCCCAGGACCCTCCACCCTGGGTTTAAGAGGATTTTCTTTATGAAATCTTTTAATTAAACGGTCCGCATGCACATCTCTAGCTGGAACCCAACTCCTCTCTTCTGGCCCATATCCCTTCCAGTCAACTAAATATTGCAAGGAATTCCGGAGGAAACGGGAATCCAGAATTCGTGCGACTTCAAACTCCTGCTTACCATCAACTAGGATAGGAGAAGGAGAGGAATCCTCCTCCACTCCCCTGGCAGGCTTAAGGAGGGAAACGTGAAAGGAATTACAAATCCTCAGAGATGGTGGAAGTTTGAGTCTGTATGTGACTTGGTTAATTTTCTGTAAAATGGGATAAGGGCCGATATATCGTGGTCCCAATTTTACAGAGAGTTGGCGTAGCGCAAAATTTTTGGTAGAGAGCCAGACCAAATCCCCCACTTTATAATCTGGATTATTGGATCGGCGACGATCCGCAAAGACCTTCTGCTGACTCGATGCCTGGACCAAATGCCGCTGAATCTTGGCCCATAAATCTGGCCACTGGGACAACCAATCGTCTAAAGAAGGCAAACCAGAGGACGAGCCTGAAAGTGCTGAGAACTTAAGATCCCTCCCATATACACATCGGAAGGGCGATACCCCCGTGGAGGAGTTAACTGCATTATTGAAGGCAAAGGGAAGAAATTGGGACCACTCTGACTGAATATCAGAGGTGAAGCAACGGAGATATTGTTCTAATGACTGGTTGGTCCTTTCCGTCTGCCCATTGGACTGAGGGTGAAAAGCTGAAGACAGAGAAACAGTGAAGCCTAGCCGGGTGCAGAATGCCCTCCAGAAGCGTGACACAAATTGGACCCCCCTATCTGAGACCACATCTTCTGGAATTCCGTGAAGTCTAAAAATATAATCTAAGAAATATTGAGCCAATTCTTGGGCTGTGGGCAGCTTTCTTAGGGGGACAAAATGCGCCATTTTGCTAAATCGATCTACCACAACCCAGATAACGGTATATCCCTGGGACTGTGGTAAATCAGTAATAAAATCCATTGCCAAGTGCGTCCAAGGCTTTGAAGGAGTGGACAGGGGAACCAGAGGTCCGGCAGGAGCTGACCTGGGGGTTTTGCTACGGGCACAGATCTTACAGGCCTGAATAAAGGCCTGGGTATCTCTCCTGTAAGATGGCCACCAGACATGACGGGCTAGAAGGGCCAAAGTCTTTTTAACCCCTGGATGACCCACCGTCTTGGAGTCATGAAACTGCTGAAGTACTGCCGGACGGTGGGACAGGGGTACAAAGAGGAGGTGATCGGGTTTTCCCGGAGGAGAATCCGATTGAAACCGACTTAGTTCACTTGACAGGTCAGGTTGGATGACAGCTATGACCTTGTGTTGTGGGATTATGGGAAGGATCTCCTCTACAGGGACTTTATCAACTCTGAAACTTCTGGAGAGAGCGTCAGCTTTAACATTCTTTGTTCCTGGTTTGTATGTTATGGTGAAATTAAAACGGGAGAAGAAAAGAGACCATCGGGCCTGACGGGGGGTTAACCTTTTAGCCGATTCGATGTATTCTAAATTCTTGTGATCTGTGAAAACCGTAATTGGGAACTGGGCTCCCTCTAACCAATGTCTCCATTCCTGAAAGGCTAATTTCACAGCTAGAAGTTCTCGATTGCCAATATCATAGTTCCGCTCAGCGGAATTAAATTTTCTTGAGAAAAAAGGCACAGGGATGTAGCCGTTCAGGAGACCCACTGTACTGTGAGAGAACTGCCCCTACCCCGAGCTCAGATGCATCTACTTCGACTATGAAGGCTCGGTGGATATCAGGGTGGGTCAACACAGGTGCCGAACTAAAGGCAGACTTAAGGTTCTCAAAGGCTTGGATGGATCGGCCCGACCAAGTAGGGGTAAACGCCCCCTTCTTAGTGAGGTCGGTGAGTGGGGCTACCAAGGTGGAAACGTTTTTTATAAAGCGCCTATAAAAATTAGCAAACCCCAGAAACCTTTGTAAACCCTTCAAATCTTTAGGTTGTTCCCACTGGAGGACTGCAGATACTTTGGCCTGATCCATTGTTAACCCAGTATCGGCAACAATGTATCCCAGGAACGGAACCTCAGAAACCTCAAAAACGCACTTTTTTAGCTTGGCGTAGAGGTGATTTTCCCTCAATTTCTGTAGAACCATGTGCACATGCTCTCTATGCTCGGTTAAGGTCGGGGAGAATATTAGGATGTCATCTAAGTAGATGACCACAAAACGGCCCAAGTATTCTCTAAAAACTTCGTTAACAAAGTCCTGGAAGACTGCTGGGGCGTTACATAGGCCGAATGGCATAACAAGGTATTCATAGTGCCCATCCTGAGTATTGAAGGCAGTCTTCCACTCGTCTCCCTGACGGATCCTGATTAAATTGTAGGCCCCCCTCAGGTCAAGCTTAGAAAAAACCTGGGCCCCAATGACCTGGTTAAAGAGTCCCTCTATTAAGGGAAGGGGGTATTTATTTTTAACTGTAATTTTATTCAGGCCCCTATAATCAATACAGGGGCGCAAGCCACCATCTTTCTTTTCCACAAAGAAAAATCCGGCACCCGCTGGTGAGGTAGACAGCCGAATAAAACCTTTCTGCAGATTCTCAGCAATGTATTCTTTCATGGCCTTATTCTCAGCTCGGGTTAAATTATAAATCTTTCCCCGAGGCGGCATAGTTCCTGGGAGAAGATCAATCGGGCAGTCAAAAGGCCTATGAGGAGGGAGTTCATCAGCGGCTTTTTCAGAAAACACGTCAGCGAATTCTGCATAGGGGGTAGGGATGCCCTCAGCAGTCAAGCGAGTGGCACGTACAGGGAGCTCAAGACAAGACTGGAAACATTGTGGCCCCCACTTGATAACCTGCCCAGAGACCCAGTCAATTTGGGGATTGTGTTTAGACAGCCAGGGGAGTCCCAGAACCAAAGGGGTAAGTGGCATCTTAAGGAGCAGGAAGCTCATTAGCTCGGTATGTCCCGCCCCCACTCTAACAAGCACTGGTGGAGTACGGTACTGAATCAGGCCCCCGACAAGGGGGGTATTATCAATGGCTTTGACTCTAATTGGATTGGCTAAAGATTGCAGCGGAATCTTTAATGCTTGAGCGAGGCCCCAATCAATAAAATTCCCGACGGCCCCACAATCCAAAAGAGCCTCCACAGACCTGGACTCAAAATCATGAGTAATCTCGACAGGCAATGTAATTTGTGTGCAACACAGAGGAAATACCTTGCAGCCTAGGTGGGTTTCCTCGACCCCACCTAGGCTCTGAAGTTTTCCGATGCCTGTTTCCGAGGGCAGGAGCGGACCAGGTGACCGACCTCTCCGCAATAAAGGCATAAACCTTGCGACAGACGCCGACGCCTCTCAGCTTCAGAAAGCTTGGTGGCCCCAAGCTGCATGGGTTCTTCAGAAGAAGAAGGGACTAAGGCCTCAGGCTTCATACTGACTTCAGACTGGGCCCCTTTTTCCAGGCGTCTTTCTCGTATGCGTCGGTCGATGCGGATAGCCAATTGCATGGTTTCATCCAAGGTGTTAGGTACTGGGTGATTTACCATGACATCTTTTATGACCTCTGACAGACCTAGCCTGAACTGCCCACACAATGCTGGGTCATTCCAGCGAGAATCCACTGCCCAGCGTCGGAATTCCGAGCAATATTCTTCTGCCGGTCTTCGCCCCTAAGAGATCGTAGCTTGGCATCAGCAGTTGCCCCTCGGTCTGGGTCATCATACAGGATCTCCATGGCCTTGAAGAATTCCTCAACAGATTGGCGGGCGTAATCCTGAGGGGAGAGGCTAAAAGCCCAGGATTGGGGATCCCCATGCAGAAGGGAGATGATAAGTCCCACCCGTTGCTCCTGGGAGCCGGAAGCATGAGGGCGAAGCTGAAAATAGAGCTTACAGGCATCCCGGAAGTTGGCAAATTTACTCCGGTCCCCTGAAAACTTCTCTGGAAGGGGAATCTTGGGTTCAACTGGAAAGGCGGCTATTGCCCCCTGGGGCACAGAGGGTGCAGGAGCTGGACGGTTCTCCTGAGCCGCCACTCGAAGTGCCAGGTGCTCCACGGCCGCGGTCAGGGCCTGCACCTGTTCCAAAATTTGGTCCATTTATGTGGCCCGTGATAATGTGATGCCCAGTGGGACACCAGCCTTCTGTAAGCAGGCAACCCCCAATCTCCACCGCCGCTTCTGCCTATAGTCAAGCCCCCGCTTGCCGGGACGCTAGGCACGCCTCACCGGACACGGTTGCCCCCAGGTCTTAATAGGCGCAAAGGATGGCTGCTTACGGTGAAGGCCGATGAACCACGAGGGTATCCCGAAGCCAAGGTCGTTCACAGGTAGTCAATCCGGAGGGTGCGTCAGAGTACAGGGATGAGACAGGTGCGTAGTCAGGGGTAGCCAATGGGTCAAGCCAGGAGGTCAGAGATTGCAGGGCATCCAGAGGGGCAGGCAGGTTCGCAGTCAGACAAAGCAGAGGTCGGTACAGGCAGCAGACAGGGATGGTCGATCAAGCCGGGTCAGGATCAGATAACAGCTAACAGAATCACACCCTAATCACAAGCGACTATCATGGGCACTGAGTGCTGGGCTGACTCCATATTTATTTGGGAATCGACCAATGGCCACCCTGGGGGGAGTGTATGTGCTGATTGGTGTAACTTACAACACTGTGAGTGATTGGACACACTATCCAGGGGCTGGTCAGTCTTGGCTGCAGGGCTGATCAGCCCCTGATTCCCATCAGGTGTGGAGCACTCTGCGCTGCCTGCCACTCACAGCACAGCGCCTCCTAGTGGCAAAATTTACAGACTGCGGGACGCGCGCCTGCACAGCTAGAGAGGGGCAAGGGAGGCTGCCAGAGTGACGCGCCGCGCTCCCAGCAGCAGGAGTGCCGCGGACGCTCGCCGCCGGCCCCCTGGCAGAGGTAAATTCCTTTACATATACATCATTTACCCCTAGTATCCTCTCCCGGCATTGATCCCCAAATCTCCAAGACCACTAGGTTTCTATCCTGCATGCCTACACCCTACGTATCCTTTTTCATACATCCTGCACCCCTAGTATGCTGGCACCCACATCTGTCATCCTGTCCTGTTATACTTCCAACAGCCTTTTATTCATCCTGTACTTAGTGTCTTTAAAGAACCCCCTCCATTAATTCCACAGCTCTGGTGTCATTTTAGAATCCTCCCCACCTATATCCCTACAAATACTTTAGCCCCTCTTTACCCATCTGGTACTCCTAGTTTGTGTCCATTGATCCCTGTCATCATTCTATTCACCAAGAATGTTCCACTGCTCCTTTATACCTTATTTACCCCTAGAATCTTTTCACCCCCCCATTATTCTTACATTACACCTAGTATCTTTCTTCAAACTCCCCATTCATCCATCATTTACTCTATTACTTAGTATTTCTTTAGGACACACTCAATTCCATATCCCTTATATCCTCCAAAACCCTGTGTATCCATCCTGTCCCTGTAGTATTTCTAGTATCTACTGATCCTTACCCCTAAAATACTTAAAAGCCCCTTTAATCTGTGACAGTATGCTTCTAGCACCCTCTTCTTCCACATATCCCACCCATAGATTATCCATCCAAACCCCTTTACCCCTAGAATACTCAAAGAACCTACTTAATCTGTCACATACCCCTGGTATCACATTACCTCACTCTAGATCCTCATACCTCACATGTATCACTCTAGATCCTCATACCTCACTCTAGATCCTCATACCTCACATTACCTCACTCTAGATCCTCATACCTCACATTACCTCACTCTAGATCCTCATACCTCACATTACCTCACTCTAGATCCTCATACCTCACATTACCTCACTCTAGATCCTCATACCTCACATTACCTCACTCTAGATCCTCATACCTCACATTACCTCACTCTAGATCCTCATACCTCACATTACCTCACTCTAGATCCTCATACCTCACATGTATCACTCTAGATCCTCATACCTCACATTACCTCACTCTAGATCCTCATACCTCACATTACCTCACTCTAGATCCTCATACCTCACATTACCTCACTCTAGATCCTCATACCTCACATTTGCTAACATCTCTAGTATCCTTCTTAGTCCATCTCTGCATCACTAGTGTCCCTTACCCCCATACCCTTAGTATACTTCTTAAAGTTGACCAAGACCCAGAATGTTCTCTTTCCTTCCCCCACTGTGTGAAATCCCCCTGAATACCTTACCTCCCGATGTTCCCACAGCGCATGCGCTGGTCCAATCAGTGCTGTATATAATAATGCATAGACCAGAGCTCTGGCATAAGGAGCTGAAGCGACCACATCCCCAGTAGGCGAAGGCACTCTCCAGCCTACCTCAATCACTGGGGGCACAGGAACACACCTCTTCTACAGGGCTGCTGCGCAATTGTAATACCCCCCCCCCCCCACTCAGATGGAGCTCTGCTAGGAAAAGGTAAGCTTGAGGAGGAACCACCTCCCTAGAAGTCTATAAGGTGGTCTTTATAGGGCATCCACAAATGTGATGCTGTGTGTATTTCATGGGGATCACCCGGTATTCCCACCTTGCCTGAGGTCCCACGCCACATTCCCAGGCCATGGCTGCAACCCCATTCACGCCCCACAGCTAGAGGTGACCAGGGATGCAGCATGTGCTCCCTTTAATTCTAAATGGAACGCAAGCTGCTGATTGACCCGGACATGCGCCATGGGAGGGAAAGAAGAGTGAGTTTTCAAGCAGATGTACACAAGAGTAGAATCCCAAATTACAATATTGAAAATCTTGGGTTTTGTTCCTTAAGGCAGGGCTCATTGATGAGTTGCAAGGGAGGGTTTAGGTCTGCTTTCCAGACCTATATACTCTACAGGCTTGTTTTTTTTTCACATGATTTTGTTACAAGTTCCATTAGAGTTGCATCTTGGCCCAATCTAATGTCATTACCATCTCAGAAACATTTAGGAGGATCTTGAACTAAAGGTCCCTTGGCACAAGTGGGCGGGTGCTACATACTGGGCTATTCTGGTAAAGATACTTTGATAACCAAGCCAGATGGCTATTGTTTTCCAGGTGTTCACATGAAAACTACTACTTCCATAGATTAGGGAATCCCAAATACAGGGAAACTACAGCTACTTCTTCCATAGATTAGAGAATCCCAAATACAGGGAAACTACTACTTCCATAGAATAGGGAATCCCAAATACAGGGAAAATACAGCTACTTCTTCCATAGATTAGGGAATCCCAAATACAGGGAAACTACAGCTACTTCTTCCATAGATTAGAGAATCCCAAATACAGGGAAACGACTACTTCCGTAGATTAGGGAATCCCAAATACAGGGAAAATACAGCTACTTCTTCCATAGATTAGAGAATCCCAAATACAGGGAAACTACTACTTCCATAGATTAGGGAATCCCAAATATAGGGTGTGTATCTCCTGACTATCAATTGTGTTTTCACTAGAAGTAAGACTTCTGGTTGTGTGTGTACTTATAGGATTGACCAGTCATAATTTTGTATTTACAAATGAAAGAATTCAATTAAAGCCGCCATTATTAAAAAAAATAATTGTTGAACCATTCAGCAGATAAAATTCACATCAAACAATAAAAAAAAAAAAGAAAGTAGGTAAGCACAATACACACATCCGGTGACGTGTTTCAGCTACAGGCCAGTGCTCTGCTCAGTGGGGTTGGCCACACATGTTGGAGATATGTGGGTCCTGCTGGCACAGTGGCCGTATTTAGTTCCGTTTGGATTTGCTTGTGGTCCGTGCAGAGTCTGCTTTGCCCTGTGCTCGGCTAATGTTTGCCCAGGCATCCACAATCAGGGCAGAGGGGATGATGATCCATAAGGCATTCATGAACACAAAGTAAAACCAGAAATAGATGGGGTGCCACATCTCGCTGTGAATGAAGCCGCCCCGGTACTCGGTGTAGAAATAAAGCACGTCACCATACAGCTGACCTGCAGGAATTGAAAAGAGAAGCCGTTACATAGGAAATCTGGAGCTGCCCATTGATAGGCAACTGAGGCAATCCTGAGGGGAGAGGCTAAAAGCCCAGGATTGGGGATCCCCATGCAGAAGGGAGATGATAAGTCCCACCCGTTGCTCCTGGGAGCCGGAAGCATGAGGGCGAAGCTGAAAATAGAGCTTACAGGCATCCCGGAAGTTGGCAAATTTACTCCGGTCCCCTGAAAACTTCTCTGGAAGGGGAATCTTGGGTTCAACTGGAAAGGCGGCTATTGCCCCCTGGGGCACAGAGGGTGCAGGAGCTGGACGGTTCTCCTGAGCCGCCACTCGAAGTGCCAGGTGCTCCACGGCCGCGGTCAGGGCCTGCACCTGTTCCAAAATTTGGTCCATTTATGTGGCCCGTGATAATGTGATGCCCAGTGGGACACCAGCCTTCTGTAAGCAGGCAACCCCCAATCTCCACCGCCGCTTCTGCCTATAGTCAAGCCCCCGCTTGCCGGGACGCTAGGCACGCCTCACCGGACACGGTTGCCCCCAGGTCTTAATAGGCGCAAAGGATGGCTGCTTACGGTGAAGGCCGATGAACCACGAGGGTATCCCGAAGCCAAGGTCGTTCACAGGTAGTCAATCCGGAGGGTGCGTCAGAGTACAGGGATGAGACAGGTGCGTAGTCAGGGGTAGCCAATGGGTCAAGCCAGGAGGTCAGAGATTGCAGGGCATCCAGAGGGGCAGGCAGGTTCGCAGTCAGACAAAGCAGAGGTCGGTACAGGCAGCAGACAGGGATGGTCGATCAAGCCGGGTCAGGATCAGATAACAGCTAACAGAATCACACCCTAATCACAAGCGACTATCATGGGCACTGAGTGCTGGGCTGACTCCATATTTATTTGGGAATCGACCAATGGCCACCCTGGGGGGGAGTGTATGTGCTGATTGGTGTAACTTACAACACTGAGTGATTGGACACACTATCCAGGGGCTGGTCAGTCTTGGCTGCAAGGCTGATCAGCCCCTGATTCCCATCAGGTGTGGAGCACTCTGCGCTGCCTGCAACTCACAGCACAGCGCCTCCTAGTGGCAAAATTTACAGACTGCGGGACGCGCGCCTGCACAGCTAGAGAGGGGCAAGGGAGGCTGCCAGAGTGACGCGCCGCGCTCCCAGCAGCAGGAGTGCCGCGGACGCTCGCCGCCGGCCCCCTGGCAGAGGTAAATTCCTTTACATATACATCATTTACCCCTAGTATCCTCTCCCGGCATTGATCCCCAAATCTCCAAGACCACTAGGTTTCTATCCTGCATGCCTACACCCTACGTATCCTTTTTCATACATCCTGCACCCCTAGTATGCTGGCACCCACATCTGTCATCCTGTCCTGTTATACTTCCAACAACCTTTTATTCATCCTGTACTTAGTGTCTTTAAAGAACCCCCTCCATTAATTCCACAGCTCTGGTGTCATTTTAGAATCCTCCCCACCTATATCCCTACAAATACTTTAGCCCCTCTTTACCCATCTGGTACTCCTAGTTTGTGTCCATTGATCCCTGTCATCATTCTATTCACCAAGAATGTTCCACTGCTCCTTTATACCTTATTTACCCCTAGAATCTTTTCACCCCCCCATTATTCTTACATTACACCTAGTATCTTTCTTCAAACTCCCCATTCATCCATCATTTACTCTATTACTTAGTATTTCTTTAGGACACACTCAATTCCATATCCCTTATATCCTCCAAAACCCTGTGTATCCATCCTGTCCCTGTAGTATTTCTAGTATCTACTGATCCTTACCCCTAAAATACTTA
Source organism: Gastrophryne carolinensis (assembly GCA_027917425.1). Taxonomy (NCBI): domain Eukaryota; kingdom Metazoa; phylum Chordata; class Amphibia; order Anura; family Microhylidae; genus Gastrophryne; species Gastrophryne carolinensis. The sequence continues at coordinate 181,609,398 of CM051235.1, forward strand.
AAAGCCCCTTTAATCTGTGACAGTATGCTTCTAGCACCCTCTTCTTCCACATATCCCACCCATAGATTATCCATCCAAACCCCTTTACCCCTAGAATACTCAAAGAACCTACTTAATCTGTCACATACCCCTGGTATCACATTACCTCACTCTAGATCCTCATACCTCACATGTATCACTCTAGATCCTCATACCTCACTCTAGATCCTCATACCTCACATTACCTCACTCTAGATCCTCATACCTCACATTACCTCACTCTAGATCCTCATACCTCACATTACCTCACTCTAGATCCTCATACCTCACATTACCTCACTCTAGATCCTCATACCTCACATTACCTCACTCTAGATCCTCATACCTCACATTACCTCACTCTAGATCCTCATACCTCACATTACCTCACTCTAGATCCTCATACCTCACATTACCTCACTCTAGATCCTCATACCTCACATGTATCACTCTAGATCCTCATACCTCACATTACCTCACTCTAGATCCTCATACCTCACATTACCTCACTCTAGATCCTCATACCTCACATTACCTCACTCTAGATCCTCATACCTCACATTTGCTAACATCTCTAGTATCCTTCTTAGTCCATCTCTGCATCACTAGTGTCCCTTACCCCCATACCCTTAGTATACTTCTTAAAGTTGACCAAGACCCAGAATGTTCTCTTTCCTTCCCCCACTGTGTGAAATCCCCCTGAATACCTTACCTCCCGATGTTCCCACAGCGCATGCGCTGGTCCAATCAGTGCTGTATATAATAATGCATAGACCAGAGCTCTGGCATAAGGAGCTGAAGCGACCACATCCCCAGTAGGCGAAGGCACTCTCCAGCCTACCTCAATCACTGGGGGCACAGGAACACACCTCTTCTACAGGGCTGCTGCGCAATTGTAATACCCCCCCCCCCCCACTCAGATGGAGCTCTGCTAGGAAAAGGTAAGCTTGAGGAGGAACCACCTCCCTAGAAGTCTATAAGGTGGTCTTTATAGGGCATCCACAAATGTGATGCTGTGTGTATTTCATGGGGATCACCCGGTATTCCCACCTTGCCTGAGGTCCCACGCCACATTCCCAGGCCATGGCTGCAACCCCATTCACGCCCCACAGCTAGAGGTGACCGGGGATGCAGCATGTGCTCCCTTTAATTCTAAATGGAACGCAAGCCGCTGATTGACCCGGACATGCGCCATGGGAGGGAAAGAAGAGTGAGTTTTCAAGCAGATGTACACAAGAGTAGAATCCCAAATTACAATATTGAAAATCTTGGGTTTTGTTCCTTAAGGCAGGGCTCATTGATGAGTTGCAAGGGAGGGTTTAGGTCTGCTTTCCAGACCTATATACTCTACAGGCTTGTTTTTTTTTCACATGATTTTGTTACAAGTTCCATTAGAGTTGCATCTTGGCCCAATCTAATGTCATTACCATCTCAGAAACATTTAGGAGGATCTTGAACTAAAGGTCCCTTGGCACAAGTGGGCGGGTGCTACATACTGGGCTATTCTGGTAAAGATACTTTGATAACCAAGCCAGATGGCTATTGTTTTCCAGGTGTTCACATGAAAACTACTACTTCCATAGATTAGGGAATCCCAAATACAGGGAAACTACAGCTACTTCTTCCATAGATTAGAGAATCCCAAATACAGGGAAACTACTACTTCCATAGAATAGGGAATCCCAAATACAGGGAAAATACAGCTACTTCTTCCATAGATTAGGGAATCCCAAATACAGGGAAACTACAGCTACTTCTTCCATAGATTAGAGAATCCCAAATACAGGGAAACGACTACTTCCGTAGATTAGGGAATCCCAAATACAGGGAAACTACAGCTACTTCTTCCATAGATTAGAGAATCCCAAATACAGGGAAACTACTACTTCCATAGATTAGGGAATCCCAAATATAGGGTGTGTATCTCCTGACTATCAATTGTGTTTTCACTAGAAGTAAGACTTCTGGTTGTGTGTGTACTTATAGGATTGACCAGTCATAATTTTGTATTTACAAATGAAAGAATTCAATTAAAGCCGCCATTATTAAAAAAAATAATTGTTGAACCATTCAGCAGATAAAATTCACATCAAACAATTAAAAAAAAAAAAAAAAAAGTAGGTAAGCACAATACACACATCCGGTGACGTGTTTCAGCTACAGGCCAGTGCTCTGCCCAGTGGGGTTGGCCACACATGTTGGAGATATGTGGGTCCTGCTGGCACAGTGGCCGTATTTAGTTCCGTTTGGATTTGCTTGTGGTCCGTGCAGAGTCTGCTTTGCCCTGTGCTCGGCTAATGTTTGCCCAGGCGTCCACAATCAGGGCAGAGGGGATGATGATCCATAAGGCATTCATGAACACAAAGTAAAACCAGAAATAGATGGGGTGCCACATCTCGCTGTGAATGAAGCCGTCCCGGTACTCGGTGTAGAAATAAAGCACGTCACCATACAGCTGACCTGCAGGAATTGAAAAGAGAAGCCGTTACATAGGAAATCTGGAGCTGCCCATTGATAGGCAACTCTTGCCCCTAGAGTACTGGACCCCATCCTGTAGCTTGGGAGCAGCATGTGGCTCGCAGGCTGTCTGAGGTCAGCGAGTTAGGCAGGTGGAGAAGCATGCTGGCTTACCTGTCTCTACAGCTTCCAGTGGCACACTTCCTAGATTACCATTGAGTATTGTGCTGGAAGCTGAGCGTGCTAGTGGCCGCATCCCCCACTTCCCCCAAACAGGGAGCGCGCCCGTGCTGGGCATTGGTAAATACCTGCTAAAGGGATAGAGAGGATGCGGGCGCAGCTCGTGCATGCACCGTGCACCGCATGGACCGGGAAGGGGTTCACACAGTGGGGCATCCCGATTTTGGATGCCCCAGAATCTTATGGCTTCCCGGGCTGATCTTGGTGGGTTTTGGTCCACTTTAACCTCCTCAATAGAGGGGTAATTATTTTATTGGGAGTAACCAATTTTTATATGCCGCATGTGTGTCAGACCATCTTATAGTGCTGAATGTGGCTTTCATGTTGGGATCCCCCACTCTAAAGCAGCAGGCATGGGTACAGCTGCGATACCCATTCTGCTCTGGCATATGCAGTGGGGCATTCACAGTTTCTAAAGGACAAGTTTACTTGCCATTAAAGTGAACCAAAACTTGGGATTCTGACCATCTAAGGTTTTGGTCCATTTCCCTGGGGCATCCCAATTTAGGATGCTACACGGTGTAAACCCCCCTGAGATCACATGTATACTTACCTTGCTGGTGATCCCACAACACATGCACAGGCTCTCGTCCTGGCACAGAGCCAGGCATAGAGCAGCCGCATCCCCAGTCTCCCTCTGGCTGCTGTGCCAGCCTACCTGAGATTTCACACACACACACTGTGGGATGAATGGCGAAGTGAGAATACAGGCATACAGATAATGGGTCATCCCAAATTAGGATGACTCCAGGGCCGGCCTATACCGATTTTGATCCACTTAAAACAGTTAAAGAAACACTTTGACCATTACAAATGGATGTAGAATGCTGCAAGTAATCACATCTTTATGTGTAACATGTTTAACATCAACCCTCCCTCTTCCAGGTACCCATCTATCCTGCTGCCCCAAATTTAGAAGATACTCCTCTTTTCCTCATCAGTGTAATGTGGACAGGAAACAGCACACTGCAGTCATCCCCATTTACAGTGCATTTATAGGAGATGGAGTCCCACTAGGGAAAGGTGAGTATCTAATGCAGGGTTCCCTAATGGTAAGATGGGGGTACAGTAGGTGAGGTTAGATTAGTGTCATTGGGGACACAGTTGAAAGGGGGGAGACAGGTCAATTTTAAACCAGGCCCCACCCCTCATGGATACCTAATCTTTAGTACTCACTCACCTAGTCCACACCCTGGTGTACACATGTAAACTACCAGCAGCCAATGGGGTTTTGTTTACACCAACCTCATGGGCTTTATTGCTCACCAATGAAAACGAGAAGACATACAGGCCGCTTCTGCTGATTGGAGGAGAGTCCACACATGCGCCGTAGGAGCAGGGATTAAGGTAAGATTTTGGGCAATCCCGGGATGCACACACAGGGTTAGATCTTGGATGCCCCTATAAAGCCAACCAAAACCTAGCTGGGTGAGAATCCTAGGTTTTAGTACACGTTAAAGCATCATTTCAGGCTTTCTAGGGATTGTTACATAGAAGGAATCAGGATTTAAAATGATCTCCTTCAGTTTTAGCATACTAATGAATAGCGTGGGTGGGGCTAAATGAGTTATGGGTGGGGTTGAGTGATAGAGTGACAGTTGTCTGTGTGAAGTGAAGTGAAAGAGACTGCTGTGAAAGATCCTGCAATGCTGGGGAGGCTGAGCATGTAGCTTTGGAACTACAAGCACCAGCATACCATTCCATGCTTATCTAATACCTATGACAGCTGGGCTGGCAAAGAAGGACCTGCATGACTGGAATAGATGCAGGTCTTTAAATGAGCGTTGGCTGCTTAAGCCCACATCCCCCATACATGGGTTCAGCACCTCGGTACTTACCTAGCGACACAATGAGCTGCAACACAAAGCGGTATGGCTTATTCCGAAGGAAGGCGAAGACAGTTAGGAGGCTTAGAGGTCCCCAGGCAACAGCGGTGACAGTCTCCATGCAAACAGTGAAATTGTCAGCTCTGTGGGAAAAAAAAAACATAAGCAACCTATAATTACCATAAAACCATGCTACTGGTTAAGAATAGTAATAAAAGGACTCCAGTGCTGTAACAACATTTGATATGCAATATGCATCAACACCTTTTCTGTTTCAATCTTTTTATTGAAATTTTTTGTATTTTTGGTGTAAAAGATATACAATACAACATTCTGTTCATTTACAAATAAACTGTTACAAACATGAGTTGTCATTTTTCATACAGTGTCTCAGTCAGGTGTGACATATTCAATAAGTTGCTAAGGCACATTTAATATGTTCGGGCCCTCAGAGTTCAATGATGTGCCAACATATGCGACGTAAAATCAGCACCTATTAACTAATAGACATCCTCACCCGAGTTGAGGGTAAAGAGATTATCCGCTCTTGCCACATACTCTCCACACCGCCACCCCTCTGGTGTCAGGTGGAGGGTGAGGGGTCTAGGGGGGGGAGGGGGAAACGACGAGAGGGGGAAGGAGGGGGACAGACGAGAAACATGGGGGGAAGAAAGAAGGAGAGAGTGAGAGAGAAAAAAAAAAAAAAAAAAAAAAAAAAGGGGGGGAAAGAGCATGCACAAATGTAATATGCATTTAAAGGGGAAGGCTCGTAAACCACTCTTCACCGCAACAAGGCTTCTCTCAAATCTGGGAACGAGTATTCCACCCACGGATCCCAAATCCTCATGAATTTCTCATGAGTATCTCTCAGGATGCTCGTCAGTTTTTCGTTGATGAAAATGCCATTCAGCCTCTCCTTTACCAACTGGAATGGAACACTCCCTTTTTTCCATGAGCTTGCAATAGCTAATTTGGCCGCCAGCATGACCTGAGTCAGCAAGGCGTGTTGGGACTTAGTGATTCCTTCTGGCTTCACATGTAGCAAAGCAACCCAGGGGTCCCTGCGCAAGTTGACATGTAGGAGACTGTAAAGCATGCTAAAGACCCGAGACCAGAGCCTCCTGACCTTCGGGCAATCCCACCAAATGTGGAGGACTGTCCCCTCTGTGGAACAACCTCGAAAGCAGGTGGCTGGGTACCCTGGGACAGCTTTAGCCACGCGGGATGGTACCAGGTACCATCTTGTAAGCATCTTGTATGCTGCCTCTAGTGTGGTGATGTTTATAGAGCATTTGTTGATCCCTGCCCAGATATCCACCCATTCCTTCCTTTCCAAGGCTAGATTCAAATCTGTTTCCCATTTTGTCATGTATCCATGTTTCAGATTGTCCGGTAATGCCGTGAGTTGGGTGTAAATCGTGGAGATAAGGCCCGGTGTCGGCGTCCCCCGAAGACATACCCTCTCAAAGGTCGTTTTATCCACCCCATGGGCTTTGTTTTTCAGTAAGGGAGTTAACCAATGCCGGATCTGAACATATCTGAAGCATTCGGTGGCAGGTGCACCCTCCTTCGACACCAATGTTGACCAAGGGATTATTTCCTCCCGATCTAGTAGGTGGCACACTTTATTAATACCTTTCCGCCTCCACCACGCAAACGCTTCAGAACTCTCCATCCCCGGAAGAAACCAAGGGTTTCTAAATAGACGCATTGCTGGGAGATGCGGTGAGATCAGCTTCCCTGAGTATTTCACTCCATCCCACACACGGAGGGTGTGGCCCAAGATCGGACACGTAATGCGGGGTCTATACTGCGGCGGGATCCAAATCAAGCTGTCTATGGGGACGGGATCACTTGCCATGGCTTCTAAGGAGACCCAGAGAGGGATTTCTACCTCGAGATGTAGGCTATGCAACTGCGCAATTTGCGCTGCTATGTAGTATTTGCTCACGCATGGGACTCCCAGCCCACCCTCTGTCCTGTGCCTAAACATAGTAGCCTTTGCTACCCTCGGCCTGGTACTTCCCCAGACAAACCGCAAGATGCTGTTCTGCATGCTTCTAATCTGGTGCGAGGGGATCTGGACAGGGAGCGTCCGAAAATAATAAAGCATTTTGGGTAATAGAGTCATCTTCACCGCATTTATCCTTCCTATCCATGAGATCCCATGACCCTGCCAAGAGGCAAGCATAGCTTTCAATGAGCGAAAGAGGGGAGGGTAGTTGGCCTGGTATAAGGTATGGTAATGAGGGGTAACCTTAACCCCTAGGTATGATAGTGTTCCCGGGGCCCATCGGAAGGGAAAGTTGGATTGAAGCGATCTCAGCATCTGAGGAGGGATATTTAAATTTAGCCCCAAAGATTTCTCCTTATTGACTTTAAGGCCTGAAATTTGCGAAAAGTCATCTAGGAGGTGGAGGGCATTGGGCAATGAAATATGAGGTTTCGAAAGGATTAGCAGAATGTCATCCGCGAAAAGGCATGCTTTGTGATGGTACCCTGCCAACTCTATCCCCGCTATATCTGGGTGTGTTCTGATTGCAATTGCCAGTGGCTCCAAAGCTAACACGAATAGTACTGGAGAGAGTGGGCACCCTTGTCGTGTGCCTCTGCTGATTGGGAGTGACTCTGAGAGATAACCCCCATACTGGACCTTAGCTGAGGGAGACGAATATATGGACCGTATCCATGCTAGGAAGTTATTTCCAAATCCCCACTTCTGAAGGGCAAGGAACATATAGTCCCATGATAGGGAGTCAAATGCCTTCTGCATATCCAGTGATAAGAGGAGGCTATGGATTTCCCTCTGCTGGGCTTGCCTAATCAAATGGGTTACTCTACGAATGTTGTCTGAGGCTTGCCTATTAGGTACAAATCCTACTTGATCCTTCCCGATCAGTGTACCCAAAAACTCGTTAATCCTAGAGACCAAAACCTTCCCCAGTATCTTAAGATCTACATTAAGCAACGATATAGGCCTGTAGTTCTGTGGGTTTAGGTGGTCCTTATCCGGCTTCGGGATCATGCTAATGAATGCCTCCATAGAGGTTCGGTGCAAGGTACCCTCTTCCACAAGAGAGTTGAACATTTTTGCTAGGTGAGGGGCCAGCTCCGCAGCATATTTCTTATAGTATAGGTTTGAGAAGCCGTCAGGTCCCGGCGCCTTGGAAGCCTTAAAGCTTTTAATTGCCTTCAATATCTCTGGAACAGAAATCTCAGCTTCAAGACTGGCTCTATGAGCTGCTGCCACCGCGGGAAGTGAGACCGAGTCCAGAAATTTAGTGGCTCTCTCTTTAGGGAACGCCTGAGGCGCTGCATAGAGCTTGCCCAGCATCCTTTTAAAAATGCCAACAATTTTTACGGGGTTGGCTGTGTTGGGGCCCTCTGCAGATCGTAACATAATTGGAGAATGCCTCGCCCTCGAGTATCGGAGCTTGTTTGCTAAAGGGGTATCAGGCTTATTGGCCCTCGCATACATCTTCTGTCTGCTCCACCTAAGCTTCTTCTCTGCTACCTCATCTAGCGCCACGTTGAGTTGCACGGTGACCTCATCTACCTTCTTTTTAAGTTCCTTCGAGGGGTTTGCCTTCCAGGCAGATTGCAGCTTTTCCAGGCTGGTCGTTAATTGGGCTATCCGCTCTGTTCTGCGTTTTTTAAGAGAGGTGGCCAGCGCAATGAGTTCTCCTCTGAGTACTACTTTGTGAGCCTCCCATACACTGACCGCCGTGGCTGAGTCAGTATTAATTGTAAAGTAATTTTTAAGGGACTGCAGGATCTGATCATGGGTCTCCTTGCGTGTAAGCAAGGAGTCGTTTAGTCTCCACTTGAACGGCCCAGCAACGGGGGGAGTCGCCTCAAACCTCATAAGCAGTGGGGCATGATCAGACCAGGGTGTAGCCAGAATTTGACATTTGCCAATCAAGGGCAAAACAGTCTGAGGTACCATGATATGGTCGATTCTGCAAAACGAATTGTGGGGATTTGAATAAAAGGTGTAATCCCGCGTTTTAGGGTTCAGATCACGCCACACATCTATCAGGGTTGCATCCTTCAACATGGCATTAATGCGATTCGGGGGCTGTTGCATGGGTGGCGAGGAATGGCCGCCACCCTGCTGGAGTGATCTATCTAGCTTCGGGTCCAATGCAATATTGGAGTCCCCAGCCATAACTAGTAACCCTTTGCTATGTTCCTTGATCTTCTTCAAAAGATGTGAGAAAAAATTTGCCTGGTGGGTGTTTGGTGCATAGTACGATACAAAGGTCATTTGTGTATCATTTAAGCTGCCAATCACAATCAGGTACCGGCCAGTTGGGTCAGCCACTGTCGCCTCGCATTTAAATGGAACGTTACGTCTGAATGCAATAGCTACTCCCCTGGTTTTCTCCACGTGACATGCCAAAAAAAATGTCGGGTATTGCGGGTTCAAATACTTTGGGGAACTGGTGGTTGAGAACCTCGTCTCCTGAAGGCACAAAATGTCAGCCCGCATCTGCCTGTAATAGTGGAATGCTTTAGTCCGCTTATGTGGGGAATTAAAACCTTGCACATTGTGAGAAAGCAATTTAAAGTTTAGATCAGTTCCGTTTGGCGAACTTTGAATTTGGCTCATGGTAGCGGTTCCACTTAAAGCAGGCAGACCCAGGCTATGGGAGGGGATAAAAAAAAAAAAAAAAAAAAAAAAGGGGAAAGAAAAAAGAAAGGAAAAAGGCTAAGGGGGTAGGGTGTTTGGGAATGGGGAAGGTTAGGGATCAACAAGTACGTATAAAGCAGAAGGGGTGGCAGTGGGTGCAATACAGTTTAGGTGGTAGAGTACCCCAAGTATACCCGGTGAAATTCAGGGGCACCTGGGGTCGCCACCACAAGTAGTGTCCCCAAGGTATGGGGATAGGGGTAAGAAGGTCAATGACTCCAAACGAGTCAGTGGTTGCCTTCCGTGGGGTTTCCCACAATCGGAAGAGTTCTGGGTTTCTCGAGGGGGGGTCGCCTCTGGGCGGGGAATCGCCATGCAACTGTAAAGTTATCTATAGCGGCACAGGATCGGCGTCATATACATGAGAACGCAGAGCGTGGGGGGGGGGGCGAAGGGGGGGGGGCAAATTTGGTTGAGCAAGTCAGAAATCTTATGTTAAATAGTCGCTAAAATTAGCACATAGTTCCGCGCTACAGAACAACAACCTCAACTTAAGCTAGGGTGCGCATGACCTGCAGTCTACTCCGTGCTCAAGAGACTCCAGGACCAGCAACGAACCAGCATAACACCAGTGTTTAACCTAGGGCCACCCCCAAGGGGTATACCACAGTGCTATATTTAACCACAGAGCAAATGCATCCCCGCTGGGGGCCAACCACAGTGGACCGCGAACATCGTGTACCATATGGTCAGCTTCCCAGCGTGGCGCAAAGTCTTACAACAATTAAGTAGGTCAGAGAACAGTGATGTTCACTCAGGGGTCCGCCCGGGCCCGATGGCCTCCATTGCTCCATCAGCCACGCAACCAGTGGCCCCCCCTTGGGGGTCCCTTTGCCAGCACTATCGCCCCCAGCAAAAGGGGACAGGAGCCTATTATACCGGGACCATCGCCCCGTACGGTAGCCCCCGACCGAACCGCAGCTCTAAAAAAATAGGCGCCCATGCAGACTAGCAATGGAGCAGTTTATAAAAAGAAAGGAAAAACAGTCGCATATAGCAAATAAATCAGGTCTAAAACAGTTTTGTTCACTCAGGGGCCCGCCCGGGCCGAATGATCTCCACAGCTCCCACCATTCGCGCAGCTGGTCGCCCACCAAGGGGCCCCGCTGCCAGCCCCATCGCCTTCAGGGCGGAGGGGAGGAGGGCCTATATAGTAGAGACCATTGCCCCGCCGCGGCAACCCATGACCGAACTACAACACAAAAACGGTTGCCTGCACAGGCTGGCAATGTAACATCAAGAGAAAAAACAATTGCATCAATAATGAAAGTGAAACATGAAACAGTGTAACAGTAAAGCTCTCTGATGTTGGGAGCCCCCACCGACCCACGGGAGAGGAAAAGTACCCCCCCCGGCATCAGATGAGTTCCCCCAACCTGACAGGTCAGTCACCTGCATACAGTCCTTCGATGATCCTGACAGTGCCTATAAGGGAGAAAAAAGGGAAAAAGGAGGTGGGGTCCCAGAAAAGATGAGAGGAACAAAAAAAAAAAAAAAAAAAAAAAAAAAAAAAAAATTATAATATAAAAATAAAAAAAAAAAAAAAAAGGATCAAAAGGACTGCATGGGGTCATGCCGTACCATTGGCGGAATACTCAACCACTTGTCCCGAGTCAACCGTTATCAGTATGACGGGCCACTGTTGCTCGCACTGAGGTCGAGGCCGGATAGGGGCGCTGGCTGCCGATTCGCTGGTCCCTCCGTGCGGTTCGCGTGCGCTGCTCCTGAGGAGGTTTTGATGTGGATAACGGTTCAGTCGCTGTGGTCAGGCCCAGGCGCTCCAGCAATTCAGAGGCTTCCTCTGGGGTCGCGACAGCATGAGAGCGGCCCATATATGTAAAGGAGAGTCTAAACGGGAAGCCCCATTTATATGCTATCTGATGCGATTGGAGAACCAGGAGATGCGGCTTCAATAGGCGGCGCTTCTGCAGGGTCGCCGGGGCTAGGTCGGAGTAGATTTGGTATTTGTAGGACTGGAAGACCAAATTGTTGCGAGTCCTGGCTGTCTGAGCAATCAGTTCTTTGGTGTTGTAAAAGGTAAATTTAGCAATCACATCTCTGGGCTGGCCATCTGCTCTAGGGGGGCCCAGGGCACGGTGGACCCTATCCATCTCCAGGCGTTCAACTGGGATTGCCGGAACCAGTTCCTGAATTAGGGCCGTGATGGTGGAATTAAGGTCGACAATGGATTCCGGTAGCCCCCTGAAACGTAGATTGCTGCGCCGGGATCTGTTCTCCAAGTCTTCTATCTTTTGGAGGGCGGATGATAACTCGGCTCTACTAGTTTGAATTTCTGCCTCATGCTCTTCCAGGACTGAAGTGGTGTCGGTCATTTGATGTTCCAGCTTTGATGTACGGGATCTCAAATCTCTCAGCTCCGTTTTAAATGTGGCAGAGAGTTTCTCAGTGGCCGTTTCCAGCTCTTGTTGCAAGACGCATTTAAATCTTTCTAGCAACTCAGCATCCCGTATGCCTGGGTTTGCATGTGGCGATAACGGGGGCCCCGAGGTCACGATTTGGGATTCCAGCTGCGACTCCGGTTGGGACTCCACTAATTCTGGTGATGGTATTGGAGACGGGGACAGTTGCGGCCTAGGTGTGGATCCTGAAACGGCTGCCATCTTAGAACCTGCTGTGCGCGTAGGGGGTCTTGGGGTCTGCGCCAACTTGCTCCGATCCCTGCGCCCCATTCGCTGCCCGAACTTGTACAGGTGGTGAATAGCGTGGCCGGTCTCTGTGCCTCCAGTGCCGCGCCTCAGGTGTCGCAAAAGGCTATTCGTGGGAGGGAGGCTGCCACGTATAAGATGTTTCTGCTTTTTTTTTTCCCCAAAATTTAGGGGGAGCTGCTGGTAGGTGTATAGTGCTTCCTGGGGCTGGCTCCCTCTCCCCTCAGCCCGATCCTTGTCCGCTCTTGACTCTTTCAGGGACCACCACCGCTAGGACAGGCACTAGGGTTTAGCTGGGAGGCTTGGCTGGCAAGCTGAAGGGCTTAGCTGACAGGCTGGAGGGCTTAGCTGACAGGCTGGAGGGCTTTGCTGACAGGCTGGAGGGTTTTGCTGACAGGCTGGAGGGCTTTGCTGACAGGCTGGAGGGCTTTGCTGACAGGCTGGAGGGCCTAGCTGGCAGGCTGGAGGGCCTAGCTGGCAGGCTGGAGGGCCTAGCTGGCAGGCTGGAGGGCTTTGCTGGCAGGCTGGAGGGCTTGGCTGACAGGCTGGAGGGCTTTGCTGGCAGGTTGGAGGGCCTAGCTGGCAGGCTGGAGGGCTTTGCTGACAGGCTGGAGGGCCTAGCTGGCAGGCTGGAGGGCTTTGCTGGCAGGCTGGAGGGCTTGGCTGGCAGGCTGGAGGGCTTTGCTGACAGGCTGGAGGGCTTTGCTGACAGGCTGGAGGGCTTTGCTGACAGGCTGGAGGGCTTTGCTGACAGGCTGGAGGGCCTAGCTGGCAGGCTGGAGGGCCTAGCTGGCAGGCTGGACGGCTTTGCTGGCAGGCTGGAGGGCTCTGCTGACAGGCTGGAGGGCCTAGCTAGCAGGCTGGAGGGCTTTGATGGCAGGCTGGAGGGCCTAGCTGGCAGGCTGGAGGGCTTTGCTGGCAGGCTGGAGGGCCTAGCTGGCAGGCTGGAGGGCTTAGCTGGCAGGCTGGAGGGCTTTGTTGGCAGGCTGGAGGGCTTTGCTGGCAGGCTGGAGGGCCTAGCTGGCAGGCTGGAGGGCTTAGTTGGCAGGCTGGAGGGCTTAGCTGGCAGGCTGGATGGCTTTGCTGGCAGGCTGGAGGGCCTAGCTGGCAGGCTGGAGGGCTTTGCTGACAGGCTGGAAGGCTTTGCTGGCAGGCTTTGCTGGCAGACTGGAGGGCTTAGCTGGGAAGCTGGATGAGGAGCCTAGCTGGCCTGCTGAGAGGGTCTGGCCGGCAGACCAGTAGGACTAACTGGTAGGCTGGAGGGTTTGGCTGGCAGGCCGGGGAACTGTGTCAGCACGATGCGGCCGCCATCTTGGATTTTGCTGAGGAGGGGGGGGGGCGGGAGATATGCTGCGCCCTTAAGCTTCATAAGTCACCCTCCGGTGCACCGTGCGTCCCATGGGGTCTGACTGACCTGATTTCAGCTGCGTCGGCCGGGCTGGCCACCCAGAGGATCTTGCTGGCAGGCTGGGGAGCTGTGCTGCTGCTGCTGCTAATGAGATGCGGCCGCCATCTTGGATCCGGCGACCGCAAGATATCCGTCCTCTGCTGAGGTAGGTCGGCTCCCTCCGTTCCCCCACTCGGTTCCCCGCAGTCCTGGGGGGTCCCCCGATAATCTGGGCCAAAAACCGCCGGTGTGATGGCTGTGTAGGTGGCCGAAATCCCCGCCCAGCGAGGAGCCGAATTAAGCTGCAGCCATTCCTGTCGGCTGCTCACGAGCGCCCCCGCATCAACACCTTTTATCCTTTTAGCACCAATATGACCCACCCAGAGACCCTTAGGCCCCTTTCACACCTAGCCGGTTGCGTTGCTGAGTTTCCAATGCAATGCAAGACCATAGAAGTCTATGGCTACGCAACACAAACAAAACGCAAGTGAAACACAACGCAATGCAAGAGGGCAGCGGTGTGAAAGGAGCCTTACAGATAGCTTGTGTGGGTGTAGGGTAATGCTTCTGAGCTCTAAGGCCCACACCTAGCCGTTTGCATAGGAAAAGTCCTGCATGCTGTGTTTCCAACGCAATGTAGCTCCATAGACATGTATGGCAACGCAATGCAAACACAAAAAGTAAAACGCAACACAGTGCAAACACAAGTAAAGCGCAGGGGTGTGAAAGGAGCCAAATGCTACAACTGGGCCAGAAACCAACTCACCCGCCTATCAATCCTCCAACAGAAGGTGCTCCCCATAACCCATCAAGTATTCCCATATCCCCCTCCCCAATAAGCCACTGTGATGTCAGAGCGGGTAGTAAAGCTGAATGAAGTGCATGTATCGTAGCAATGCCCACAAAGTAAGAATACAGACAATGGGGGGGGGGTCACCCCAAATCGGGATGCTCTGCTGGAGGGACACAATGATCAATATAGTGAAATTCTTGATAATTGTTCCTTGTGTAAGGGGACAGCATCTGACAGTCCTCTGCATTTTAGTGTTTGTGTCCAGGAAAGGGATCTGCTGGTGCTCTGCAAATTAATGTAGGTGTCAGGGGACAGGATCAGCTGGCACTCTGCATATTGTTTGGGTCTGGGTACAGCATCTGCTGGTTCTCTGATTATTAGTGTTTCTGCCTGGGAACAGGATTCACTGGTACTATATATATTGTTGTCTGCATATTAATGTTTGTGTCTATAGACAGGATCTGCTTGTTGTTTACTAATGTTTGTGTTTGGGAACATGATCCACTGGAGCTCTAGATAATAATGTATGTGTTAGGGGACAGGATCTGCTGGGGCTCTGCATATTAATGTAGGAGTCTGGTAAGAGGAACCACTGGGGCTCTGCATATTAATGTATGTGTCTGGTAAGAGGAACCACTGGGGCTCTGCATATTATTGTTTGGAGACAGGATCTGATGGCACTTATTAATATTTGGGTCTGGAGACAAGATCCACTGGCGATGATGAATATTAATGTTCGTCTCTGGGCACAGATCCCTCTCCCGAAGGCAGCAAAAACATGTACTTATGACTCAAATGCCCTGTGAGCATTGGCAGCCTCATGTCTGATACAGGCATTACTGGCACAAAAACACCGTTTGTATTCTTAGGAAAATTACAACATTCGCTGTAATTTTCCTAAGAATACAAAAAATGTTTTTATGAACTAAATAATGGGAGGGAGGGGCGATAAGAGAAATATTCTCGATCTGATCTTAGTTCTGACCATAGTTATGCTTTTTACTTGCCGCTGTATTCATACCCCACCCTAGTATTCCTATTTGGGACACCCATTTCTCGCCTTAGTCATATTGTATCATCATAAAAAAAAAAAAATTCTAAAAACGTTCTGGAGATGCCAGCAGTGAGCCTAAAGGCCGGCAACATGACCTGTGATAACAGCAGCCAGTGACCAATAGTATTCCATTGCAGGAAGGACTTTCATCTACAAAGTGCGGGTACAAAGTTCATTGAAAAGCTGCTTGGCATGGTTTACTGTAATCTGGATTGCAGCAATGTTTCTACCCCGTGATATGATCATAGGTTAGATCAATCATTTTAGAAACAGCAGACTGATTTTACCATTAGGTACAATAGGCACATCCCTACACTGACGAAGGGGCACCCAAGATGGGTCCTAAGATGTAAATGCAGCCCCACTAAAAAAAGACAGATATAGGATAAAAATAGGAAATGGAATATTTTAGGAAAATCACAGTAATACTTACATTATGTATCTGCTGTCTCCTTTCCCATATTCCTTCCCTGAAAAAGAAATATAGCAAAATGGTCAGCAACACCTACAGTGGAAGGTCGCCCTTTTTATTGCTCCTGCTTCTCCTCACAGTCCAAATGCATACTGGTAGGTTTAGCTTTAAATGATGAAACTGGACTAGAATATCCCAGAGGACATCCAGAAAGGACTCCTGTGGGTTCCAGACTGAGAAAACGGTTTCACAGCCCTAAACCTGTTTTAAATATACAAATTAAAACCTGCTCGTGATTTGTATGCTGAAAATGGGGCCAATCCTTTGGGAAAATTATATGTGCACAGCAAAGGTTACAAAGTAAATACGGTTTAAAAAAGACATATGTCCATCAAGTTCAACCAAGGGTGTTGGGGTAGGGGGAAGTTATTTGTTATTATTACTGATAATAGCTAATAGTAACTGTTAATGTTCTGTGGGAGGCTATTCCACAGTATAGTTCTTATGGTAGGTATAGTCAGAAAGTTCTTAAAATGCACATTATGACTGTATTAAAATAGCAAACTATGCTCTGTAAACTTTCTGCCAGGCAGGTCTGCGGGACCTAAACATACTACATTTATCCAGCCCCAGCTCCTCCTGGTTACCCCCCCTCTCCGGGCCCCAAATTGTCCTTACACAGCTGCGACAGGAAGGCCTGGTCTTTGGGTATCACCGGATAGTAGAGGCTGAACCATCCTTCAATAACGCCATGGATGAAGGTGCACACCATGAACCAGCAGACGATGAGGCGGCGGGCCATGCTCATGCCAGGAACACGGCCGGTCAGGAGCCATGTGCCAACCAGAAAAGCCCCAGACACAGAGAAGAGAAAGGCCAGGATCTCCCACATGGGCCGATCGTTCGCTCGGTAACCTTCTATAATCAGATCACGTGGCCAGTACGGGTGAGCGGCGGCCGGAACTTTGTCTGGAGCCATGTTGTTGTCTGTGGAAGAGAAAGTGAAAAATCACCTTATGAAACTGTAAACACATGAGAGCAGCCAATCTGGCTTATTTTATTTTCGCATAGGCTGTGGCGGTGCACAAGGGTCACCCTGGTTATCCTGTATACCCATCACCAGTGGCCCAAGCTGAAGTGTCTATTATGGACTGAGGGGTATTTATTTGGTTGAGGGGGTCTATTAAGAATTCATTGTAAAATATTTTCTTAGCAATTGAATTGAAATATGTTTTAAGTACAGGGGCCTCTAATTAATGTATGTGGACCAAGATGTCTCTTTTGAATGAATGGGTATTTTGGGGGGCTAGTGGGTTTTCTTTCAATGTTAAGGGATCATTATTTAGATTGAGGGATCTCTTTTGAATTGAACAGTATTATTATCTGAGCATTTTGAGATAAGAGGTCACTTAAGAATCCATGGGTATATTTTGGTCTGAGAGGGCTATTATGAATTATGGCGTATTTAGCCTAAGAGATCACTTATGAGGGGTAGTGATATGGGCCAAGAAGGGTCCTTTGAATTGATTGGGCTGAGGGGTCTCATCTAAAACCCACTGAACTTGTGAAATACATTAGGCCACAGCCCCTGCCCATATTCCTTTCTTATAGGGTTTAGAACTAGAAATTGATATTTTTGCTTTTCGATTGTCCCGGAACACTGATTTTCTTTTGCTCTCCCTCTATGTAAGATGACTGTCGATCAGGCATTGTATAGATGTGGCAATGACATCATGGCCACACACAGCAGTGGCAGTGAATGGAGGATGTGGAGCTTTACAGCTAAAACAGGCGCCATTATCTTGGATTGGAGTGAAGCAGGAGCAGTGAGAATAAGCAAAAGGTGACCTTCATGGGGAGAGCAATTCAGGGGATGCTAGTTAAACATGTGGGTTCTGGTCTGCTTTAAATTGAGTGGCATTTATCTGGACTTGGGGGGGGGGGCTGTTTTGAATGAAGGGGGACGTGTTTGAGCAGTGAGGTAAGTTTTGACTGAAGGCTTACTTATTTGAGCAGTTTTGAATGGAGGGGTACTCTTTTGAGATGAGGGGCAAATTTAGAATGGAGCGATACTTATTTGAGCAGAGGGGTACTTATTTAAGCAGAGCGGTAGGTTTTAAAATGGAGGGGTACTTTTTTAACCAGAGGGGTAAGTTTTAAAATGGAGGGCTACTTGTTTGAGCCAACACACACATGGAAATCATTCTCTGCATTTTACACATCCGTGCACTGTGAACAACACAACTCTGTGTACACACCAGTGAGTAAACACCATGTGAGGGACTATACACAAGTGAATTACAAACTAAGGGGCAGTGAAGTGTACATGTGCCCAGAGCGGTGGGCTGCCCTAAACTCAGCGCCCGGGGAGCAATTGAGGGTTAGGTGCCTTGCTCAAGGGCACTTCAGTCATGTCCCATGCTTGGGAATCGAACCTGCCACCTTCCAGTCACAGGCCTGTTTCCCTACCTCTAGGCCATAACTGCCCCACTTATTTGAGCAGAGGGGTAAGATCTGAATGGAGGGGTACTTATTTGAGCAGAGGGGTAAGATTTGAATAGAGGGGTTCTTATTTGAGCAGAAATGTAAGATTTGAATGGAGGGGTATTTATTTGAACAGAAGGTAAGATTTGAATGGAGGGGTACTTATTTGAGCAGAAGGTAAGATTTGAATGGAGGGGTACTTATTTGAGCAGAAGGTAAGATTTGAATGGAGGGGTTCTTATTTGAGCAGAGGGTAAGATTTGAATGGAAGGGTACTTATTTGAGCAGAAGGTAAGATTTGAATGGAGGGGTACTTATTTGAGCAGAAGGTAAGATTTGAATGGAGGGGTACTTATTTGAGCAGAAGGTAAGATTTGAATGGAGGGGTTCTTATTTGAGCAGAGGGTAAGATTTGAATGGAAGGGTACTTATTTGAGCAGAAGGTAAGATTTGAATGGAGGGGTTCTTATTTGAGCAGAGGGTAAGATTTGAATGGAAGGGTACTTATTTGAGCAGAAGGTAAGATTTGAATGGAGGGGTATTTATTTGAACAGAAGGTAAGATTTGAATGGAGGGGTACTTATTTGAGCAGAAGGTAAGATTTGAATGGAGGGGTACTTATTTGAGCAGAAGGTAAGATTTGAATGGAGGGGTACTTATTTGAGCAGAAGGTAAGATTTGAATGGAGGGGTACTTATTTGAACAGAGGGTAAGATTTGAATGGAGGGGTACTTATTTGAGCAGAGGATAATTTGAATGGAGGGGTACTTATTTGAGCAGAGGGTAAGATTTGAATGGAGGGGTACTTATTTGAGCAGAGGGTAAGATTTGAATGGAAGGGTACTTATTTGAGCAGAGGGTAAGATTTGAATGGAGGGGTACTTATTTGAGCAGAGGGTAAGATTTGAATGGAGGGGTACTTATTTGAGCAGAGGGTAAGATTTGAATGGAGGGGTACTTATTTGAGCAGATGGTAAGATTTGAATAGAGGGGTACTTATTTGAGCAGAGGGTAAGATTTGAATGGAGGGGCACTTATTTGAGCAGAGGGGTAAGATTTGAATGAAGGGGTACTTATTTGAGCAGAGGGTAAGATTTGAATGGAGGGGTACTTATTTGAGCAGAGGGTAAGATTTGAATGGAGGGGTACTTATTTGAGCAGAGGGTAAGATTTGAATGGAGGGGTACTTATTTGAGCAGAGGGTAAGATTTGAATGGAGGGGCACTTATTTGAGCAGAAATGTAAGATTTGAATGGAGGGGCACTTATTTGAGCAGAGGGTAAGATTTGAATGGAGGGGTACTTATCTGAGCAGAGGGGTAAGATTTGAATGGAGGGGTACTTATTTGAGCAGAGGGTAAGATTTGAATGGAGGGGTACTTATTAGAGCAGAGGGTAAGATTTGAATGGAGGGGTACTTATTTGAGCAGAGGGTAAGATTTGAATGGAGGGGTACTTATTTGAGCAGAGAGGTAAGATTTGAATGGAGGGGCACTTATTTGAGCAGAGGGTAAGATTTGAATGGAGGGGTACTTATCTGAGCAGAGGGGTAAGATTTGAATGAAGGGGTACTTATCTGAGCAGATGGGTAAGATTTGAATGGAAGGGTACTTATTTGAGCAGAGGGGCAAGTTTAGAATGGAGGGGTACTTATTTGAGCAGAGAGGTAAGATTTGAATGGAGGGGCACTTATTTGAGCAGAGGGTAAGATTTGAATGGAGGGGCACTTATTTGAGCAGAGGGTAAGATTTGAATGGAGGGGTACTTATTTGAGCAGATGGGTAAGATTTGAATGGAGGGGTACTTATTTGAGCAGAGGGGCAAGTTTAGAATGGAGGGGTACTTATTTGAGCAGAGAGGTAAGATTTGAATGGAGGGGCACTTATTTGAGCAGAGGGTAAGATTTGAATGGAGGGGCACTTATTTGAGCAGAGGGTAAGATTTGAATGGAGGGGCACTTATTTGAGCAGAGGGTAAGATTTGAATGGAGGGGCACTTATCTGAGCAGAGGGGTAAGATTTGAATGAAGGGGTACTTATCTGAGCAGATGGGTAAGATTTGAATGGAGGGGTACTTATCTGAGCAGAGGGGCAAGTTTAGAATGGAGGGGTACTTATTTGAGCAGAGGGTAAGATTTGAATGGAGGGGTATTTATTTGAGCAGAGGGTAAGATTTGAATGGAGGGGTACTTATTTGAGCAGAGGGGTAAGATCTGAATGGAGGGGTACTTATTTGAGCAGAGGGGTAAGATTTGAATGGAGGGGTACTTATTTGAGCAGAGGGTAAGATTTGAATGGAGGGGTACTTATTTGAGCAGAGGGTAAGATTTGAATGGAGGGGTACTTATTTGAGCAGAGGGGTAAGATTTGAATGAAGGGGTACTTATTTGAGCAGATGGGTAAGATTTGAATGGAGGGGTACTTATTTGAGCAGATGGGTAAGATTTGAATGGAGGGGTACTTATTTGAGCAGAGGGGCAAGTTTAGAATGGAGGGGTACTTATTTGAGCAGAGGGGCAAGTTTAGAATGGAGGGGTACTTATTTGAGCAGAGGGGCAAGTTTAGAATGGAGGGGTACTTATTTGAGCAGAGGGGCAAGTTTAGAATGGAGGGGTACTTATTTGAGCAGAGGGGCAAGTTTAGAATGGAGGGGTACTTATTTGAGCAGAGGGGCAAGTTTAGAATGGAGGGGTACTTATTTGAGCAGAGGGTAAGATTTGAATGGAGGAGTACTTATTTGAGCAGATGGGTAAGATTTGAATGGAGGGGTACTTATTTGAGCAGAGGGGCAAGTTTAGAATGGAGGGGTACTTATTTGAGCAGAGGGTAAGATTTGAATGGAGGAGTACTTATTTGAGCAGATGGGTAAGATTTGAATGGAGGGGTACTTATTTGAGCAGAGGGGCAAGTTTAGAATGGAGGGGTACTTATTTGAGCAGAGGGTAAGATTTGAATGGAGGTGTACTTATTTGAGCAGAGGGTAAGATTTGAATGGAGGGGTACTTATTTGAGCAGAGGGTAAGATTTGAATGGAGGGGTACTTATTTGAGCAGAGGGTAAGATTTGAATGGAGGGGTACTTATTTGAGCAGAGGGGTAAGATCTGAATGGAGGGGTACTTATTTGAGCAGAGGGGTAAGATCTGAATGGAGGGGTACTTATTTGAGCAGAGGGGTAAGATTTGAATGGAGGGGTACTTATTTGAGCAGAGGGGTAAGATTTGAATGGAGGGGTACTTATTTGAGCAGTGGGGTAAGATCTGAATGGAGGGGTACTTATTTGAGCAGAGGGGTAAGATTTGAATGGAGGGGTACTTATTTGAGCAGAGGGGTAAGATTTGAATGGAGGGGTACTTATTTGAGCAGAGAGGTAAGATCTGAATGGAGGGGTACTTATTTGAGCAGAGGGGTAAGAACGGAATGGAGGGGTACTTATTTGAGCAGAGGGGTAAGATTTGAATGGAGGGGTAAGATCTGAATGGAGGGGTACTTATTTGAGCAGAGGGGTAAGATCTGAATGGAGGGGTACTTATTTGAGCAGAGGGGTAAGAACTGAATGGAGGGGTACTTACTTGAGCAGAGGGGTAAGATCTGAATGGAGGGGTACTTATTTGAGCAGAGGGGTAAGATCTGAATGGAGGGGTACTTATTTGAGCAGAGGGGTAAGATCTGAATGGAGGGGTACTTATTTGAGCAGAGGCTTACCTACCTTTCCGCTGCCCGGTGACACACGCAGTCTCTCCCGGATGCTCTGCGAGGATAAACCTGTCAGTTTATCACCAATACCATCTCGCGGCTGTCCTACGCTGTCCAATTACAACGCGACATTGTAAAGACACGCCTTCGTACCACTGGCGACCTATCCTGATTGGCCTAGGAACTCCGCGTCTCATAGGTCAGAACATAGTAGGCAGGGCATACCTCGCAAGACTCTCGTTCCATGCCACCTGATTGGGCTTACATTCCATAAAAGGCGGGGCTTCTTTGTGATTGGTGTAATTGTATTTCTGTCTGGCGTCCGCCCCGCCCTGTACTACTATAGCAATGTCTGCAAGGAACGCAGGGGGCAGTATGGCACATCAGACGCAAAGGGTGACATGGCCGTAGGTAGGTGCCATGGAGTAGAAATGTGGAGAAAATGTGGGACAAGCCAGCACTTCACTATTCCATCATAATGACTAAAGTCGGGTACTTAAAGCAGACCTTCACCCTGAATAAAAGTATATCCTATATGTTTTCCACACCCTGTACATACAGATTGCTCACATTAAAAATCATCCTACCTGCATCTACTGCATGTTATGAGCCTTTAAACATTCAAGATGGCGGCTCATGGAATATCAGGCAGCCTGCAAACAGGAAGTGTCTTCTGACTGTGTTGCTCTGCATTCTGGGATTGCTGACCTTTTCCTGCTCTGCTCTGTCTGAGCAAAACACAGCTATAACCCACCCTGATGTACTTTATCCCACTCTACTCTCCTCAGTATGTGTGATGCTTCTGAGGCAAGATGGCGGCGCCCGTATCCTAAAGTCCTGAACAGAGTTGCAGCCCAGTGGGGGAAAGAATAATAAGTTAGTGACTAAAAACGTAAAATATATTAATTTTATATGCTGGGGAATCGTTTTATAAGGGTTTGGAATTTTCAATAAATCATGGTGAAGGTCCGGTTTAAAGAAGTCCAGGTAATCTTTTTAAATCTGGTGAGGACAGACTGAATGGTTCCTGATACTTGCAGTTGTTCTAACCCTTCCTCACTGCAAAATGAAAACAACTGATGTGAATGCAGGAGAACCTGTCCCACCAGTCTGAGATGCATCAACAGTACAGCAGCTCTATACAAATGTCATAGGGTTCTTCTTCCTCTCCCCCTAGTATGAGAGCAGCCAGCTGTCAGTCAGTGTCTTATCAATCAGAGCCACCAATAATAATACACCAACAATGAACAGTATGAGGACTATGACAACTGCCTACAATAGATCTCCACATGAAATTAGCTCCAATGGCTTCCAGGATCAGGGGAGGTGCCGGGGCCCCTGTGCCTTTAGAGGGCCAACCTCATGTGGTCATGTGACCCAGCTCTTCTCAGTGGTGAGCAGGCCATTCCCTCTCTTGAGGCAGCAGTAACCAGGACTGGGCATCAGCTCACTCTATTTTCCTCAAGCTGCTTTCATTATAGCTATTATACATATAACTCACTCCTTCAGTAGCTCCAGGTATAAGAGTAAAGTACTCATATCATAAACCATTCAAAAGCAAAATGTTTATTACTATTAATAATAATATTAATATTATCTTCGCAAACATTCATCGGTAAAAGTGCATAAAAATCAGTGCTTTGCAGTGTTAAACTGTATTTTCACTCTGAATAAGAGCCTATCTTGTATGTTCCCCACCCCGTACATACAGATTGCCCGCATTAAAAATCATCCTACCTGCACCTAGATGGTGGCAGATGGAGTCTCAGGCTGCCTGCAGAAAGGAAGTGTCTTCTGACTGTGCCGCTCCGCATTCTGGGATTGCTGTCCTTTTCCTGACCCCAGCGTGGCACTGTCCCCCTCTCCTCAGCACGTGATGCTGGGAAGGAACAAACAGTAGCAAGAACAATAAGTGTAAGGCCCGATGGGACAGATCAGTTGGCAACCCCCAATTTCTGCTGCTGCTTCTGCCTTTAGACAAGCCCCCGTTTGCCGGGATGCAAGCAGGTCTCACCAGACATGATTGCCCCCAGGTTTTACTTTAGCGTTAAGAATGCCAACTGACAGGGCGAAGGCAGATGAACCAAGGGCACACATAGAGAAGAGTCCTGACTAACCGGGGTCATACACAGGGTATATAGTAACATAGTAACATAGTATGTAAGGCTGAATAAAGAGTTTAGTCCATCCAGTTCAGCCTGTTTAACTCCTTCCAGTGGTCTAGTAGCCATAGCTGGAAATGTTATTACATGCCAGGAAGGCATCAAGGCCACTTTTGAATGTTTTTACTGTATCCATCATTACTACCTCCTCTGGCAGCGAGTTCCATAGTCTCACTGCTCTTACAGAGAAGAATCCCCTCCTATGTCGGTGGAGAAAGCACCTTTCCTCTAACCTTAGTGGATGCCCTCGGGTTATGGTTACACTCCGGGGTATAAATAGATTGTGGGACAGATCCTTGTATTGACCCCGAATATATTTATACATAGTTATTAGATCACCCCTCAATCGTCTTTTTTCCAGACTAAATAAACCTAACTTGGACAATCTTTCCGGGTACTCTAGCCCCCGCACTCCTTTTATTAACTTTGTTGCCATTCTTTGAACGCACTCCAGTTCTGATATGTCCTTCTTAAGCACAGGTGCCCAGAACTGTACACAGTATTCCATTTGGGGTCTGACCAGTGACTTGTACAGGGGTAAAATGATGCTCTGGTCATGAGCACCCATGCCCCTCCTGATGCACCCCATGATCTTATTTGCCTTGGCAGCAGCTGCTTGGCATTGATTACTACAGTTGAGAGTATCAGTCCTTTAAGCGTCTGCACCTGGCCCTCCCCCCCTCCTCAGCCGCTGATACCCAGTGGGGGAGAAGGAAACAGCCCCTAGCCCGGGGATGCCCCCTACCGCTCTGCTCCTACAGAGGATTATGCCTCCCCACCACACAGTGAATAGTGCTGCAGACGCCCGATGCTCCCCTCCTCCCTCCTCCGCTGCTGGCATATCTCCATGGTGGGGAGACACAGCCATGCCTCCTCTTCTCTGCCTCTGACACCTGCAGCGGGAGAGAAGGAACATAGCCCTCAGAAGAGATCAGAAGCGCCTCCCTCACCTACACACACTGCGGGAGGGGGAAGAAGGATTGTTCCCCCATTCAATCTGTTGGGGGGCTCAGATGCTCCCCCAGATCCATGCCCCATTCTGCAATACACACACACCCAAACAATCATGTGCACACTCCCAAAGCACCTTGAGAGTACATGCATGCACTTTGGGAGTGCGCACACATGCATGTTTGGGAGTGTGCGCATCTCCAATTGGGATTGCGGCCTTGTATGTCTGGGAGTGCTGGCCTAGACTCCAATGTTGCCTAGCAACAGGGGGAGAGGGGAGAAGCACAGCCAGGATGTCTGAAGCAAATCTTACAGACCCCCCCCCCCATTATGTTGATTTTTATGCAGCATCACAGATCCAGCCACGCCCACTATTTCAAAAGCAAAATCATGAGGTGAAAATGTAAACCTCGATATCTCGGTCATTTCTTCTTCAGTTTAAAAACAAAGTTTAGGACTTATACATAGTATACTTATATCATAGTAGAAAAAATAAGTGCATCGTTGTGCCTCAGTTATTACTACCAGCATATAGTGTGATCAGAAAACGGGGGTGAGAGATGCTGCAGGATAAGAGCATCTCCAGCCTGCCAGCACATAATAGTGTGACCAGAAAAAGGGGGTGAGAGATGCTGCAGGATAAGAGCATCTCCAGCCTGCCAGCACATAGTGTGACCAGAGAGGAGGGCGGGGTTTCATAGCTGCAGAGAGAGGCAGCCAATCAGGATGTCTGGGGAGGGAGTGGGGTGATTCCATTCTTGGTCCACTGAAGGTTGATTGAAGGACCAGGTCAGTGGGGTGGGGATTGAAAGCTGAATGAAGAAGTTATCTCCTCACTAAAGAGACCAACAGAGGAGGAATCACAGCACTCCAGCCACTCAATGAAAGGTAAGCTGCTGATATATTGTTTTAACCCTCTGAAGTACCTGTGGAAATGCTGACCTGCAATAACCAGCCAGAATGCATTCCAGGGAGACTGCACATCTAGAGGTACTGGGGATGCACAGAGAAACAGACATCCAGAGCTTAGCCAGCATGTGGGGATCTGAAAGCCTGACAGTAAGCCGTTTTTTAATGGTTTAGACTTTTCATTAAATGATGCTTAAGGTCTGACTGAAGTTCCACTTTAGAGCCCACTTTCAGCTGACAAGTGGAAAAAACAAAACCCCAGGCTGTAGGCACCATATACACCCCTCTCAATACCGGGTGCAACCCAAAACTATTCCACAGCATCTTAAAGTAATATATTTTATGTTCTTAGTCACTTACTTATTATTCTTTCCCCCACTGGGCTGCAGCTCTGTTCAGGACATTAGGATACCGGCTCTGCCATCTTGCCTTAGATGTATCACATACTGAGGAGCGGGGGTAAAAGCACAGGGGGCGGGGCGTGTTATAGCTGTGCTTTACACAGACAGAGCAGAGCTGGGGTCAGGAAAAGGACAGCAATCCCAGAATGCAGAGCGACACAGAAGACACTTCCTGTTTGCAGGCAGCCTGAGACTCCATGGGCCACCATCTTGGATGTTTAAAGGCTCAGAAAAATGCAGTAGATGCAGGTAGGATGATTTTTAATGTGGGCAATCTGTGTGTGCAGGGTGTGGGAAACATAGATAGGCTCTTATTCAGGGTGAAGGTTCGGTTTAAATGGGGCTCTTTCAAGGCTCATATAGTTTTTTCCATTTTTTTTTTTACTTTTAACTTTTTGCTAGACAACTAAAGACTGAAACTGCAGAGACAAATGGTGCTTCCTTTCTCTAAATGATGCCAAGCGAGAGCAAATATGATCACGCAATTAGGTGAGTATGTGGCCACATTGGGCCTTAAGAAGATCACATCCCATATTCTTATTCTCATCCCCTAATCAGGTATAGTAAGAAATAGTGATAGTGCATGTGGAGAGGCAGTCTACCATTGCAATAGAGACTGTAGTATCCCAGTATTTATATACCCCCTGATGGGGTCAGATGGGGCCATTGTAAATGAGTTTGGTATTATTTACACAAGTGTTTTTACTGCAGTGGATTGTAATATCCAGAGTGTGACCTTGGAGTTATACATTGTATCAGACACGCAATGATACTTGGCAGCTTTCCAAGGGGATTGTGTACATATAATGTATCATTATTTTTGTTACATTCCTCTTGTTACACTTTGCAGACACTGCTGCCTGTATAAGATTATTTTCTTTGAAAAGTGTTAATCTCTCATAGTGATCGCCTCTGTATTACAGTATGTATCTGAATGTCCAGATCACTCAAAGGTGAGATTTATGGGGGTGTCACTCATCCATCAATTTGCGATGCCCTGTGGAAAAGCCAGCTGCTGGGTTTTGTTGTGCTTTAAAATAATAAAATGAAATAAAATAAAATAATACAAAATACATTCTAATCAAATAAAATACTACTTTTTTAACAGGTGTCAGAAGTCCAGGTGGAGGAGCCGTCCCTAGACGTGGTGTGAAAAGAAAAATTAGCAGTGGTTTCTTTGTCCCTAACTGTCCCTCAGTATAAAAGCAGCCTGGAAGTGGCCTGAAAAGGACAATTAGCAGATGTTTCCTTGGCCCCCTCCCCAGTATCTCAACCACCCGTCCCTGGAAGTGCAATGAAAAGGACAATTAGCAGATATTTTTATTTGATCTCCCCCTCAGTATATCAGCACAGTGCCCTGAAAAGGACAATTAGCAGAGTTTTATTTGTCCCTAGCTGTCCCTCAGTATATCAGCCATAGGTATATCCCTACTTAATTGCCCTGAGAAGGACAGTGTTCTATGTCCCTCACTCCAGCCACAGCCTCTCTCTATCTAACCTACCAGTGCTGGAATACACAACCCCACCTCTTATACAGCGAGGTCTTGTGTCCCGCCTATTGATAACCCGTACTTCAGTATCAGGTTTATTGTCACCAAGTTCTGGGGCCCACCAGGAGAATGTACTCTGGGGCCCACCAGGAGAATGTACTCTGGGGCCCACCAGGAGAATGTACTCTGGGGCCCACCAGGAGAATGTACTCTGGGGCCCACCAGGAGAATGTACTCTGGGGCCCACCAGGAGAATGTACTCTGGGGCCCACCAGGAGAATGTACTCTGGGGCCCACCAGGAGAATGTACTCTGGGGCCCACCAGGAGAATGTACTCTGGGGCCCACCAGGAGAATGTACTCTGGGGCCCACCAGGAGACTGTACTCTGGGGCCCACCAGGAGAATGTACTCTGGGGCCCACCAGGAGAATGTACTCTGGGGCCCACCAGGAGAATGTACTCTGGGGTCCACCAGGAGAATGTACTCTGGGGCCCACCAGGAGACTGTACTCTGGGGCCCACCAGGAGAATGTACTCTGGGGCCCACCAGGAGAATGTACTCTGGGGCCCACCAGGAGAATGTACTCTGGGGCCCACCAGGAGAATGTACTCTGGGGTCCACCAGGAGAATGTACTCTGGGGCCCACCAGGAGACTGTACTCTGGGGCCCACCAGGAGAATGTACTCTGGGGCCCACCAGGAGAATGTACTCTGGGGCCCACCAGGAGAATGTACTCTGGGGCCCACCAGGAGAATGTACTCTGGGGCCCACCAGGGGAATGTACTCTGGGGCCCACCAGGGGAATGTACTCTGGGGCCCACCAGGAGAATGTACTCTGGGGCCCACCAGGAGAATGTACTCTGGGGCCCACCAGGAGAATGTACTCTGGGGCCCACCAGGAGAATGTACTCTGGGGCCCACCAGGAGAATGTACTCTGGGGCCCACCAGGGGAATGTACTCTGGGGCCCACCAGGAGAATGTACTCTGGGGCCCACCAGGAGAATGTACTCTGGGGCCCACCAGGAGAATGTACTCTGGGGCCCACCAGGAGAATGTACTCTGGGGCCCACCAGGAGACTGTACTCTGGGGCCCACCAGGAGAATGTACTCTGGGGCCCACCAGGAGACTGTACTCTGGGGCCCACCAGGAGAATGTACTCTGGGGCCCACCAGGAGAATGTACTCTGGGGCCCACCAGGAGAATGTACTCTGGGGCCCACCAGGAGAATGTACTCTGGGGCCCACCAGGAGACTGTACTCTGGGGCCCACCAGGAGAATGTACTCTGGGGCCCACCAGGAGAATGTACTCTGGGGCCCACCAGGAGAATGTACTCTGGGGCCCACCAGGAGAATGTACTCTGGGGCCCACCAGGAGAATGTACTCTGGGGCCCACCAGGAGACTGTACTCTGGGGCCCACCAGGAGAATGTACTCTGGGGCCCACCAGGAGAATGTACTCTGGGGCCCACCAGGAGAATGTACTCTGGGGCCCACCAGGAGAATGTACTCTGGGGTCCACCAGGAGAATGTACTCTGGGGCCCACCAGGAGAATGTACTCTGGGGTCCACCAGGAGAATGTACTCTGGGGCCCACCAGGAGACTGTACTCTGGGGCCCACCAGGAGAATGTACTCTGGGGCCCACCAGGAGAATGTACTCTGGGGCCCACCAGGAGAATGTACTCTGGGGTCCACCAGGAGAATGTACTCTGGGGCCCACCAGGAGAATGTACTCTGGGGCCCACCAGGAGAATGTACTCTGGGGCCCACCAGGAGACTGTACTCTGGGGCCCACCAGGAGAATGTACTCTGGGGCCCACCAGGAGACTGTACTCTGGGGCCCACCAGGAGAATGTACTCTGGGGCCCACCAGGAGAATGTACTCTGGGGCCCACCAGGAGAATGTACTCTGGGGCCCACCAGGAGAATGTACTCTGGGGCCCACCAGGAGAATGTACTCTGGGGCCCGCCAGGAGAATGTACTCTGGGGTCCGCCAGGAGACTGTACTCTGGGGCCCGCCAGGAGAATGTACTCTGGGGCCCACCAGGAGAATGTACTCTGGGGCCCACCAGGAGAATGTACTCTGGGGCCCACCAGGAGAATGTACTCTGGGGCCCACCAGGAGAATGTACTCTGGGGCCCACCAGGAGAATGTACTCTGGGGCCCACCAGGAGAATGTACTCTGGGGCCCACCAGGAGACTGTACTCTGGGGCCCACCAGGAGAATGTACTCTGGGGCCCACCAGGAGAATGTACTCTGGGGCCCACCAGGAGAATGTACTCTGGGGCCCACCAGGAGACTGTACTCTGGGGCCCACCAGGAGACTGTACTCTGGGGCCCACCAGGAGAATGTACTCTGGGGCCCACCAGGAGAATGTACTCTGGGGCCCACCAGGAGAATGTACTCTGGGGCCCACCAGGAGAATGTACTCTGGGGCCCACCAGGAGAATGTACTCTGGGGCCCACCAGGAGAATGTACTCTGGGGCCCACCAGGAGATTGTACTCTGGGGCCCACCAGGAGAATGTACTCTGGGGCCCACCAGGAGACTGTACTCTGGGGCCCACCAGGAGAATGTACTCTGGGGCCCACCAGGAGAATGTACTCTGGGGCCCACCAGGAGAATGTACTCTGGGGCCCACCAGGAGACTGTACTCTGGGGCCCACCAGGAGAATGTACTCTGGGGCCCACCAGGAGAATGTACTCTGGGGCCCACCAGGAGAATGTACTCTGGGGCCCACCCTACAGTTACATGCTAATATTACGGGCTTAACTTTGCACACAGGCATTAAACCGAACCTTCAGCATAATTTAATGTAAAAAACCCAAAACTTTAAAAACTATTCTCCAGCATCTAAAATTAATGTATTTTAAGATTTTAGTCCCTTACTTATTATTCTTTCCCCCAATGGGCTGCAACTCTGTTCAGGACTCGGGCGCTGCCATCTTGCCTCCGAAGCGTCACATATTGGGGAGAGGGGTGAAAAGCACAGGGGATCGGGTTATAGCTGTTCTTTGTACAGACAGAGCAGGTCAGGAAAAGGACAGCAATCCTAGAATGCAGAGCGGCACAGTCAGAAGACACCTCCTGTCTGACTGGCTGCCTGAGGCTCCATGGGCCGCCATCTTGGATGTTAAAAGGCTTAGAAAACGCAATAGGTGCAGGTAGGATGATTTTTAAAGTGGGCAATCTGTATGTACGGGGTGGGGGAAACACAAGATGGGCTATTATTCAGGGTGAAGGTCCGGTTAAGCCTTGCTTTGTGTGTCAGTGGATAAGCTGTGCTTTGCTGCTTTAGGAGTGACATCCAACTATTAATCCAATCATACAAAAATGGACAGCATGATTTACACATTGCAACATCTCTATTGGAGATTGGGGCTCGCAAAGGGACCCTCAGTTGAGGTGCCCGCCGGGGGGTTCTTTGGTAACTTAGTGGGCCAGTCCAAGCCTGCATAGTGTACACACAATGAATGCTTTGCAGCAGGGTCAGGACAGACACCGTATCTAATAAGATTTAATGTCTTCAAATGCAAAACAGCACCTGAAAAACCTCCCCGCCCTTTAAAGTGGACCTTCACCCTGGATAAGAGCCTATCTTATATGTTTCCCCCACCCTGTACATACAGATTGCTCACATCAAAAATCATCCTACCTGCATCTACTGAGTCATTAAACATCCAAGATGGCGGCTCATGGAGCATCAGGCAGCCTGCAAACAGGAAGTGTCTTCTGACTGTGTCGCTCTGCATTCTGGTATTGCTGTCCATTCCCTGACCCCGGCTCTGCTCTGTCTGAGCAAAGCACAGCTATAACCCCGCCCCCCGTACTTTATCCTGCTCTCCTCTCCTCAGTATGTGAT
Organism: Gastrophryne carolinensis; assembly: GCA_027917425.1. Taxonomy (NCBI): domain Eukaryota; kingdom Metazoa; phylum Chordata; class Amphibia; order Anura; family Microhylidae; genus Gastrophryne; species Gastrophryne carolinensis. Next base: position 181,640,902 of record CM051235.1, read on the forward strand.
GCTTCTAAGGCAAGATGGCAGCGCCCGTAGCCTAGAGTCCTGAACAGAGTTGCAGCCCGGAGAGGGAAAGAATAGTAAGTGACTAAAAACTTGAAATATATTAATTTTAGATGCCGGGAATAGTTTTTTTTTAAGGATTTGGGCTTTTCATTAAATCATGCTGAAGGTCCGGTTTAAAGTGGACCAGCACCCAGGATTTTGACTATCCTGGGTTTTGGTCCACTTCGGTGGGGCACCCCGATCGGGGGTGCCCCGCTGTCTGAAACCCCCCAGAAAGCCCCAAAAAACTCACCTCTCCCACGTGACCGCTCCAGCCAATCACAGCGCTCAGAGCCGCTGTGGTATGCGCGTCCAAGGCCGCCTGGACGCGCATACCAGCTCAGCTGGCTCTGAGCGCTGGAGGCCGCGTCTCGCGCTTCCCTCTAACAGGGAGCGCGCCCTGCTAGAGGAAAGCGCGAGACGCGGCTCACGCATGCGCCGATGGAACGGGGCTGAGGTAAGGTTTGTGGGCCTCCTGGGGGGTTCCTCCCCGCGGGACATCCCGATTTCGGATGCCCCGCGGGGAGGGATCTGATCGGTCCGGGAATCTTATAGATTTCCGGGCCGATCCCCCCTGGGTGTTGGTCCACTTTAAGATGCTGACATGTTTTCCAACTGGATGAGACAGGCCGAAACCTAACGAAGAACTACGCTATTTATTAATGCATTAACACTGTTTGCCACTAGAGGGCAGAGTCCTGCCATTGGCAGCAATACAAAGGTTTGTCGCTAGATGGCAATAGAAAATAGGGAAAAGGCCGCTGGTGAGAGCTCAACGTTCCAATTGCTTTATTCGATGGCGCGTTCGTAGCACGAAATGGTAAATCAATGTCGTTGTCTTCCTATACAAACACGTCTAGCTGTTCTTTTCTGTAATGCTGCCGATATTGGTTACGATGGTTTACAGTTTGGGATGTACCAGAACTTGCTCACTGATTGGTTTGTCTGCTTTCTCCTCGTCCAATTGCTTGCAAATGACAAATGTGCTGCTCTATGATTGGTTTGCTTTGTCCACTAGACTCCGCTCCCTAGCGCTGGAGGCAAAACCTCATTGCCTTGCAGCGCCCGCCTATGTAGTTCGGTGGCTGCAGAACGACAAGTAAATGGCGTAAAGTTCTTACGATCTTATTATTTAATCACATTTATATGCGACCATGTCGCTTCACAGTTCCTTTCGCTTGTAACCCCGCCTCTTTATTATTCCCATTGGTCAGTGACATTGTGGAATGTGCCTGCTCTATGATTGGCCTGTCGCTTTCACCTTGTCTAATGGTTGGCCAATCGTGCAGCTTGGCTTCGTGACAAGCATAGCTATTCATTGCCTGGACTGTGATTGGTCGCGCTGTTCTTTTGCGAGGCTGTGATTGGGCGAGGGAGGCCAGACCTGCCTTGTGATTGGTTAGTTTTGTTACCTGTTTTTTTCTCTCATTTGTGAAGGCAGAGGAGAGCCTGGATGCTGGCTGCGTGGAGAGGATGAAGGAAGGGGTGGTATAGAGCAGGAGAGGGGGGCTGCTGGGTAATGGAGGAATGCATTGATCTGTGGCAAGCTGTTCTTATTGTATTTATATCCTTTTATATGATCTGATGTGTGTTTGCTGCCTGCAGGTTGGGACCACCGCTCAACCCTCAAATTCCAGGGACCAAACATGGCCGCCTTCAGTCGCAGGGAATTCTATGAGCAACTCTTCAATGGCTGCATCCTTCCCACTGCCCTGCAGGGCCTGGAGCAGATCTGGGTGCTGCTGCTCCTGTGTCTGGGCTGCCGGCTGCTCTGGAGGCTGGGTGAGACCCTGTTACATGGCGTTACCACTAGGAGGGCGCTATAGTGTTGCGATAGATACGAAAGCTGTAGGCGCATTGTACAATCTTGGTTAGTTTAACCACCCTGTGGACCAGGCTCCGTGGCTTTAGAGGAACTAAAGTCAAGTCTTATCACTTCCTTGTACATTGTATGGCTGCCAGTCACATGACTGGGGTGACCAATCTGGTCTGCTGAGTGGCCTTGCATATCAATCCTGCCACTGATTGCTATACAAGGTGATGAGGACCTTATAAACATTGGGCGACTCCTCTTTAGAGTTGACATAACCCCTCTTTTTCCATTCTGTGGCCGTAAGTAGGTAGAAACATCAAACAGTCTGGCTGTTTGCTAAGCATCAGGTTACTCAGCGAGATTGTAACATACAAGATATGCGTTATGTGGAGATGTGCTTGATTTAAAGGACCCCCCCCCCCATTCATCCTTGATCCAACTTAAAGTGGCTCAAGACCACTCTGCTAGGGTATCATTGTTTACCCAGCCCATCTAGCTTTAAAGCTGAACAAAACCCAGGATTTTGACTATTCCAGGTTTTGTTCTGTGTCCCTGTGTGAAACCTCCTAGAACTCCCTGTAAAAGTAACCTCTACCCGGTCCAATTGCGGGCTCTCGTCCAATCGGAGACGTTTGCTGTGACTATTTCATTTGGCAATCGGCTCTGGATCGGCAGGAAGCTGCATCCGCAGTGGCACATACACTCCGCCTCACTCAGCGGAGCACATACACAGCCCAAAGATGCAGGGGATGTGGCCACTCTCGCTCCCCATTGAAAACAATCAGAGCCATTTGCTGAATTTCATAGGCACGGCAAAAAGCTCAGATTGGACGAGAGCCCGCACATGCACCGTTCGGAAGGGGAAAAGATAAAGGCGATCTGGGGGTTTTCACACAGTGGGGCATCCCAAATCAATGATCTAACAGCCATTCTGTCTCTTAGAGCTCATAGCACAAGTGGGCCTGGCAAGCCACAGTGTCCCACAGCTGTATCTGACCAGAGCAGAGCATACTCATGACTTATAAGCCTGTGCCATAACAGATTAGAAAAGTAATGTTTATGCTCTCCAAGGGACAGAGTGGCTGTTAGATTACTGATTTGGGATGCCCCGCTGTGTGAAACCCCCCAGAGAAGTTAGTGTGTGCCTGGAAAGGGACTTTAAGTCTTAAAAGACTTTAGGACCGTTTAATAGTGTCCCTGTGGGGCATCCCTATTTGGGTATGCCAGTAAAAGACGAGCTGCACTGCAGTGAAAACACATCCTGTGTTTCCCCTGTATGTTCATGAGCCCTGGCATCTTAAAGTGGACCAACACCCAGGATTTTGGCTATCCTGGGTCTTGGTCCACTTCGGTGGGGCACCCCCGATCGGGGTGCCCCGCTGTGTGAAACCCCCCCGATCACCCGGAAAACTCACCTCTCCACGCTCCCACGTGGCCGCGCCGTCCAATCAGCGCGGACGGACAAGCGGCGGCCATTCACAGACGGCCGGCCATTCACAGACAGCCGGCGCGGTGCGCGCACTTCTAGAGGGGCGCGAGGGAGGCGGCGGCGGCTGGCGAAGACAAGGTAAGGGGATTTGGGGCGTTTGGGGGGGTTTCGGCCCGGGAATCTTATAGATTCCCAGGCCGATCACGGGAGGGTGATGGTCCACTTTAAAAATGGCAGCACTGATAGGTCATCGTCAGTCACGTGGAGAGCAGAGAAAGCACAGTAGCTGCAACACTGGACTCAGGAGAGGGTAAATATTTTAGCCCTTTTTCAAGCTTGTTTTTATTTTTACACTACAGGTCATGCCAAATGGGGATGCCCCCTAGTAAAACTACCAAGCAGTCTTTTCAGACCGCTTTCTAGTTTTGGCAGGCGCATTTCCTCCCCTGATTGAGAGAATTAGCTGGAGCCAGCTTAGTGAGGGTATATGAAAAGGGCGTAACGTGAGTAACCTTTTTATAAATTACATCTACACAGGGTTATTGTTGCTGAGCAAAAACTTTAAAGCGGACCAAACCTCATATAAATATGTTGGCCTGCTTTAAGAAATTTCCCTAGGGGCATCCCACATGCATGTGCATTGAAGGATGTAGGTGGGTATAAGAGAAATCAGGGGGTTTCACCCCGCATGGTTTCAACCAAATTGGGATGCCCCTGTGACAAGAAATCATGCTGCCTTAAAAATTAGGGTCGTGTGAAACAGCTTTTGGCCCTCTTTAAGCTGATCAACATCTGCATATTTTTCTGATTTTATAATGACTGCTATCTTGATTTCTCATAGACAGTATATCTGCCATGGACAATGTATTTGGTACTCTGCTGGTGAAGCAGAGCTGAATAAAGAGAACCCACCTCTCCTGGTCTTGCCCTCCGTGTCTGTGATAGATATCGCTGTATATTGCAGTGTATGTCCTATAAGCAGTAACAGATTTTCTTTCACCCTCCTTACCACAGGCTTCCCTTCTGCCATTAAGCATCTTCTCACCATTGCTGGCGGCTTCTTCTGCCTCTACCATTTCTTTGGCCTGCAGATGATCTGGGTGGTCCTCCTGAGTCTGCTGTGTTACCTGGTCCTCTTTCTGTGCAGGCACTCCCAGCACCGCGGTGTCTTGCTCTCCATCACCATCCTCATCTACCTCCTTATGGGGTAAGTCACCAGACTAATAAAAGGGTTTATTGGGTTTTCCAGAGGGCATTTCCGGCTCCTCTCCTTTCCTTTTATAGCCCTCTGATCGCTCATTCAATCACTCAGGAACTATGGCCCATAGTTCTGTGACGAATGGTCAGTACTACAGTAGCAGCAAATGATCAGGCTGGGTGATATGGGCTCGGCTCTGACAATCTGGTAAGTGTCAATGAGCAGAAATAGGAGTGATTGTCTGCGGGGGATAAAGGGTGAGTATGGTTATGTCTGGGTAATGAATTAATTGAGCCTAATACAAAAGCTTGCTATCTCCTCCTACTGCGACATGTTTGTGGGCGACCACAGAGAAGCAATAGTCGCTCAAGTGACTCCTCTTCTGTTTCCCTTCTCTGCCAGTCGCGCCAAACCCCAATACAAACTTCTCTGCTTTGCTTTTCAATTGTTCCATGACTCTATCTGTTCTCTATCTCTGACCACAGCCACATCTGACGGCCGTCTGCTGTTCTCTGGTTATTTTATAGTAATTTTATTGGGATTTTGTTGCCACAGGGAGATGCACATGGTGGACACTGCAAGCTGGCACAAGATGAGAGGTTGGTACCCCTTTTTTTTATTGTATCTGTGTTAATGTTAGCCTGGCTAATGTGGACTTTCTGACTTCAGGTCAGAGCTGCCAGAGGGGCACGAGGCTCTCCTGTTTACCTTTACCCAGTCCTGTGGAGGTGTGATGACTCTGAAATTTGAAACAACGTTCTACACCTCGGCTGAACTTTTTACACCACAGTATACCTCTGGCCAACCAGAGTAGATGAAAAAATACGACACCCATACTGGTGCTTCAGGAGAGTGATTACTGCAGTGGGATCAGGTCGAGGGCAAGCAGGGGAGTTTTGTGCCTCTCTGATCTGAGGTCTGTAGGAGAATACTTAGTTACCTGGTAACCTCTTTTCTAAACATCCGAAAGGGTGAGATATTATGGCTCCGCTCCAAGGTGGGAGCACATGACCACCAGAATACACAAAAGCTTTAGCTCCTCCTCCAGACCCCAGTAGTTTAAGAAAAACCAAGAAAAACAAAAGCACCAATTCCACCAATCGCTAAGATAACATAAAATAATGTAGCCTGAGGGAGGGAAGCCTGTATGCTGCCCTTTTGGATGATTAGAAAAGAGTAACTAATTTTCCCCCAACATTCTTAGGGCAGCATACCACTGAGAGGATAAGTGAGATACTACCTCTACTGTGTGGGAAAGGCTGCCTGTCACACACTCCTACCAAAGGATTGATCTTGCAAGGTGAGCAGATCCAGGCTGTAATGATTATCAAACGTCTTAGCTGAAGACCAGGTTGTCGTTCTACAGATCTGTTCGATAGAGGCACCAGCTTGCTCCGCCCAAGATGTAGAAATACTTCTTGTTGAATGAGCTGTAATCCGCCCTGGTAAAGGGGATTCGTTGTAAACAAAACTGATAGTGCTTTTCATCCATCGGGCCAATATTGCCTTTGGAACACGCTGACCTTTCCTGTGACCTGAGAAGAAAACAATTAAGCCTACTTCGAATCCTTTGTCGAAGGTATTCCAGCAAACAGGCCCTGACATCGAAAGATTTAGCTACAGAACCCGCAGAGGGATCACTATCCCCGGCGGATGGAAGGATAATCTCTTTGGTCTGATGAAAGTCAGAAGAGATCTTAGGAAGGTAGCAAGGATCCACCTGTAAAATTATACGATCCTTAAAAAAAAAAATAGGTGACGGCAGGATAGAGCCTGGATATCCCTGATTCTGGGCTGAATTTACTGCCACCAAAAAGAGAGCCTTCCATGTAGAAATTTACTATGAGAGCTCGACAGAGGTTCTAAGGACCTGGGCGAGATCCAGTTGTGGCTCTAACCTCAAACTGACCTGTCTGGATTGGCTGACAGCTCGCCTGAGCAACGCAAAAGATGACAGTCTCTCATCCAACCCAGGTTGTCACCTCCTTCCTGCTGGAAAGCAAAGTCTTGATCACCTTTCCCCTCAAAAACACTTTCTTAGGAGCATCACAATTTTGGGGTCCTTAGTGTCAGACACCACTTCTGCGAATCCTGACAAAGCGCTGGTCTTTTGGATAGAAGATTTGGTCTCACCGGGAGTTGAAAACCGTGGTATTTTTGGTCACCATGGGGCTAGCAGTAGAACCGTGGCTGATTGGCAGGATATTTTGTTTAGAACCTGAGGGAGGATTCGTACTGGAGGAAAAACATAAACCAGACTGAAAAGGCACTGGTGAGCCAGAGCGTCTATTCCTAGAGCTTGATCAGAGGGATAGAGGGAGAAAAACGTTCTCTCCCGCTTGTTGTTTGGACCGAAGGCGAAAAGATCCACCTCCAGAGTTCCTCGCAGGACACAAATCTGATTGAACACTTCCTGGTTTAGTGACCATTCTGCTTCCGACAGCGGAGAGCGACTCAAAAAATCTGCCACCTGATTTAGGCAACCCTTCAAGTGAATAGCTGACAAATAAAAGGTTTATTTCACCCCAGATCAGAATTTTCTTTGCTGCTTGTTATAGGACGGATGACCTCGTCCCTCCCTTCAGATACGCCATGTACGTGATGACCCTTCAGGTGGGGAAAGAAGGCTAGCAATGTCTCAGCTATCCTTTTCTCTGAGATTCGATGAGGATAGGTTCAGTCTTCTGGACCTTTTTTCTAGAGCAATCCTTATGAAGAGGCGTGTGTCTTCCCTACTATGTCTTTGGAGTCCAAACATAGGCCAATAACAAACCTGTGCTTGTCTTGCCACCAACAGAGATTCCTTCACTAAGTCGGGGACTTCGATTATCCTTTCTATGGACTCATGAGATTTGTTCCAAGAGTTTAGAATATGCAGCTGTAGAGTCCTTGAGTGTAGCTGACCCTATCTTACAGTGGGGGAAGGACGTGCTCATTAACCCCAGGACTCTCATAGCTTGACAAACAGAAACTGACTGGAGTACTGGGACTGAACAGCTTCCTGACGGATCATTTTCTTCGACTGAGGCAGAAAAATTCTCTGAAGGATTGTATTGATCTCGACCCCCAGATAAGTCATGACCTGTGACAAGACTAGACTGGACTTCTGGTAGTGCAGGATCCAACCCAATTGTTGTTGATTCCAGATCCTGGAGCAACTTATCCTAATCTGGGGCAAAGTGGAAAAGGTCATTTAGGTATGCTATGATCCCAACTCTCCTCTGCCTTCCCGTAGCCTGAGGTTCCGCTAGAACTTTGGTAAAGTTCTTGGAGCCGACGCCAGCCCATGGGTAGGCATACAAATTGGAAGTGGAGTATTTAGGCCCCCAACTTTGCTGCAAATCTCAAAAAGGATAGAGCCGAATAGCTCATCGGTACCTGCCAATAGCGATCCTTCAGGTCTATTGAGACCATGAAAGAGCCAGGCGGGAGCAGCTTCCTCACGGAGAAGATGGGACTCCATGCGGAAGCGTCTGTAGCGTACCATCAGGTTCAGTTTCTGAATGAAGCATAATCTCCAGAGGTAGAACCCTTCCCTCTCCAATTGTGGCAGGAAACCGGAACAATCGCTCCCTTATCAACATAGAACCTAGACTGCTGCGAATGGCCAGTCTTTTCTCCCTGACCCCTGGGAAAGTAACAGTTCCTGTTCCCAGTTCCTGGGAGGGGCGTGCATGAATTCTATTGAGAAGCAGGCGCAGGGGCCTGCGAGGATTCTGCTGCCTGATCTGTCATTCTGAAGTCTGGTGTGGGGTAAAGGCACCCCTCCCCAAGGCTCAGTAAATAAGCGAGCAGGGAGGTCTCTAATTACTGAATTTTTTTAACCCTGTGATGTAAACGAAAGGCATAAAATGCTTCCCCTTTAAGCCGGGAGCATGTGCATCGAATAGGACCTCCGGTGGCACCTAGTGCTGACGTCATCAGGTGCCGCTAGGTGGAATTGCCCCCCATGCAGCCCCCCATGCAGCTCAGATAACTCCCAACCCCCCTGCCCCCCAAAGCCAGGTTAAAAAAGCAGGAGAGGCGCTCATACTGCAGCCCGGCCCAACTGCAGGAGGAGACCCAGTAGGCTCCCCACATACACTCAGACAGGGAAACGCAGACTGCGAGCCACAGAGACCCGGTCATACTTACCTAAACCAATGATTCAGGAGCTGGTGGTCTGGCTCCTGCCCCAGGCAGGAACACATAAAGAACTGGAGTTCGGAGGAGGAGCTAAAGTTTTTGTGTATTCTGGTGGTCATGTGTTCCGACCTTGGGGCAGAGCCATAATATGTCAATGGTATGCTGCACTATAGATGTTTTGAGAAAGTCTACAAATTGCCAATGTCACACTGGGGTGAGGTGTGCCAATGTCGCTGAGAGGGTGCAGAACGCATGATGGTAAAACCACTAACTGTGAAAATATCCCTTGCTGATCAAAGGATTGAATTTGGGGGGTCATGTTTGTTTCACTGCAAAAAGATTAATGCATACACTCATATTACCTAGGCATAGAAAATAATTAATTTTAGCAGATAAGATTAGAGTAAGATTAGGTTGTGTGACCAAACCGGTAAAATATATCCTTGGCTGACCCCTCTGCTCTGTACAACACCCCCCCCCCCCCGCATGCAAACAGGGTCGGCTGGAATGACCATGTCCCCTCATAAAACTGCACAGCATAAACAAAGTGATATCAGGATCAACCAGCCATAGAAAGCTGAGACAAGGTCCATATCCTGCCCCCCCTTCCATGGAATGTCCTCCATCCCTCCTCCCTGTGGAATCCCAGGACAGATGGGGGATGTCATATGGACCAACTTTCAACTCCATGATGGAGAATCCCAGATGTAACAATCAGACAGTGGGTGACACCAATTGCTCTGCCCAGAGAAGGGGCCAGTAACTGACCCCTGGTTAGAGGGAATAAGGTGAGCTTCAGAATGGGGACAGAGACACTCTAATCTTGCCATCAAGAGTGACACACGCTCTCTTTTAACATCGGAGAAGAACAGAAAAGCGTGTGGGGACTGACAGGCAATTTGATTCAATCGAACTGCAGCCCAGACAGACTCTTTTTTTTTTTTTTTTTTTTTTTCACCTTTTCTTATTTTGTATTGCTATTTATCTTATTTACCGTGTTTTATAGTAAATCCCGTTTTATCACCTTGCACCGTTTTTCTTGTTGTTTTTGTGTTTTTCTTAAATTCTGAAAATACAGTAGAGGGTCACTGTTGCTCTTAATTAAGGATCTAAAAAGCTCACGCTATTTCTGAAGAGCCTGGCTACCTTACTTGCCTAGGACGCTCGATCGCCCCTGCCTGGAAGTGGGGTCGATCTATCCATTCGATCTGATTGTGTTGTGTGTGGCTTATATAGAGGTGAACCCTGTTTGGGTTCTGGTGGCAGCGATTTATAGCCACGCGTGTTGCCAATTGAGCAATTGTGGTGACACACGTGGGGTACGATTGGCCGGTTTGATCGGATGAACAATCGATAGGTCTGATCAACCCGTGCAATCGTCACAGGTTGTATCCTTAATATTGCTATCGGACTCCTCTAGGCTTCCTCTTGGTCACCTGTGTTAGTTCTCTGACTCTACTGCATTCTGCTAACTTTTGTCCATGTTGCTTTTATTTTCACCATGTCTTATTTGCAGGTGCGCAGATGATTGTGGCTATGAAGGCCGTGTCGCTGGGCTTTGATGTGGATCGTGGCATTGTGCGCTCCATCCCGTCTCCTGTGGAATTCATGGGATATGTCTACTTTGTCGGCACTGTCATTTTCGGTCCTTGGATCAGTTTTAGCAGCTACCAGCAGGCCTTGAATGGGCAGAAACTGGTGAGGAATCTGAAAGAGGAAAACAATTAGAACTAGTTCTGGTGGACACAGACTTAAAAAGGACCAACCACCTTTGATAGAGGCCCTGGAGTCTAAAAGACTAGAGGGACTGTCAATCAAGTCCCATGCATAAACATAAACCCCCCTAGGCACATAGGAGAGCTAACCCTCAGGCTTCTAACAGAAATTTCCGACCTGGAATGCTGCAACTTACCAGCCCCCCCCCCCCCCCCAAGTGCTGATTGGATGAGAGACCGCACATGTGCCATGATAATACTGGAAAGGTATGGTATCCCAGATCGGAATTTCTGTTTAAAAATAGAAGCCCGAGGGTTAGCTCTCCTATATGTCTTGAGTCTTCAGAGACTCTGAATAGGTTGAAGATTTGATAGCATATAAAGGGACAAGTACAGTAGATCATAGCATCCAGCTGCTATCTAGGCTTTTTATATATTCAGTCACTTATAAGTGTATTGTCTGCTTCTAATGCCTGATTAATATCATGCTGGCCCAGTATTGAAACATAAATTCAGTTCAACATGCTAATGGGGAATCCTGTTGAGTGTCTTCTGTTATCTGGCCTAATTTTATTTTGTGTTTGCTTCAGACATTCAGCTGGTTCTGCCGTGTGTTGCGCAGTTTGACTCTGAGCATCTTTTGCCTCCTGATGTCCACTTGTGTGTCTCCATACCTCTTCCCGTACTTCATTCCGCTGTATGGAGACCTGCTGCTGAGAAAGTGAGTGCTTTTATTCTCTATATACCGGTGCATTATAACAGTATCCTCATCTATGACTATCTCAATGTTTCTTCTCTGCCTTCTCCTAATACCCATCTTCCTTATACCACCCTCCTGTTCCCTTTCAGTTTGCTTCTCTCTCATTCTTCTCCTCTCTTCCCTTGCCCAGTTTATCCTCTGTGATCTTTCCAATTCTATTTTCTCTTATTTATCTTCGTCTTCTATCTGCCCTTCCCCATCCCATTCCTTTTATGTCTTCATCTTCTTTTCCTCTCTGCCTTTCCCCATTTTATCATCTATCCTCTCTACTTATTTACATTTTCCTATCCATCATCCATACTCTGTTCCCTCACCTTTTTTCCTCTTTGCTCTTCAATATTCCTTCCTCTGCTATCTAACATTTTTTTAGCCTTCTTTTTGATTCATACCCTTGTTGTATTTCTATACAACTCTTACCTCCTTGTCTTCCTCCTCTTCTCTCCTTCAGCTTTGCCTTTTTTACCTCTGCTCTTTTATTTTTATGCTTCTTCCACGTCCTTTCCAATTCTGCCTGTTGTCCTATAATTTCCTCCCTGCCTTTTCTTATCTTATTCTCTCTTCTTTTTTTACTTTTCCCTCCTGCTCTTTCTCACTTTATCTATTATCCTTTTCTTCCTATCTATCCCTCTTATTTATTTCCTTTTTGTATGGCCTTTTCCATTCTGCCACATCTTCTTCTTTCTCTCTCTGCCCTGTCTCTTCTTGTTTTCTATGTCCTATTTTATTTTAACTTAGTTTTTTTTTCTCATCCATGTTCTATTCCTTTTTGTTTGTTTCCTCGTCCTTTTCATCTCTGTCCTGACCCATATAATGCTGTATGCTAGTTTGCTTCTTACTGCTATATTTCCAGCACCCTGGTCAAGCTTTTCTCCTACATTCTCCCTTTGTCCTGTAACCATTTTGTCACCATTTACCTCATGTCCGGCTCTTGGCAATTCCTTGTATAGCTTTTACCTGTCTGGTACTGAATATGCCCCGGGATGTGTAATTAATGAACCTTGACACTGGGTTTGCGATCATTATTACATCTCATGGCTTTACAAACAAAATTCCTGAAAGTGAGTGTTGTCAGTTTTATTATCGCTTGTGTTTAAAGTCATGTTTTTTCAGATTCTCCTTTCTTCTTCCTTTTCTTCTGCTAACCCGGATGCTCCAGCAACAAACACAAAGCTAGGTACAGCGCTGCGTCTCCATGCTTGCCGCGTGCACTTCCATGTCCACCATTTCATTTGTCTGCGTCTCTCTCTTGTGTCTAGAACATGGCGCTCACCGACAGGAATGCATACAAAGTATCCAGTAAGCGGAACCACTGTGTGTCTGTGAAATCTGTGGACACACTGCTGAACATGCAGGGGCAGCACAAAGAATCCCTCAGTCATTGTGTGTGTGCAGATTCACACACAGCAATGTCATTGGCAGGGTTCGTAGCATCAGCACCTTTTTTTAGTTTTTTTTTAATAGATACAGTACTTCTCGGCAAAGTTGGTTAAAGCAGACTCAGAGGCAAAAAATCAATAAAATAAAAAAGACACAGCCTGCATACTGCTTTCACACAGTTGCAATAGATCATGGGTGACTTGTATTACCCTGCACTCACTGTAGCTCCATCCAACAAGAAACTGCTCAAATGGAGGTGTGTAGCACTGCAGTACATAATGAGCTCCCTGGCAGTCATCCTAATGAAGTTTACCCATAGGGGGGATTGTTAGATACACTTTAAATTTATTTTTTTACTTTGGGTCTGCTACATTTAAGAGGCACCTTAGATCTAATGCATCCAACTAAATATTTGGAAGGTCCTTTAAAGTAGACCTATACTTGTTAGGTGCCTAAAGGCTAAACCCCACTTAAGCTGCTGTTCACAATGCATTAACTAGTACCTTCTAATGTAGTGAACACTGAGTGCTGCGGTGTGTACTGCAGTTTCCTGGCCTGGATGAGTCAGTATAGCGGATCCAGGGCTCCTTTAAAGCAATAAAAGATTCCAGCAACGGCTGCCCCCCCCCCCCCTGGAGGCATCCCTTTGCTGAAGGATGTAAACATGGCAAATGGCTTTGATCGGACTAGTGCCCGTACATGCGCCATTGGACCAAAGATAGGCGAGTCTTACTCGGGGCCGGATTAAGTGTGGTGGAAGCCCCTGGGCACAAAATCTGGTGGAGGCCCCAGATAGTGTTTTTCGATAGCTCTGCACCCACACTGTAGCGTTGCTAATGGCGGTTTTGTTGCTCTAGACTCTCCGTCCTGCCTTGTGGTGGCTTTGGCTGCCCAGGTCCGGGGGGGCCCTACTGCCGCCGATAGCTTTTTTGCTGGCCCCGCAGACCGTCAAACCAAAGACTGAAAAGCCTCCTGGACTAGACCATAACCCAAAGGTTGGTGGAGGCCCCCTTTGCAGGGCAAGTGGTGGAGGCCCCGGGGCTAGAGCCCCTTGCACCCCTCTCATAATCCGGCCCTGGTCTTACTGGGTAAACTCTGGGGTTTCCCAATTCAGGATGCCCCGGGGACACGGAAAAAAACCCAGGAAAGTCACATTCTCTGGTTTTGTTCCGCTTTAAATTTCAGCACCTTGTCTTTGATAAAATGCTCCTTTTGGTCCAGGGGCAGACTGAGTGGCAGTGTATGAACTTTCAGAGAAAGAGCAGGATAATTCTTACACTATGCATTGCTGTCCAATGAAGGATGGCAGGCTAGAGACTGGATCTCTCTTGTGGATCAGTGGAGCCTCTCTTTAAACACAGGTTACCCTGGATTCACACTGTGACAAAAGTGCAAATAAGTCCAGTTCCACCCCCTGTGATTTGTTACATATGTAAAGCATTTTAGATGTGCTCCTAGTTCAGCATTTAGTAGTATTTAACTAACCCTTTACTCCATTCTAAGTTCTGTTCATGGCGTCCTATGTCATTGTCTCCAGTGTCTGTCTTTCAAGCGTCTTTTAGTAAAGCAGCACAAAGAGAAGTGATGCTGGGTGATGACCATGGCCCCTCTTTAGCTTGCTGCCATCCAATCCAATCATTTTTGTAGTGCATCCTATTTGCTCTTTGGCATGTCCAGATTACTGGGCTTCCGTGTGTTATTTCACTTGAACTACTTTATATGCTCCTCATCTCTGTTTCTGCTTCTCTCTGCCGCAGGGGGATGATTGTACGGTAAGTTTGTTGCCCTGTTTCCAACTTTTTTTCATAGGGGAGAACAGTGTCCTATAGGCTTCAGTTAAAGAGTATATAGACCTAATATTACCCCATGCCCGCACGTTCCTGCCTCTCTGAAAATGTACCCTGGCTGTGATGCCCCTGTGCTGCCATTCCTCCATTGCAGCATATGCATTGCCTGGTCCAGCTTAGTTGGCTGGTCTCATGCTGATAGCATGGTGAACTGAGGGCCCAAGCCTGATGGTCCAGGTAAGTATTCTGAGGGTAAGCAAAGGGTTTATCTGGGTATGCAGTGCTTCCGTCTGGCCTCAAGTGCAAATCTGAGCATCTTCTGCTGATGGCATCTCGGCCGTGGGTGTTTATTACGTGTACTCCCACAACCTTGATTGATGCAGAGGGGAAGCAACAGAAAAGTAAATGTTCCTGGCAAAGGAAGTTCCTGCATTGTGTCTTATGTACCCAAAACAGATGTGCTTTCAAAGCAGGCCAAAACCTAGTTGATAAAAGAGGAGAAGTATCTGCCAGACCGTTTTTCCCGAAGACAAAAGAAAAAGTAAATGAGTGTAGAAAAGATGAGAGGATATCGTTGAAATGCCCTTTGGAAAGAAGAGAAGAAAGAGGGAGTAATATGAAGGCAATCTGTCTATCCCCTGTTTTTCCTCTCCACAGGTGGTTGCGTGCCTATGAGAACGCCTCCTCATTCCGCTTCAGTAATTATTTTGTGGGCTACTTGTCAGAGGTGACCGCTGTCCTTTCCGGTGCTGGATTCACAGATGAGAAAGATCATGTTAAGTGGTGAGTACATAAACATGAATAGTAAAACCAATACATACATATACATGAATATGTTAATAGAACAAAACCAATACATACATACGTATGGCTATGTTAATAGAACGAAACCAACCCATCTACACTTAAACTTGCTGGGATTTTTGGTCCCAAAACTGCTGCAGGGCTCCTCTTAAAGTCTATTGTACCAAACCTTTTGCTCATTTAAATAGAAGAACAGCTATCATATTTAAATATATTTAATGCAAGCTGGATTATTGCTGGTTACATAGCCTGGCACAAAGTTTTTGTCTTATGCCTATACTGTAATGTCTGACATTTAAATCACCAGGAAATACAGAATAGGTTTCTCTACAGCACAGTATTCCAAGGCCCCTTCTTACACACTGCTTGCTGACTATTCAACTAGTGCTGGAGGTTTAGCTGCCAGTGGGGAGGTCTATGCCTTCCTATGAAATGGATGGACCAAGGTGATTTTATTCCAGTAACTCCTGGCTGTCTCTCCCAGGGACCTGACAGTGTCGCGCCCATTGAATGTGGAGATTCCTCACTCTATGGTGGATGTTGTAACAAGCTGGAACTTGCCGATGTCTCGCTGGCTACACACTTGTAAGTATCAGTGTGACACATGCCAGGCCTATCATTATAACTTAGAAACCACAATAAGACTGTCAGTCATTATCTGAACCTCTTCTCAGATGTCTTCAAGAACACTCTGAAGCTCGGAACTTTCCAGGCCATCATAGTCACCTACGCCGCCAGCGCTTTGTTGCATGTAAGTGCATCTATTATTTTCCTTAATCATCTCTTGCATGTAAGACAAATACGGAGTGTGCAATTAGCAGGGAGGGTCTTACAAAGTTTTGGTGAAGGTTTAAAATGGAAATCCAACTTTGGATTGGCATAAAGTGGACCAATCCTGGCCCGGGACAGCCCTGGAGTCTAAAAGATCCCTGCTTGAAATGCTTTAAGGATATAATAAAAATGTGTTTATTTTATTAACGTGGCTATGCGATAAGTGAGGCGTTATCTGATGACCTGAAGGGTGGTAGGGAGTGACTGGAGGCTCCCTAATACTAGATTTCACACATATAAATTATAACCTGGTCACATCAGACAGTAATCTAATTTCGCAGGTGGAAACGCAGAACAGTGGGAGGTGGGAGCGACCTTAACCTCTTTCCCTCCTAAGTCCACAACCCCCTGTGGGATGGTCAGGGGCGTAGCTAGGGGGGAGCAGGGGGGACACTTGCCCCGGGTACAGCAGGTCAGGGGGGCGCCAAAGGGGGACCTTAGAACAGGTGGGGGGCGCCATTTTGAATCTTTGCCCCAGGTGCCAGAAAGCCTAGCTACTCCTCTGGGGGTGGTGGCGGGTTTTTGTCCACAACACAGAATGCTGCTGGGCATATGTAAGAAGGAGACACCTCACTTCAGCAGCGACCATAGAGCAGTGTCCTTTGTGTATCACTTCTCTCTTGTAGCCCCTGCTTCCATTAAACACATTTGCTAACATAAGAAAAAATAAAGAAATTGCTAGATAAGCTCAGCACCTTGTGGCCATCCTTATGTCACACACTAATATACACTTTCAGAAATACCATTGAAAGTGGACCTTCCCTTTAGTGGTGTGTAGATTCCCTATATACACTCTACCGACAAAAAAAGGGTGGGGGGGGTTGCTGGATGCAGGCCAATGATGAGACATCCATATCATATGATGAAAATTTGGAGAACCTCTGATCACCTTTCACTCTTAAAGAGGAACCCCCTATTCAGTTTTACCTGTCGGTTTTACCATTGACAAGCATGGCTAAGGCTGTGCTTGTCATTACCGTGTGGTGAGGTGAGGATCGGGCCCTGAACAGCCCCATGACTTCACAGCAGGCAGCGGCAACATCCAGAAGGTAAGTAGGGGCTGATGGGGGGGGGGGTAAATCAGCTTCTTATTATTCTTGGTCCAATGTTCCTCTTTAATACCTGCTCAGTTATGCCTGTTATGAGATTGCCCCCTCACTTGCCAGGTTGGTGGAGACAGATTGTTCTGTAGTTGATGTTTACATGTTTCATTCGTTCCATATCTGAAGATGATTTGTTTTATATTTGCAGGGTCTCAGTTTCCATCTGGCAGCTGTGCTGCTGTCTCTGGGATTTATAACCTATGTAGAACATGGTAAGTCCCTCCATTCTCCTAGAAAATAAATCCTTAATTGATCACCAATTAAAATCTGTGGGCAAATGTAATGAACTAATAACACTTACCTTGGGCTCAGTGATGCTTAAAGGGTAATTTGTTTTTCTTTATTGCATGGCACAGCCTGCTTCCGTATTCATAACAGTTGGGTTATTCCGCCACAAGGTGGCGCAGTGTACTGCAGAAGAGCTGTGGCATCTCCCAGCCCCCTATAAAAACGGGATTAACCATAGAGTTCCCAGGTCTCACTGGGCTCCCCTTTGCGGGGCTGCGGCTCTTTGGTGAGAGTCTTGATGTCTTGGCCAAGGACAGCAGGCTGCCTCAGCATAGGAGACGGCCCCGGCCTTTTCGGGGGACCTCCGTCTCCCTCCCCTCCCTTCGTTCTTCCAGAGGAGGTTGTGGCTCCCTTTTCTCAGGTAGCCGCAGAGAGTCTTGGGGCCGTGGCAGATCCCGTTGACGTCCCGGTCTCTCCTGGTGTTCCAAGGCCAAACCCCCTCCCAAGGCACCTCAGGCATGAGGAGGTGCCCTCACCCATCCGGTGGATTCAGGAGGTGGTGTCCTCCGGTTACAAGATAGTTTGCAGCCTGGCCGCCCCCAAGATTCATCAGATCCCGGATGCCTTTAAACCCCCTGTCAGCCCAAGGGTTACTTTCGGCGGTTCAAAGCCTGCTGGAGTCAGGGGTCATTTGTCTGGTGCCCCATCAAGAACAGGGTCAGGGGTACTATTCCAATCTCTTCACGGTCCCCAAAAAGGACGGCTCTCTGAGGCCCATTCTGGACTTTTTTGAAACTTTTTTGCATGGAGACGTTATGATCTGCTATTGGTACCCTTCGCCCGGGCGACTTCATGACCACCGTGGACATCAAGGATGCTTATCTTCATGTGCCTATCTTCCCAGGTCATCAGAGATTTCTGAGGTTCGTGCTGGAGGATCAGCATTACCAGTTTGTGGCCTTACCATTCGGTATGACCTCGGTGCCTCGGGTGTTCACCAAGGTGCTGGAGGGAGTGATGGCTCTGCTACAAACCTGGGGCATTCGCATCCTTCCCTACCTGGATGACATCCTCATTGTGGCTCAGTCCTTTCATCAGGCCGAACAGGACACCCAGGTGGTGATCTCCACTCTGGAGTCCTTCGGCTGGGTGATCAATTTTCCCAAGTCTTCACTGTCCCCGTCCTTGGTGAGGTCCTTTCTGGGCATGACACTGGATACCTCTCAGGTCAAGGTGTTAATTTCCTCAGCAGAAGGAGGAGGGCCTTCAGGAGCAGGCACGGGCTCTGCTCTTGTGTCCTCATCCTTCCATCCGGCAAGGGATGCAGTTAGTGGGCCTGATGGTGTGCTGCTTCGATGTGGTCCCCTTTGCTCAGTTTCACATGAAGACTCTTCAGTTGCACCTCTTGTCAGTTTGGGATCGGGACCCTGTGTCCCTGGATCAGGAATTTGCTCTGTTTCCTCTGGCCAGGCAGTCCCTTTTGTGGTGGCTGGACTCAAGGAATCTTCTGGTGGGCAGGACCTTCCTGCCCCCGTGCTGGGAGACTGTCACCACGGATGCCAGTCTGACGGGCTGGGGGGCTTTTGGAAGTCCCTACAGTTCCAGGGTCGTTGGGGCCCCCAGGAGGCCCATGCTCCCATCAATGTCCTGGAACTGAGGGCGATCAGGTTGGTTCTGTCCCACCTGACCACACACCTTCGGGGTCGGGCTGTTCAGATCCACTCAGACAGTTGCCTACATCAACCATCAGGGAGGGACTCGGAGCAAGCGAGCCTTCAAGGAAGTGTCTCTGATACTGTCTTGGGCAGAACAGAATGTCCCCTGCATCTCAGCTGTATACATTCCGGGGGTGGAGAACCAGGTGGCGGACTCCCTGAGCAGGGGGACGTCTCGTCTGGGGGAATGGTCCCTCAACTACCAGGTGTTTCTCTCCCTGTGTCACCGCTGGGGTCAGCCGGATGTGGACCTGTTTGCGTCCCGTCACAGTCACAAACTTCCCAGGTTTGTCTCCCTGTCACAGGATCCTCTGGCCTTCGCCACCGATGCACTGGCAATGCCTTGGATGGAGTTTCGGCTTCCCTATGTGTTCCCTCCGTTCCCTCTACTGGGCAGGGTCATGCGCAAGATTGTCCAGGAGGGGGTGTCGGCCATCTTGGTGGCCCCCTGTTGGCCAAGAAGGGCGTGGTTCGCAGACGTCGTGCAGTTGGCAGTAGACCAGTACGTCTTGCCCAGGGATCCAGATCTTCTCACTCATGGACGGCTACGCCATCCCAATTTACAAACGCTGGCTTTAATGGCTTGGCTGCTGAAACCTACATCTTGACAGAGAAGGGGTTGCCTGCATCTGTTGTGGATACCATGATTCGGGCTAGGAAGAAGTCCTCCTCCTTTATTACAGGGTCTGGCATACTTACATTGCCTGGTGTAAGTCCAGGTCTCTTCCCTGTCGGGTTTTTTCCATTCCCAGGATTCTGGAATTTTTGCAACATGGTTTGGATATTGGCCTTCAACTAAGTACCCTCATTGTCTTGCCTTCATTGTGTCCTAATCCTGTTAATTCCAAGGAGCGGACACTGCATTCTCTGGATGTGGTCAGGGCTCTGAAGTTTTATTTGGTCGCTACTGAGCCTTTCAGGAAATCTGATGCTCTTTTTGTTCTCACTTCTGGACCTAGGAAGGGTTTGCCTCCAGATAAATCCACTATCAGCAAGTGGATCCGTCAGGCGGTGGTTCAAGCCTATTCTTCTAAGGGGAAGGAACCTCCCTTTAGAATTACTGCTCATTCCACTCGTGCTATTGGTGCTTTCTGGGCTTTTCAGCACCAAGCTTCTGTTGAACAAGTTTGCAAGGCCGCTACTTGGTCTTCTGTTCATACTTTTTCTAAGTTTTACAAGGTTGATGTTAAGGCCTCAGCGAATGCTGGTTTTGGTCGCAAGGTGCTTCAGGCGGTAGTGACTTGAACTGCCGGCCGTTACTCATTGTGGATCCCACCCTACTTTTGGACACTGCTTTTGGATGTCCCAACTGTTATGAATACCGAAGCAGGCCGTGCCATGCTATAAAGAAAAAAGCAATTCTGTGAGTACTCACCTGGGGAATTGTTTTTGTTCTTGCATGGCACGGCCTGCTTCGACCCACCCTTGTTATCGTTATTCTTGGTTGCCTCTTTATGGTGATTGTTCCAAGTTAATTGGGGTTTTTAACCTTTTTTTTTTTTTATTTTTTATTTTACATTCTTTACCTTTATTCTCTCCCGGCTTCTTGTCTCACTGCTTGTCTACGCTGGGAACTCTATGGTTAATCCCGTTTTTATAGGGGTCGGGAGATGCCACAGCTCTTCTGCAGTACACTGCGCCCCCTTGTGGCGGAATAACCCAACTGTTATGAATACCGAAGCGGGCCGTGCCATGCAAGAACAAAAACAATTCTACAGGTGAGTACTCACAGAATTGCTTTTTTTCTATGGCATTTTTAAAAGTTTCCATTATCGTGTGGCTATAAGATGTGATCAGTAAACTAAACATATCAGTTAGTTCTTCTGTTTCCTATTTGTTTGCAACTCTGAAGAAAAACGTTCTCCCTAGCAACAATGAATTTACGAAAGTGATGTGTTAAAGTACAGATCAGACACTTCTTCACTCTAGCTTGCTGATTATCTGATTGGCTGAGGCAGAGACAAGAGTATTAACCCTTTCTGCTCTAATTCAACTTCTTCAGCCGGGAGAATGTTGTTTCAGTTGCTAAAATGGTTACTGGCAGTATTATCAGCTGGAGAGATGATTGCTTTTGTGTGATTTAGCCAAAGCTTCTAATGAGTTCACCTGTTATAGTGGAAAGAATGTGGTAATTGTAGTCAGAAAGGATACTGAGAGTTTTACTATAGGGCAAGAAAGCCACTCCTTTTTTTACCAAGACCGAGTCCAAAGGAATATAAGACACTTGGAAACAGCATGCTCAGGTATGAGGGCACAATTCTAACACACAAGTTTACTTTACATGCCAGAATATGTTTAGCCTTTTAATATTGTGGGTGTGTTTTTCCTTGGAAGGCAGCATACTTGCTGGACAGCTTAGTGATTGAATTGAGAATCTTATAGCAAACAAGATTAGATACTTTAGTACATGATGCAAACTATAAACCTAAA
Source organism: Gastrophryne carolinensis (assembly GCA_027917425.1). Taxonomy (NCBI): domain Eukaryota; kingdom Metazoa; phylum Chordata; class Amphibia; order Anura; family Microhylidae; genus Gastrophryne; species Gastrophryne carolinensis. The sequence goes on from CM051235.1 coordinate 181,662,256, forward strand.
TACACATGTGCCAACCTGTGTGCTCTTATCCTGTTTCAGTCCTGAGGAAAAGACTGGCTGACATCTTCAATGCCTGCATTCTCTCTAAAAAATGCTCCTCAACCTGTTCCCACCGCAACAAGAAGGTGAGGGGTCCCTGTGTGGTGGTGCAAGAAGGGGGGTCTTAGTTGTGACTTGAGACTGTGTCTAGACCTGTGGTGTGTTTTGTTCCTTCAGGGCATCCTGCTGTATCTGGTTAACATCCTGTTTGTGCTCCTGACCTTGTTCCACCTGACATACCTGGGGGCGTTGTTTGATACAGACACTGAGGAAGTCAGCGAGGAGGAGGTGAGGCATTAAAAAATAAAATCCAACATTACCACCTTTGTCACCCCCTTGATTTAAAGTGCCACAAAACCTTTTTTGTTTTTTTCCTGTAGGGTTACGGGATGGCCCACACCTTAAATAAGTGGTCGGAGCTGAGCTGGGCTGGACACGGGTTGACCTTCGGCACCTGGTTGTTCTATCGTCTGCTAGGCTGAGTTAGTGGAGAACTGCTACATTACCCCCCCATATGAAATCCACTATTTTAAATATCTCCACTTCGGGGGCGTGACCAGCTGCTTTCATTCAAGATTGCTGGGCAGCTAACAGCTGGTACACCCCGAGGCAAGTTTACACCCTCATTTTGGGTAAGGGAGCAGGAGATTAACTCCAGGCCAATATGTTGCCATGCTAAACAAGCCATTACTTACCAAGAGACTCGCAGTGCAATTATGAGGTCTGTACTGCCTCCTGGGACAGGAACCCTTTGGTTCCCATAACTAAGGGTTCTAAAAAGGTCACAATTTCTGTCATTCCCAACTCTGCAAATAAAGTTTTCTTTTTTTTTTTTTTTTTTTTTCTCTTGTAATGATTGTGTTTTCTATATAAAACAAGGCTGTGATAGCCAACTTTCTTCATCATTTAGGGGGCACAGCTTCACCTATGATCTGCCTATGGAGGACCTATCACTAAGAGGTCTGTGTCTTCCATATAAGCTATGGCCCCATACTTCCATATAAGCCTATGGCTCATCAGGCTCGGCTTTAAAGGAAAATTTACTTTTGTGGTTTTTGTCCCTGCTAAACCCCAGATCAGAGTGCCAAAGGGCACCTGCCTCACGTGTTACAGGACACCCGCTTCCGTGATTGAGTGCTGGCATTGTCATCAATGGGTGCCTCTGTACAAGGAAGTTCCTTTGTGTATTCCATGTGCGAGTAGCAGCGACATACTTGGCTGCAGTCAGACTGGGCCTCGCCGCGAGCACCAACAAATCTGAATGGCTGCACATGGACATGCGCAGCCGAGAGGGGTGGCTGGCAATTCCCTGCACTTTGTGTATCCACAGAGCCTGGCATAGAGTGATGCTGATTGTGTTAGAGCCAGGGCATGTACCATGGGGTCACCGGTGGGGTGTTGACCAATCTCCTGTCAACTGGGCTTCCATGATGAATGGCCACTGCCTGCTGTCAGTCACAGGGACACTAACATGCCCCCAAATAGGTAGTTTTATATATATATATATATATATATATATATAATATTTCTTTTTGCCCACATTATTATGTTATACATAATTTTGTTGGCTGGTGGTGTTTTGGTTAGATGGGCCGATCTTGGTGTAAGCCTCAACTTCCTGTTTTAAGCCACTGGTGGTAGGAGTAATGAAAAAAAATGCAAAGTCAAACATTGCAAAATATCTTTATTGCTAGAATAAAGCAATGCCACACAACGACCACCTTCACTTGATAAAAGCTCAGAATAGCTGTGACATATGACAGGTCTGCTGCATCCAAGGAACATCTGGAGGTCACATCATTTTTTGTACTCCGTGTATACTCCTAGTGACATTCTCAGAGGCCTCTAGAGGATCGCACCAATAGAAAAGGCCTGACTGGCAGCGTTTGCCGATGCCAGGACAACAGCGTTTTAGCTGGCTGAGCTTGCTCTGTGGACGTTCGACGGGCAGGGCGTTTTCTGCGGCACGAACCCAGCAGAGTCTCCAGCGCCGTTCTCATAAAGGCCTGGAAATTACTGCTTCGCTCGCGTCGGCTGTCCTGTAGGGGAAATATGAGAATAGGTCAGAAAAAGACTATAGCGTAGGTTATCCGGGGCTACCTAAGGGGGTAGAGCCTTTTGTGAACCTGTAACTGGGTCCAGGTGAAGCCAAGGGATTTGGTTGTGATTGAATATATGGTAAGCCTGAGGGGACTTGCTAGTCTGCTCCTCTTTATTACCTCACAGTATGGAGGACACGGATCACTGTCGACCTGGATTGGGGGGTGGTACATTTAACTGTGGTTCTGATGTACTTTATATATACATAGTCACATCCTTTGCTGCTCTGACAAGTGAGTGCTAATAAATGGCTGAGGAGAGTTGGGGTTTTCAGCCTGGTTTGCTTTTGCACATCCCATATTACCTCTTTGCTTTTTAACATGTGCTTTCTTCTCTTGTACCCGGTGCTTGTGATTTGGAAGATTCTGGGGGAGAGAATAGAGTATGGGTGTTAGAGGCTATTATATTGAAGAAGAGGTAGAGTGCCATGTGGAGCGTATATACAAAGGACAAGCAAAGAAAAGGGTGGGTTCAGTAGGTCTATTTGAAACGGGAAAGAAATCGTGGAGGAATGTCTGAAAAGGCACCATCAGCAGGGATTCATCTAGTCGAATCTAATATATATATATATACACACACACACACACACACACACACACACACACACACACACACACACGAGGTGAACAAAACAAAAGAATAATTGTGCAGGAAAACCTGAGAAGTTAAACGGAATTGTAACGTCCGTGTGGTGCTCTACAGTATTAAAATGTCAAGGGAATGTTTCTGGTGGGGCATCCAAAATAAAACTCTTGAGTGGAAACAAGAATGGAGGGTGATGGAGTATTTTCTAGGGTCCAGCAAAAAGGAGATCCTGGGGTCAGCAAGGGTTTGAGTATTTGGGACAACACTTTGGTAAGAACAGATAGCTGAAGAGTCAGGGGACTGGAAATTGCTTTCAGAGCAAACAGAGCTAAAGATTCAAAGGAAACCTTCCAGACAGAGAGGAAGAGAGGAGATCTGTACAGTTAAGGTGGAACAGAGAACAACAAGCAAAGTTGGGAACCATGGATCATTTCCTGAGAGCAGCTGTAAATGCATTAAAACTGTTTGTATGAGGAGGAACAGTATATGTATATTAAAACAAAGCCCATTAAAGTGATTGGCAAGTCAAAAGTTAAAAAAATAAATATCAATAACTTACCTTACATTGAGTGGCTCGAGCAGTGTGCTTCCCCTTCTGTCTGTCTCCTTAGTTAGGAAAATCACTTCCTCATTCAGATTTCATTCCCCACCCCCTAACCTGGTCCTTCAATCAACCTTCAGTGGACCAAGAAGTGAAACCCCACTGCCACTCCCTGCTCAGACGTTCTGATTGGATGCCTCTGCAGCTCTGAAACCCTGGCCTTCTCTCACACTCGTCAGTGTGATTACATCACATTGCTGTTGCCACACCCCCGTTTTCTCTTCATTTGATTATCTGGATCTCCAATGCTCTAATAGTTAGATAACTTAGTAACTACAGGGTCTATTTGAAAACGGATTGAAGTTTAGGACAGTGCAACATGTAGCCCGAGACAATGGGACAACAAAAGGGCTTGCCTTTAGGATAACTAACTCATTTCCTCATAGTCCTGTACAGCACTGCTTTGAATCTAAGAGTGTGTTCCTGACCAACCTCTTGATCTACATCTGATTGACCACCCCTGAAAATACAGAGGTGGACACTTGTTAAAGGTCACCTAATGAGCCCCTGCTGCCAATCCCATGTGACCATCAGCAGGGACATGCAGGGAGACTGGTGCTAACAGTGCTCTCCAGTGCCAAAGCAGATAGGGATTTTAAGCCCTCATTCACACCTGTAACGCATGCGTTTGTGGCAGGCACTGAAGTACCGCAAAAAAATACAACAATGGCACCTCTATGGCTCCTCTTAGACCTCTTCAGTGCAGCAGAACAGAAGAAAACACGGCCACAAAAAGTCTTGCCTGCTGCGCCTTGACCATAAACACCCCCCATTAAAGTCCATGGCAGCCACAAATGCGTTTTTCATGCGGTACCACATGCATTTTGTATTTGCGGCACCATAGATTTTAATGATATTCGATAGACAGGAAAGCATGGCATTGGACCCAGAGACAGGGCTTTTTATAACGCAGACACAAGCACAAACCAAAACCCGAACAAATATACAAGCACAATCGATATTCCTGCCGCAGACACTGCCACAAATGTGTCCGGTTAGGCATGAACGCTGGGTTAGAATCAATCCAGATCTGGTGGAAAGTCATTCTGAACCAAGAAAGCCAGTCAGAAGACTGGAGAAAATAACTCACATACATATATACTCTGACCTGGATAAATGTAAATCCTCAAAGACAAGGAAAAATATGATTGACTGAAATAAAGCAGGTGAAATATAAGTTAATAGAGAAGTGGCTAAGAAAGAGGGGTGTGGAGAAGATAAGACCAGCAAATTGGTTAGAAGAAAGGAATGTAAGAGCACATTTGGTGGAGATTTCAGACTATTTAGGAAACCACTGGAGGTAAGATAACACTGGAGACCACTTAGAGAAAACCAGATAAATCTTATGTAAGCAAAGAGAAAGACCAGAAAATAGGAGGCAGAAAAGCTAACATGCTAAATAAGAGGAGAAAGTATATTGATAACAGACTGGAGAACTGCATTTAGAAAACATAACCGTCCCTCACTCACCCTGTAACGAGTTTTGGCTGACTTGTCCCCTGAAAATGGAAAGAGAACAAATATAAACACACCAGGATTTCACACCCAAGCTTTTGGTTAGGCACCACCATCTCAAATTCAACATTGAGTTCAAAAGTAATTTTTTAACAAATGGTTATTTTTTTTCTGAGCATGCCATGTGTGCCTGGTATAGTCAGCTGAGAAATCTATGTTCATGGAGTAGAGACCACGGGTGCCTGTAGCTGTAGTATAAGAAAATTCAAATACACTATATATATTATTAATCTGGTAAGCTTGTAGAAGATATAGAATAGACATTTTAGGTTTGGGACATTTGGCCCATTTGCCATAAGACAAATATATGTATATGTATACCTCTAATACTTTGGCAAACTTTACCCAAACCTGAAATATTAAGAGGGATATGGTGAGCTGAATTCCACAGGTCTCTTAATAAAAGTCTTCCAAAGTAACTTGGGTTCCCCTTTTCATCCACAAGGTCTTGCCAAAGATCCTGGACTTTTGGTAATGACATTCATAATGATGACCACATTTTTTGGGTGGGAATTCAAAGTAATAAAGTCTCTGAAATACATAGCAAGTTAAATATATGTTTCGAAGCATTGGGATATGGGTTTTCAGTCTACCCATGTCTATTTTCAGTACGTATTGTGTTACCATTCCTGCCATGGCTGATTTGAGTGACGAGCTCTATGTGTATAGATGGCTTTATCTGACCTAACAAAGCATGTTCATGAACCAAAAGACACCATACAAGACTAGATGGTACAATGTCTAAGATTTCTAAATCATTCATTGACTTTCTATTAAAAAATGTACAGTATGGAAAGCAAAAGGGACCTTGTTCACCAAAAGCATATTTGAGCAGTCAGCTGTGTCTCCTAGTAAGAGAAGGAAGCATCTGCTAAATAATTAAAATGTCACCAGAATGTGCTCCTCTTTCCCATGGGCAATACATTTCCTATAATATCAGTTACTAGTATATATCTGAGTGAGACAATATCTGCATGATAGAGACGCTTTACATAACTAGAGTGGTCATGCAAATAGATGAATGACACAGCATATTGAAACTAAACGATTTTGTATTTGTGTCTGCTGTGTCTACTGACCATGGGAACAAAATGAGCTGAGGCCTGTGATCCAAATTTCATAATCCCTCTGCAGGCTACCCACAACCCTACAATATGTTTCAGGCCATTTTCACTGTGTCACCATGATGGACCTGTTACTAGATGTGCAAGCAAGGTAAAGCATTTGCAACCAGCATGGTTGTGGTCAAACAACGGGGTTGTTTCAGAGCCAGGTGAGAATTCTCACTCCTTTTTAGGAGTGAAAACTACCATTGACTGTCTATCGGTTGTAAATTTTCACCTGGCTCTGAATCAGCCCCAAGGTAGACAATAAAAGTCAATAGCAGTTTTCTCTCCTAAAAAGATATGAGAGTTCTCAACTGGCTCTGAATCGACCCAACAATTCTATATGCTGAAACCTGAGGATACAGTGTTTCAGTCTCCTAAGATGGTGACTTTCCATTGCACTGAAGAGTGAAAGCAACTTTCTCAAAAGCAAATTCTAGTTGTCAGTATTCTTGGTCAGAAGCTAGGGCTCGTTGCAGGGCTACTGGTCTTTCGAACTCGTTAGTCAATAAGCTCCAATCCATCCTCATCCTTTAGATATATAGTTGATGTGCTACCATGATGGACATGGACTATTTATGTGACCATGTCTGTGCACAAGGGGCGTCTTTAAACAACAAAACAGGGCACGGTCATACTTTCACAATGGACAATAGGACAATGTCGCAGCACAGCGAGACCCAAAAATGCAGCAGTGAACTTTCCATCACCTCTTCTATGAAAACTGGCAGTGGCTTTCTCACCCAGAACGTTCTAATTGGATGTAAGAGGTGTTGTTGGGTAGAAGAAGGGGTGGTCTGATGGAATACAAATGATCTAGGCCCCAGTTTCTCACATGCTCCACTGTTAATTTTTGGTCATGACTGGAAAGCAGCATTACCTAGCTCATTTAGATTATTTCCAAGCTTTGTGGTTAGGGTTAAACTCGCATTTGCTAAATAATTTGCTAAATCAATGTTGAGCTTTGAAAGTCTCTATTGAAAAGTGACATACAAACCATTTTATTTGAACCATATGTGCACCATGACTTGATGTGATGAACTGATCACTTCTCAAACTATGCCCCATGGATTGTGTGTCTGCATTTTAACCCCCCCCTTTTCTATGGATCTGAGCTACCATGGCCAAGTAACAGATCACATATCAGCTTCTTACACTTCACCCGTTGATATCAGAAAACCCTACATTAGATCAGAGATGGCAGACCTCACAAGGATTTTCATGGAGAGTCTGTGATGTACTTACAACATTCAGCAAGTTCAGCCATTATTAGCTACAAATCCCAAAAATTAGTTTTGTGTTTTTAGAGACCACCTTTGGGTCATGAAATTACACAGTAAAATATTCTGAAGAGGTTCACTGATTTATTTTAACCGCTGATTTAATTTAACCATAGAAGACACCTCACCTGCTTCCTGAAAGTGTGATAGGATAAGCAGATGGGAAAGAGCGCTGTTTTTCAGAACTGAAATAAGTCTGTATTATATGGTGTCTGTGATATGACCTGTTCCAGGGATGTGGGGTATGTCTTATGCAGTCAGAAAATATATATTCCCTTTGAGAGCTCTTATAATGTGTCCTGCTACTGGAGGTTAGATGTCAGTTGAGCCTCTGCTAAGGTTGTCGCTTAGGTTATCAGTTATGTCTATCAAGTGTCCATCTGCTGTAGGCTGTGTCCTCTCTGTTGCATGGTCTTTTTGCAGTAGTTGTAGGGTAAAGTTCCCAAGCAGTTGTAGGGTACCCCCCGGGTTACACACATTTTGGTTCAGGTATCACATGGATTTAATTTGACTTTCAGCTCAGGTTGTATTCGGTCTGTAGATTCCAGTTGTAGGTTGCAGTTAAGTGATTCATCATATGATGGCAGTCACTTTTAGTATAATGTGGCATGCCAGAGGTCTTCTGTTACAGGCTGTAGAATGGGTCACAGATGCAACACTTATACATAAGGTTGGTGGTATAAGTAAGAACTAAAAGAGATTTGCTGGTAGGGTTGCGGGTATAGTTTTCAAGTCTATAGGATAAATTGGGTTTACCTACTGTGAGATCTGCTGTCAGATTCAGATGGGGGTGTATGATTTATGCTGTCAGTCCCTTTTATGGGGGTCCATTGGGTGATTCTCTACTGTGTGGGTCTCTGGTGGGTTGTCTCAGAGATGATAGATGTCTATTTCTTATGAGGAGTTTTTAAGACCCAAGGTTGAGAGTTGCCCTGTATGCTGTATCTTGGATATGCAATAAGTCTGTCTGTTATAGGGAACTCCTGGATGTCTCTCTGATGTGGGGGTTTCTTACATTCAACAAACATATCTTGGGGTCTCTACATAACGGGGTGTCTCATATATAAATCTGTGTCTAGGTTGGTCTCCCAGAGTTGTCTTGAAATAAAATTGTGCTCTAGGATGTGGGCACTTACCTCTTGCCTCTGGCATCTTGCCCCAGTGGCCGGGTGTTAGTGACTGAGAGTCAGGTGTCTGTAGATGCAGTTGCCAGGTGTCTCTGAACAGACATCAGCTGGAACCACCCATTTCATGCCCCTCCCTGAATGCACCCAATGCCAGAGAGAAGGGGCAGATTCTAGAACTGGGCAGAGAATCTGAACAAACACGATGGGAACTGCTGATCAAGCCAGAGAGGGGGGGGGGGGGGGGGGGTGCAGACCGGCCTGCAGCATTAACCTCTACACACCCGGTTTGACACCCATCACATGTGACCTGTATTGTAGCTTGTTTTTACATGTCTGATGTTTATCGAGCAGCGGCCCTCTAGTCAGCTCAGGCACAAAACATTTGCTAAACCACCACAATGCCCAGCGGGGAGGGGGCACTCTGTTGTCACTTGTGTTGCTCTTTTGTGAAGGACACATATACATCATTTTTGTCAATTTCTAAAACTTCTATTCCTAGTTTCAATGCTGAAACACCATACACTTATACATACATATGCATACATTCATTCATCTTCAAAAAACCTTGACATTTAAAAGATTTACTATCTCAGTTTAATCATTAATAATACCTTAATACTCTGTAATTTAGATAACCAAAACTTTCTATGAGTGTAAAAATAAATTATTCTATTACTGGTATTCTATAATTTATATGATATAATACATTTAATATATTTGTATTATTATAATAACAACACATATATATTAAACTACACTAATAAAATTCATTTAGAATCCCTTCACTCCGGGATGATTGCTGGGTGATAGCGCTTTGAAATCGAGCCCCCTGCAGTCGCCAAAAAAACAGTACACATGTAAACCTATGGGTCCTTCACATTTGCGATCAAACAGACTGTGATCAGCAGCAATTTTCGAGGAAAGCGATTGCGATTCAAGTCTATTGACTGGCTATTGAAGTTGCTTACTAATGGCTGTGCAATTGCAATTGAGATTTCCATACAGTTTCCAGTACAGTTCCAGCCTTTTCCTTTGTAATCAAAACTATATCATTGGCACAGAGCATGGAAATTGCAGGTCTTTGTCATGCAGGAATTCAGCACAGTCGCTTTGCATACTATTTTCAGCATGTTTATGTGTATTACCGTAATTTGGCTGGAGTTGCCCTTTAACCAATCCTGTGTAGTTCCATCTATAATGGAGTGATGATGATTGGAGGTGTGTGGCACCCTTCCTCCTCCAGGTAGATATTACCTGTGGACTTCAGTCAGTTACCTGGGTGCCAACACCTGCCTCTATTAATGATTAAATGGCCAGAGACTGGAAGCATCCTCTGCAGGAGCCTAGGACATCCAGGAAAAGGCCAATGGCCCGGAAGACAGGGCGAGGCGGCCCAGGAAAGATGGAGGACACGGCGAGATAGATATGTGGATTAGACTTCAGTGCCACCATGATAAAGCCACCCAACTGCTCCCTGGATGGGGGGAGCTTTCCCCTATCATCCGAATTCTTTCAAGGTAACATGACTAATCGATCTATAACATACTTATCTATCTACTCATTCCATATCTATCTACCTACTTATTCAATTTCTTTCTATTAATTAATCTATAGATCTATTTATCCACCCTTTCCATATCTATTATCTACGTATTTAATTTCTATCTGCCTATTAAAGAGGACCATATCCCTTCTTCCATCTGCCCCTTTTTTAGGTGTCTGATCGGTGATGCCCCTGCTGTTTAAAAGTTCCCCTAGTATACTTACCTCACCTGCGATCTTATTGGGCATGCGTGGGCTCTCCTCCATTTGCTTCATACGAATGAACAGCTTAGAATGCTGTTTGTAATCAGAGCCCAGCATAATGCACAGTCAGCATCCAAATAGACTTGCACACAGAGATGGAGAGATGCCACTGTGGGATCGCCAGATTGATAAGCATACCCGCGAACCAGGGCATCCCATTAATATCTATCCCATTTAGTTTCTCCCTTTCAATCAATCATTTATCTATCCAGTGATTAACCATGGCATATCTATCTATCTCATTTACTGTCTGCACAGCGCCAGCATACTCTGTCTTATATTGCGCTGTGCTGGACTCTACACTGACGCTAGCAGGCATTGCGCCGAATGCTAATTAATAAGCTTTGATTGTTACACTGAGGTATTGGCTGGCCTATGTCAGCGCCTGTTGGACCCTCCGGCTGATTAGCCTTAGAGTTGCGCAGAATTCTTGGTTGCATGGTCAGATTTTCTTAGCTGTATTCGAGGTAAGGCATCTACATATTTGGTCTTTAAATTTGTTTTATTGGAAAAGAGGGAAATAAAAAAATACAGCCGTCATATATCCAATGCGGTCATGCAGAGTTGTTTTTTTTTTATTTTCCTCTTTTGCCAATAAAACAAATTTAAAGATCAAAAATGTAGATGCCTTACCTCGCCTAGTATATAGCACCATTCCCCCAGCAGCTCGAGTCCTGGGTGCAGCTTTCTTGGAGAGAATACACAGAATAACAGGTCAGTCACCCAGTCCTGTGCAGCAGTGTGACTGTACTGGTCATTCGGGTCTACGGCTGTCATTCAGAGACCCACCCCCGCCAGAATCAAGGGAGGATTGCAGTGATCAGGTGAGGCATTTTATTACTTTAATGGCCAAATTGGGCTTAGCATTGGGGCTGTTGGGTAACAGAAAGCACTTTAAAGTGGACCAAAACCCAGGATTTCGACTATCGCCTGAAGAAACTAACCTCTTCCCAATCCTACGGAACATGCACGCCGCTCGTCCAATCAGTGCGCGTGGAGCCGCTGACGTCATACATCTAGTCCAGCAGCTCCGAGCGCGCTGGCGGCCCCTTCCCTCTAACAGGCACACGCCCTGCTAGAGGGATAGCCGGGAATGCTACCCGCGCATGCGCCGTTGGAGCGGGAATAAAGGTGACTGAACGGGGCAACCTGGGGGTTTCACACAGTGGGGGGAGGCATCCAAAATCGAGTTTTGAGCCAGTTTAAAGTGGACCAACACCCATTTTAAACAAAATGGGTGTTTATGTGTGGGGGGGGGGGGGGGGGAGTGATCACATAGTGCACGTTTTTCTTCTGTTATTCCAGCCACCAAAGGAATCCCAGGGCACGTAACCATGGGGTCAGATTCCAGCAGGGGAGTACCCGGCTGCTGGTAGTACAGTATACAGTATACCAGGACTGGCAGATTCCCTGTCTTTGGGGCATCCTTATTTGCAATGCTCCGATGTGTGAACCAATCCCAAGGTGCTTATGTGGCTGCCTGCAGCATCCTTGGCATTCCTCCGACTGCTGCAGAAAAGGTACGCACAGCTGCTTCTTTATTATAGCCCCCCCACAATACCACATGTAGCCATCTGTACTGTATAGTGTGACAACCTTTTCTAGTTGTACAGTATTTCATGCTCCACCATGTCTGGCACAGAACCGATATACGCCCAGTGAACAGTAAGGATCCACACAGGTCCACAATACAGGCCATGCATTGTTTAACCTGATAATCATACAATCTTTCCCAACCATTGGAGCATGAGAGGCCTAATGGAGCAATACATTTCTGTTAGATGAAGCTCTGCCATTTTGGCTACCCCTGAACCCGCCTGCCACGGTGCCACCTGCGTCTGTCACTCACTAAGTCTGCCGATCTAGGGAATCTCAGAATGTGCTTGCCCTAGCTGCTGAACTTCTACTTCTCCCCCTCTCCTGGATTTGGGGGTTGTCCTCCGCTCCAATCCTCGCTACCGCTGCTTCAGACCTTCTACCTCTGGCTGAAGAGATGCTGGAAGCTTGACTAGGAAAGGCATTGACTGGACCAGGCAGGCCGCACTGCCATCAATCCTGGCCCTGTCATTGCTGTCTGGGCCGTTCAGATGTGCAGTGGAACCTGCTCTGAGGCTGTAAGCAGCAGCCCCTTCCTACCTTCACTGTGAGTCTGATGCTTACTGTCTTACTGCTACAGGCTTGCTGCCTCTGGCCCCCCTGTCCTGCACTCACAGTTTGTATACCAAAGGGGCTCACAATTTAATATGCCTGCTATGGGCACTTTGGCACTCTCTATGGACATTTCATTCAAACAGCAATGTGTTGTTCAGTTTCGGGAGAAAACTCAAGCATCCAGAGGAAAATGGGAGCATGTATTTCCAGTACTGAAAGGTAAGGCTGCTAACCACTCAACCTCTATGTTCCTGACCAATAAGATCAATATTTAAGTGATCAGATTACATAACTGTATGTACCTACTAGTGTGATGTTTTCTGCAGTGATAAAGAAGGACCTGTGGATATTTCTGGTGCCGGTGCTGGTGGGACTGATCCAGCTGGGGTTGTTCCTGGAGGAGATGGGATTCTTCCTGAGGAATATACAAAGCTCAAGGAGAACTTGTCTATACCTGTGGATCCTGGGAGTATACCCGGTAAGGTTGGGAGAAGATTGGTCACCCATACACAAACAGGTTTGCTGATGGTAAATTTTACATGACTGCTCTGGAGGCACCAGGTGGTAACCTTAGTGACAATGCAGGCACTCAAGGACCATAGGAAACATCACCAACAGTCCAACCCCTCTAATAATTTCAATTACTACTGCTTAAACACTTGTCCTGTTAAGTTTATCTCAGGAATAACATGACCCCAAATCATGCCACCTCTAGGCCAACAGGAAGGCTATAACTACCTTTTCCCCAAGAATATCCCCTTTGAGGGACCAGAAATTATGAACCAAAAGGGGAGTAAAACTTTCTTACAGGTTTGGGAAGGGGGAGAGACAGGTGTTTGTGGGGCAGACTTGTCCCTTATTTATAGCCCTCTCCCAGGTTTGCTTTTAGAAGAATCTTTAGTGAGATACATATTGGGCTTCAAAGTGATCCCTGGTATTGGTCCTTCTCAGGGTGCTCTGCTGTGTGAACCCCCCAGAATGGTACGCTCACTCACCACTCCTCGAGCCCACAACGCAGGTGCAGCCACTCGTCCAATTAGCTTCTCCCGCGCATATTAAAGTAGACCAAAACCCAGTATTTTCACTATCCTGCTGTGCTCACTCCTTGAGCCCATGCTGCAGACGCAGCTGCTCGTCCAATCAGCTTCTCCCACCATGCATATTAATATGCAGCTAGAGAAGCTGAATGGAATCCTAGACACACATACCAGCAGAGCGCAGCACCTCTCTGCCCCCTTCGGCTGTGCGCAGACATTCAGTTGCGGTGGCCGAGAAAGGGAGACGAGTGAGGCCGGCTGCACATGTACCATGGCCCAAAGGTAAGATTATCAGGCACTCTGGGGAAGAGAGTAAGCATGCCCTGGATTTTCATAGACTCCAGGGTGGGTTTTGGTCCACTTTAAGGTAGAATGCTTTTCTAAGTGAGATACAGAAGACTTCCAATGAGTTACAGACATTTTCAGGCACAGAAGGTCAGGAGCTCTCCTACAAGAAGCGGACAGTTCACCTAATTTTCCTCAGGTTAGAAGCTCTAGCTTAAAACACATCTAAACCCTTACTGGAACCTCCTGTGTCAGGTAGCATTCAGGTTTGCAGAGATCCTAACCCACTTTCTGGTGCTGGCGGTGGAAATCCTCACATTTTTCTGATGATGCTCTGTATAATGGCAGGATGGTTTTCCCTTCCTATTAGATGTAACGCTATTAGGTAAAGGTAAGTATCACTTGCTAATTATGTGAGGAGTTAGATTAGCTTTAGTGTCTTTATGGACCAGCAGCTGGCACAGTGTTGCAAGGAAGGGCTAATGATGCTTTAAAGCAGACCTACAACTTTCTTGGAAAGCCTGTGTTTCCCATTGGAAACAGCTGCATACACTGCAGTTGCCGGGACCTCCTCTTAAAGAAACCACTTCTGCAGTGTGTGCTGCAGCTTCTGGTCCACATCCAACAGAGGTCCAACCTAACAGATGATGATCACTCCCTGCAAAGCTGGGGGCATTGAGTGTTTAGAATTCCAAGAGGAAACCTGTCCCCTTTGGCTTTGTTTTCCTTAAAGGGCAAACTTACCTAAACTCCTGCCAGTGTTGTCACAAAATCAGCTGCTCCCCTGCTCCTGGTCAGTGGTTTGATCATTTTTGTGAATAGAGGAGCAGCATGACAGCCACCGAGTCAGATATTTTAGAAATAGGCCTGCTTGATGTACCGTATGCTGCGCCCCCCAGTGATAGTGTTGAATAATGCAGCATCCTTTCTCTTCTGTGCCAGGTATTCTGCATCTCCTCCATCATTGGAATGTACATCCCGCGTTCTTCTGCAGTCTGCCAATTTGTGGCGTCCATGTAAGTCTGATCTGCAATCTACGAAGCAAACACATTATCCATTACAACCAAACTAACACCTTGTCTGTGACATACCTAAATATATATCTCACAATCTAATTGTACAATCGCTATACAGTCTGACCAACACCACAGTGTTTTTGATATTATACAGATTGTACAATTAGATTGTAAAGTATGTGGCCATCATAAACCCCCAAAAGCTGTTTTTCATTCATCATGTACAATGGATTTCTTGTGTGCAGTCCACATGATACGATTTTTATTTTTAGAACAAAACACACATCCAATAGGAAAACTGATCTGTACTTTAATGTATTTTTTACATTTATTTAAATTCATATCTTCATATCCAGTTCATCATTTTTTTGCATGTTTTAAGACTGTTCACATGCATGCGTTATTGCTGGATCAAGTAAGTTTAGAAATAATTTGTTTAACATTACTTAACAGCGATGGATTCAGTAAAGGTCAATAATGGTCTTTAGCTTATTTTTATTTATAGTTTTTTTTCTTGACATTCTTGATTATTTCTTGACATGAGAATCACATTAGATTACTTGGTCCAGCAATAATTCTTGAACACAAAGAATTCGATTAGTGATGGCCTTTGGCTTTTTTTGTTAATGCACATTTCAGGGAAACGGGATTTAGGATGCCCTACCTCTGGAGGATCCAAAATCATGATGCTTGCTGTATGACTCCCCCCTTCCCCCCAGGACCCCTGCTGGCTGACATCCATCAGATTGTGCTTTAATAGTGCTGTGGGGCCTGTCTGCATACTGAGGCCTGGTTAACTTGGTAAAAACTGTGTCGGAAACTCAGGTCAAAACAAGGGGCCCAGCCATCACATTACAGGGTATATAGAGTCTGCCCCCCCATAACCTATGTGTAGGGCCTGTGTGCGCCCCTGGGCCTCCACTATTTTCCCCGCAAGAGGGCCTCCACCAACTTTGGGGCTATGGCTGGGGTACCAGAATTTTGCGGAGTCGCTGCTTGGTCCAGTCAGCCCCAATCCCCATTTAAACCTGAGGACCCCACCTTTCCAACGACACCTCCAGTGGGCTGTTAGCCCCTCCTAGGTCCAGAGATCTGGCACTCAGAAGTGTACTACCCTGGCACCTGCAAGCAGCAGTACCAGGAATTTGCGTTTCCACCATTTGGTTGGGTAAGGCCCAATCCACATACTTTTGCAGGGCTGTATACCTGAGGCTCTTCTCTTTCCAACGACACCTCCAGTGGGTCGTTAGCCCTCGTAGGTCCAGAGGTCTTGCTCTCGGAAATGTATCGTCTTGAGCAAGGTGCATTGATTCTCAGTATGATTTGGAGCCTCGGTTTTCCGGAACAAGGAAGGCTAGCGACTCTCTGGAGGTGTGGTTGGAAAGAGGAGGACTTGAGGTATGCACCTCTGCAAGGGCATGAGGATTTAAACGGCAGTACCACAAAGTCCTGGTACTGTTGCTCGGTGGAGCTGGCATCTAAAAATTGGTGGAGGGTCTTGAAGATCTCGGCTACATTCCCTGTAAGTTTAGGCTTGCTTGCTCCCATGGTCCCCGAGAACTGAGGCTCAGAATTGGACCTCCCTAGACGAGGTGAATCGATTCCCAGGGTGACCTACTTTGGAGCCCTGGTTCTCCGGACTTAAGGGGGCTAGCAACCAGCTGGAGGCGCCAATAGATAAAAAAATGGTTCCTTGTGTTGATGTTCACATCCTGACCGGCTCACTGACCTACCAACCTTTTTACCTGCCTACTAACCCACCTAACTACCTGCCCATTGACCCACCTATTTGCCTACTGACCCCCACCCACATACCTACCTGCCCAACCATCTACATACCCACAAACCTACTTATCTACCTTCCTACTGGCCCACCCCTGATCTACCTACCAGCCTATCTACCTGTCAACTTAACCACCTACCTGCCTACTCGCCCACCAATTTACCCACCTACACACTCACCCTTCTACCTATCTACCTGCCTGCTGACCAACCCACCCACCTACCTACATACATGCAACACTTGCCTTCCTACCCAGGACCTGGAGCAGCAGCTGGCAGCCCCGGTGCAAAGGTAGAAGCGTCAGACCCTAGAGCGAAGGTTGCAGTCACCCACCCACCTACCTGCCTGCCCACTTGCCCACCTCTCTTCCTGCCCTCCCACCTACCTACTCACTCACCTATCTGCCTAACCACCCACCTTCCTACCTACTCACCTAGTTACCCAAATATATACCTGTCTACTTACCCACCCACATACCAAGCTATATATCTACATGCGTACCCACCCACCTGCCTACCTATCCTAAATTCCATTCTAATAGGAATTCATATCTATTCCCATACCTTCCAAATTTTCAGGGTGGGAAAGAGGGACAATTGTTAAATAAAGCTTTGCCTCCTGGATAGGATGGATAGGAGGTTGTAACAGTTACTATAATAGAAACACTTTGATTAGGCAAATGAATCATTTATTGATGCAGATCCGCATGTTACACCTCAAAGAGGGGCAAATGAGAATGAGGGACAGTCCCTCCAATCAGGGACATTTGGAAGGTATGTCGAGGCCTATCTAAATTCCCACCTTCTTTTCTACCTGATTACCACCTACCTCTCCATCTGAGTACCTACCCATCTATCTGCCTACCCACCTACCTGCCTGCTCACTCACCTGACTACCCCCAACAACCTAACCACCTTTCTACCTGCCTACCCACGTAAATGCCCACGTACCTACCTGCCTACCTACCCATTCACCTATATGCTTGCCTGCTCACCCTCCTACCTTCCTAACATAAGATACCCTACCTAGGAGATACAGAAAGGTCGTCTTTTTTGGGTGGGTGGGGTGCACACAGCACAGATGTACAGCACTTGGTAGAGTGGTTCTAAACAGGAGCTCTGCACAGGGGACTGGATCTGACATTCTGTATAGTGTGCAAGCAAAGACAAGCATTATTTTTGTTATGTTACTTGGCTATACTATTACATTAAATTGGATGTCCAGTGTCTTCATTCCCCCTCAGGTGCTGAGACAGGGGGGTTACAATAAAGCCTTACCTCTCAGCACTGTCACCTGGGCACGGGCAGCGGCTGCACAGAGTGGCATTCCCCCCACTGTGCACACCTGCCCACCAATGTAAGGATGGAGCCTCACAAAAAGCGGGTGTGCCGCTCTGTGCTTTCTCTTCAGAATGGCTGTGCTCATGGCTTGGAACAGCTGAGGATGGCACTCTCAGTGCCAGGGGAAGGAAGCCGAGGCAGGAGGTTATGAAGACACTGGACGTTTAAATTAATGGAAATATCATACTAATAATAATACTAATAAAAATAATAATACTGCATCATGGGCCTCCACCAGATTTTGTGCCCCGGGGCCTACACCACACTTAATCTGGTCCTGTATGTGTGATAGCTGGGCCTGTAGTTTGAACTGGGCCCCAGCCTTTATTTTGTTTGGCACAGCCAGTTCCCTTGGGCTCAGCCATCACATATAGATTATTGGGCTGTCTACCACACCATGGTTGTATGGGGGAGACTGGAAGCCACAGCACACAACTGCTGCATTGTTTGATGAGGCTTTTGGGCCCCTGGTCTCAGTTTCTTTTTAATGCAGGGCTAGGTGCTAAGGGGGTAACTTAACAAGGTATATGCTTGCTTAACATAATTTCTTTTGACCAAACAGGAAGTGGGGCTAGATCTCCCCTTTAAGCTTACTACCATTAACCAAGTTGGGGATCATGATTGTCTTCCATGTTGTCTGCTATCTTCACAGATATCACTCTATCACACTCTGGAAGTTCCTGGATCTGATTACAGATTTTTTTGGAGGTAAAGCTCAGATGCTGGAAGTGCTGGAAGGCCAGACTGTGTCCCCCAACCCACCACCATGCTGCTGCTGCTGCTGTTTCCCCAACATCCGTGTGAATAGGTGAGCCTCCATATTGCAACCTACTGTGGGACCAGGGGCATACTTATAATTTTAAGAGCAACAATTGAAAGAGAGAAGCAGCTTTCTATCTCATGTAGCAGCATCACCAGTATTACACCAGTATTACAGTAAGACGCCAGCCACTTCCAATGTTCACTCAGCAGAGTTCTGGGGGCCCATGAGAGGTGGGGGGCACATTCAATTGTATGGGTTGCATGTGGTAATGGACGCCATTGTGTGGGACCACATTTTTTAAAGTTTTGGGCCACAGTATCTTCATGTGTGGACAGGCTCCTTTGTGGAGCTGTGAGTGTGACTGGCATAAAAAGTAATGGGAATTTTCCTCTTGGATTCAGAGGCTACAATAATCTCTGTGTTTTCTATATGGTACTTTCCATGTCTGTTTTTTTATGGCTGCCTATAACCATAATGAGGCGATTTTACCTCAGGTCCTGTCTTATGTGTGGACTTTAAACAGGAAGCTAATCTTCTAGCAATGCCATTGCAGGCATGCAGGAGTAACTTTGTTTTTACCCCCAACCTGACACATGTGCTATTCACCCAGTAAACCCCCCACCAACACCCCCCCAACACTTACACAAAATGGAGAGCTAATTGAGGGAGGTATTATCTGACGTGGCAAAACAAGGGGACTCCAGAGTATAGGTTGGGCAGTTACTTGTCAGGTGTTTTGACTCATCTATTTTTTCAAGGGAGTAACCCCTGTTTTTACCCCTCCTCGCCCTTTCGTTAGTGTAGTCCACCATTTAAAAACACTACCCCTCTTCACACACAGTTACTAGTTATTGTGGAGTTTTTGTTGATCAGATAGAGGGTGTGATGAGATTAGATGTATTTTGCAGTAAAAAGAATAATGGGAGCTGGGTCAATAGTGTACCGCACATTCCGTACTATAAAGACACTTCTATTGTCTTGTCAGGGCTGCCACCCGCTCGGTTGTCGCCACTGCCTTTTACAAGGAAGACAATCATTTTAAACTATGCAGTGTGTTGGAATTGTAGAAGTGCAG
This sequence comes from Gastrophryne carolinensis, assembly GCA_027917425.1. Classification (NCBI taxonomy): domain Eukaryota; kingdom Metazoa; phylum Chordata; class Amphibia; order Anura; family Microhylidae; genus Gastrophryne; species Gastrophryne carolinensis. The sequence continues at coordinate 181,681,865 of CM051235.1, forward strand.
CACAGTGCAAAACATTTTTATCAGCACTGTATTAGGCCTCCAGTGCCTTGCCTGTGCCTCTGATAGCTTGCTGTCACCTCTAGCAGCCTCCAGTCTATTAACACCCGTCTTTAGGCCCTGCCAGGTGACTGCACAGACAGAGAACTAAAGGGTAACATCTAATTATTATTCTTTTTTGGCTTTGCGCTCACTCTGCTTTTTCTGTTGCTCAGGAGCAGCCTGCGCTGGATGAACATCGCAGTGTACCAGTTGTCGGTGGTTCGGACCCTCCTGTTCTTCATAGGCCTCATCCTCTGGGCAGAAGAGAAGTATGACTATGGAGATGTAAGTAGAGGCCTTTACTACAGCCCTATATAACTTTTTACATACGGTATTAAATAATGAATTTAAGGCTAAACTCCAGCCTACATCTTTTTTAGCTTTGAACAAAGAGAGAATGGGATGTAACTGATTCAGTGTTCTATATTTGCCTCTCATAGCCAAGTGTGGCATTTGAAACTTATTGTATTTTAAGAAATGGTGACTATAGGGTCCCCTACCCTACCCAGCACTTACCTAGTCTTGCTTAACCAGGGAACAGTTAGGCTGCACTGATTGGCCATCCTGCTGTTTGGTGATTTTAGGGTCTTTTTAAGTCATTGAAATGCTATTTTAATGGGAAAACAGAATGTTCAGCTATTTAAAACATGGGCTAGACAAACCAGAGAGGGGTGTTAATTCTTTCTCATTTTGTCAATTGTTTGGGGTTACACTTTTAAGAAAGGCAGTTTTTTTCTCTTCCATCAGCTTGGTTACAACAACCCAAACCCCTACATCAACGTCATCATTGGCCTGTCCACCTTTCTGTCATTCTATGGCTACCTGCTCTTCTATAAAGCCACCAAGAAAGCCCTGGAGGGATACAGTCCTCGCTCCAAGTTCATCTGCATCACGCTGGTCCTGGTTCTGTGCGGCCTGCAGAATGGTATCCTGGAGACTATGGGGGCCCTTGGGGCAATCCCCTGCTCACCACCTTGGACTGTGGAGACCCGTTCACAGAGTAAGTGCAGAAAGTATAGGTTGTGGCACACTTTCCCATGGTGCCAATTGTATTCTAGGGCTTCTCTAGAGGGATATTCTAGTTTAAATAAATAGGTCTATTTGAGGATTTTAGGCATATAGGATAGGTAGATGGAGATAGAGGGCTGAACATGGTGCTAGAAGCATACTAGGGGTATTCTGGGGGTAAACGATCAATAAGGAACGTGCTGATAATAATAATAAAGGAACAGATACTAGGTTTAAGGGATGAATAGGATGGAGGTGGAGGATACCATGGGTAAACTAGGTATAAAAGAGGAGTTGGATAATCTTAGAGGAAAAAAAGATGTGCCAGAAAGATACTAGGGGTAGAGGACTGACAGAGATTGTTGAAAGAATACTGAGTACTCCATGGGTAAAGAGCGACTAGAATATTTGTAGAGATGTTAGTTGTAAATGGGTCTGGAATGATACTAGAGCTTTGAAATACAATTATGGGAGCTCTATAAAAACACTAGTGGTGCAGGATGAATAAAGATGGTGCTGGAAGGATACCAGAGGAACAAAATGGACGATATCAGTAGACCAGGGGTGCTGAATACCTGCTGTATAGGATTGAAACTATAGGGGTGCAGGATAGATAAAAAGTGTTCTTGGAGTTTGAGGATGAATGGAGGGGTAGCAGGTTACTAGGGATTGGTGAACTAAAGGAGGGATGGAATAATCTTAGTGGTGTATTAGACATGATTGGAGTGTAGGATATCACTGGTGGTACTTAAAGCAGACCTTCACCCTGAATAAGAACATATCTTTTATGTTTCCCACACCCTGTACATACAGATTGCTAACATTAAACATCATCCTACCTGCATCTACTGCATGTTATGAGCCTTTAAACATCCAAGATGGCAGCTCATGGAGCATCAGGCAGCCTGCAGGGCGTGTCTTCGGACTTTGTTGCTCTGCATTCTGGGATTGCTGTCCTTTCCCTGATCCCAGCTCTGTTCTGTCTGAGCAAAGCACAGCTATAACCTGCCCCCTGTACTTTACCCTGCTCTCCTCTCCTCAGTATGTGATGCTTCTGAGTCAAGATGGCGGCGCCCATATCATAGAGCCCAGTGGGGGAAAGAATAATAAGTAAGTGACGAAAATCTTAAAATATATTAATTTTATATGCTGGGGAATAGATTTTTAAGGGTTTGGACTTTTCATTAAATGATGCTGAAGGTCCGGTTTAAGGTCCCAGAAAACAATGGTGGAAACATTTGCACACTAACAGCTGAGCTATATTGCAAGTGAAAAACGTATTGAAAAATTGATATACAGGTATACAGTGCACTACACTCGCATGTGTGGTTTCACACAGTGGGGTTTGGGATGCCCCAGGGCAAAGCCAGCGGCTGCCCTGGGATCTTTTAAATTCCAGGATGGTTGCTGGTGGGTTTTATTCCGCTTTATGTTAGCCTATAAATAGCTATGTAGTGGGGTAAAACCCATATATATGCTATTTAGCAAAGGCAAAAGGGGTATATAAGAAAAAGAACAGGCCCATGCAGTATGAGTCTCTCCGTATAGTTTAGAATGCATCTGTCCCTGAAGAAAGATCCTACTGATGCATAAGAAACGTTGGACACTCCTTTTTCCACTTGCCATGCTGTAACATATGCTCTTTGCTTTATTTATTCTTGGTCCTCTGCTTCATTGCAAGGTCTTCTTTTTGATTTATTGTTTTTGATCTATTAACTTATCTGATACAAATGACTTGCTATGTTTTGGGCCTGTCCTTTTTCTCATGTACCCCTTTTGTCTTTGCAAAATAGCATATATATGGGTTTTACCCCACTACATAGCTATTTATAGTCTATAGTGCTGTATATTATCAATTCTTCAATACACATTTTTACTTGCAATATAGCTCGGTTGTTGGTGTGTTTTCTGTTCATGTTATAAGGGGCTAAAACGGAAAGGTCCCTGTTGAATTTAGCACCCATCCTAGCATAATAAAACTTTGCTTGAATATTTTCTCTTTAGGGGTGTGCAAGTCTACCATTAATTATATTAGTACTCAAGCTCCCCTTAGGTGGTACTCAAGTCCATTGGGGAGGCAGTGGGAGGATGCGAAGTACTGCAAATCAGCTATTGTTCCAATAGGATGGGTCAAGTGGCCAAGTCAACATGTTGCAGGAGTAGAGCATCTTGGGATACTTAAAATAATTGCAAAATGGGAAGTGGTACTACATGAAAAGGTTGGGATGCCCTGGAATAGATGGAGGACACCAGGGTTACAAGGATGGATGAAGAAAGGTCCTGGGGGGATGAGATAAATGACAGATACAGATATGGATGGAGGGCACTAGGGGTATGGGATGGAAGAAGGATACCATGGATTCAAGGATGGATGAAGAGGGATACAAGGGGCATGGGATAAATGAAAGATACTAAGGGTATGGGATTAAAGAAAGATACCAAGGATACATAGATGAATGGAAAATGATACTAGACGTATGTGATGGATGAAGGATCCTGGGTGTAAAATGATAGATGAAGGAATATATTAGAGATATGGGATAGATGAAAGTAGTGTTATAAAGAAAAATGTTGGATGCAGTATACAGGAAAAGATGGATATAGGGTATAAAGTGGGTTCTATGATATAAAGGTATGGGATGAATGGCAGGGGTGCTGAAAAGTGGCTAATGGACATGAATGAAATGTGTGCTAGAAAGATCTTGGTGGTACAGAATACATGACAGAGGTGATTGCATGATACTAAAGCTACATGACTGGTTTGAAGGAAACCAGTGAATATTAAAGGGCAGGGGGAGAAAGAGGATTATTTGGGTTTAGTGATGAATGAAGACAGGCTTGAATGATATGGAAGCTGTTCTGTGTGTAATGCTGTCTACCTTCTTCACAGCCATCTACAATTACTCTATCACCATGGAGATGTTCTTCATAAGCCTGTTTGCCCGTTATTGCTTTTGCCGAGTAGAGCCAAACCCAGAGGCAGATTCTCTGACCCGAGAAGAGATGCAAAACAAGTCTTCCCAGACCACACTGCCCGACATGTGCAGCCTGTCAGAGGATGATGGTTCGGGGACCAATGCTGGCTACATGAGCGATGGAGACGAGACACTCTGCCATATTGAACATGCTCCTCTCGACAAGTTTGACTTCCTCCAAGAAAACCATGCAGTTCTAGCTCAGAACAACCATGCCAAGTCGCCAACACGGAGCTTTGGCCTGGAACTGGGTAATATGAATGCTCCAGTTGTGCCAGCTGCTCCTTCTGGGGTGAAGACAGGGAAACACAGACTTCAAGTGCAGGCACAGATCAATTATGTCAATAATGCAACAGTGGTGTAACTATGGTGTGGGCTCGACTATCATGTGACCAAGCGTGGTGCTCTCACTCGGATATTTCATTCAAGGACATTCACACTGTATTTAAGCTAGTTGGTTGGTTTCATGCTTGGGTCCATTATCTAGCTGGATGGCAGATCTCCCTCAGCTAAGGAGTATAGCAGGCTGCATTAGCTGTCTTACCAGGATTACCTTGAATTTTGCTGCATTCCTCCTTTTCTTCCAAGGGCTAAAAATTACCAGATTTTACACTCCTGTAACAGCCAACACAACACTCCAATTTTGTTTTAAGTTTTATTTTTTAAGTTCCAATAAATAAAAGTTTCTCTTTGTCCAAAAACAAGTTACGTGTAAAACATAAAACCTTGGAGAACCTAGGACAATGGATACGGCTAAGTTCTAGATGGTGGAAACCTCATAAACAGCTTCCCCCTGCTTCCCTTTGGTAGACCTGGTGGTGGACTTGCTTGGTGTGATGTCATTCTATGGCAAGTAGATTGTTCTTCTTTAGAAAGCAGGCCTCCTGATAAGGCACGCAGCTGTATTCCTCTTTAAGCAGACCTTTACTTACCTGATCATCGTGTCTACTTGGGCATGGCACCACCTATTGACAGCAAATACTTTCAATACTCTCTCTGCTGGGCAGGTGCCATTGACAGCAGGGAACTTACCAGGAGGCAGGTCTCAGTGCATTCTACTAGAATTCCACCAGCAATGGCGCATGCACAGATACTGAAAATTTGCCTCCAAGCGATACCCCTCCCCCAATGATGGCGGGCCTGGTCCAGCTTAGGTAAGTATAGGCAATGCACAACACCTAAAACGTTCACCCCATCTGAAAGGTTACATGATTTTTTGTCACAGAACATTTGATTGCAGAGAAAAAAAATGATTCTTCATTTAGTAGATAAGCCATTTTATCATTGTGTCTATATGGATAGAATTGAGCATCTAGACATTGCATTTCTTATTTTAATTCGTATTTGCAACTCATCAAGCACTGTCAGTCTGCTATTGGATGGAGACCTGACATGGTCCTCAAAGCTCCTGTCCACAAAATAAAAAAAAAAAATTACTGTACTTATGTACATTTCCACATAGTCCTGTGTTGGTCCGGTTCCTTCATTGTCAGCAACAATGCTGATAGCCCTGTGAGCATCCACGTGAGCTTCTGCTGACATGCTGACATGCCATCACTGGCGTATGCTCAGATGCACCTCGGAACCAATTGAAAGCATGCTCTCAGCTTAATATTGAATTTCTTGACCAAGGTATCATGTGGTTCCCTGAAAAATGTGTTAAGTGTAAAAGGTAAGGCAATAAGGTTCTTCTTGGAGATTGCCTGTTCTGGCCATTGCTTGGGCCAGACCTCCCCTCTCTGAGCGACTAGGACGATTAAGAAGCTTACATTGAGCTTTGTGGCATCAGTCATTGCATACTGTAGGAACCGCAGATGGTCCAGAGAATCTCTGTCCTGGACTTCTTCAGAAATTGCTTGATTTACAGACTATTTCTGTATGACCTAGAGGAGCTTAAAGAAGAAACCAGTAATAAGGAGGATGAGTTAAATTCTTAGGCATTTCCACCAGATTCCTGGTAATATTCTACACCCACACCCACACATCCTGATCATGCTACAGGCATGAGGACCAGGCATCACATATAGGGTATGGAGGGACCCAGACTATACAGTTAATAGGGTGTGGGCCCCCCATAACCTATAATATGAAGAGTGAGCCCCATGGCAGCTATGCCTAATCATGCTGCAAGTATGAGGCCCTGCCAAATACTGTATATAGGTATATAGAAAGGGCCCATATTGTGCCTGGGGCTAGGGTCATAAAATAATGGCTGGACCCCAATAAAATATTATAAGAGAGATCCTAAGTGAAGATGGAGTTGCTAGGCATACTCAGACCCCACCACAACCGCAGGCCAGTCATTTTCCCACACATGAAGCTCATAAAATGAGGTGTGTGCAAAATAAAAAATATATATACATACCTTCTCTCTGACTCCAGACTGTGCCCTGATATTGCTGCTCCAAAAAAGGAAGATGTTTGCAGTTACAAACAGCTGGGGAGTTGGAGCAGAGGTGCAGGGCTTCATTTAAATTAGTGTATGTGCACTTATCAGAGGGTAGTATGAATACATTTAAAAAAAAAAGCTATTTGGCAGCAATACAGGACAGGGCCTTCATTGGGGCAGCCCAACCAGTGCCCGGGCCCCATTCTGGACCCTCAGGACAATGACACTAGTTTTGGTTGTCCCGCCCTGATGGCGGCTGTGCTGCATAGGCCTATACCAGGTTATTATAATATAGAATTTTGCTTTAAAATAATGGTACTGTTCTCTAATAGAGGTGTAAATGTTCTGGAATATTCCTTAGCTTGGTACATCCTGACCAAGACCTCGATTCAATAAGAGTTGAAAAAAATTCTCACGGTAGTAAAAAATTCAATTCATGAGAAAAAAGCCTGAGAATGTCACTGTTACTAAATCACTAGATACAAAGACAATGAAAGTCAATGGCAGCTTTTACTACATTGTAGAAAGGAGTAAACAGTTCTCTACTTTTCTTAGGAACAAAACAGTGCCATTGACGTTCATTGTCTTTTTATATAGTGATTCAGTAACAGTGACATTCTCAGGCTTTTTTCTCATGAATTGAATTTTTTACTACCATGAGAATTTTTCTCAACTCTTACTGAATCGAGGCCCAAGTCTATAAGAGGCCTTAAAGTCAACCAACAGTCATAAATGACTTAAACCAGACCAACACAACAAAAAGTGCTCATATGCATCCCTCCCCAGGGCAATTTAGATTGCTGCACATAAAAATGATTTTACCTTTTTCCAAATCTTTTTGTGGTAAATTTTAGAAACAAAATGGAAGCTCATGCATTTGCAGGCCGTCTGCAAACAGGAAGTGCTGATGGGCTTCCTGTTACTGTGCATTGTTATTTGAATCCAGGCAGCAGCATGGCTGAGATGCTGGGTGAGGAAGCTCCAAAATGGCTGCTACCTTTCTTTTCCAAGTGTGCCAGGCTGTTGGTCCGGTTTAGTTGTTATTTTTCAGATGTGCACTGGGAGGGGGCTTGGTCTGGTTGTCGAGGGTGGAGCCATTGGAGACAGAGAGTCGAAACCATAGAAACAACAGCTGGAGAGTATGTGAGAGATTGACTTGCTGTGATGACAGGGCTGCTTATAACCAGAAGCAATTATAAAGCCAGTACAGTGTTGATGGACTTTTATGCTAATGCTCAGTGACACATTACTTGCAAAGACTGAATTTATTTTAGCATTTCCTGAGGTAAAAATAATTTAAAATCTCCCCCACATTACAGGGGGAGTGTGCATGGACACCGGGAGCCCTGTTTTTTTTTTAATTTGGGAGGTTTCTGAGCAGGGGGAGAAAAGGTGAGTACTGTTTTGTTTTTTTACTTGGCTTTACAGACCATTCAAGATGGAACCTTGGGCTATTCCTCATCCCTTGGTGCTGAGGCTGGATGGGGGGTTACAAAGAAAAAACTCTCTTATCTTACCCCCAGTCCAGCGCCGTCCTATCAGGCCCGGCACAGAAAGATACAAAATGGCCTCCCCCCGCTATGTGCGCACTCCTGTCTGCCCATTCCAGTGCATTGGCAGGTGGGGCCACACTCTGTGCTTTCTCGCCAAGATGGCAGCGCCCAAGACGCGGAGTGCCAGGAGAACAGCGCTGGACCACTAGTGAGGTAAGAGTTTTTTGGCCTCCATGCCAGGGGAGGGTGGCAGAGCGGGGAGGTGGGTTACCCTGAGTCTGTACTTCTGCTTTAAAGAAAAAGAATGCCTGTAGTTGACCATTAATAGGAACAGATTGCATCACCACACTGAACAACCCCCCCTCCTGCCATCCATTGGTGTCTGACCTCAGCCCCCCATAACAGCAGTCTGGGAAAATCTTTGTTTTTTTCCACCCGCTTACCTCATGATCTGTCCCTTTCTCCTGCTCTCTCTCATTTTCTACTCTCTCTCTCTCTCTCTCTCTCTCTCTCTCTCTCTCAATTATACCCTGTTTCCCTAAAAATAAGACCTACCCCAAAAATAAACCCTAGCATGATTCACACACACACATCAATTAGTCCCACTCTTGAGCTTATATGGGAGCACTGTGGTTGCTTATGATTACCAGGGGGAGCAAACCATATAATTGCCCATTAGACGCATATATTGCAGGAGGAAAAGAAAAAAAAAATCTAAACCAAATGTTGTGCTAAAACACCCCATTACAGGCAGTGTGGCATTCCCCCCCTTCCATTCCCATATTCAGTATGGCATTTCCCCCTCCCAATTCCCATAGGCAGTGTGGCATTCCCCCCCATTCCCATATTCAGTGTGGCATTTCCCCCCCCCATCTCCTTATTTAGTGTGGTATTTCCCCCTCCCTTTCCCCATAGGCAGTGTGGCATCCCCCCTTCCCATTCCCCATAAACAGTGTGGCATTACCCCATCCCCTTCCCATAGGCAGTGTGGCACACCCCCTCCTATTCCCCATAGGCAGTGTGGCATTCCCATTCCCCATAGGCAGTGTGGCATTCCCATTCCCCATAGGCAGTGTGGCAACCTCCTCCCATTCCCATAGGCAATGTGGCATCGCCCTTCCAATTCCCCATAGGCAGTGTGGCATCCCCCCCATCCTATTCCCATATAAGGGATGGTGGCATTCTCCCCCATCCCCTTATTCAGTGTGGCATTCCCCCCCACCCCCCAGGAAAAAAAGGTATGCTTACATGAACTCTGTCCCCGCTCTGGCTTCCGGCGCCACCACTGCCTCTCTGGCCGGTGCGTGCTGACACCCAAGTGTTTGTGTCAGCACGCGGTGACACCCAAGAGGCAGTGGCGGCACCAGAAGGAGGGGCAGCGGGCTTTTTTTTCACTTTCCCCCTGTGACTAGGGCTTATTTTCTGGGGAGGGCTTATATTTCAAAGCATTTGGGAAATTCTGAAAAATCACACTTGGGTTCATTTTCGGGGGAAACACTGTATATATATATATATATATATATATATATATATATATATATATATATATATTCACACACTGTACATAGGACAGTGACACACAGATAGCTTACTATGTATCTATTCTCTTTTATGTATCTTTTTTTTCTTTTCAATTTACATGTTTGTCTGTCCACAATTTAAGAGCACAGCCACTTAAAGCGGACCTTCACTCTGAATAAGAGTCTATCTTATATGTTTCCCACACCCTGTACATACAGATTGCTCACATTAAAAATCATCCTACCTGCATCTACTGCATGTTATGAGCCTTTAAACATCCAAGATGGCGGCTCATGGAACATCAGGCAGCCTGCAAACAGGAAGTGCCTCCTGACTGTGCTGCTCTGCATTCTGGGACTGCTGACCGTTACCTGACCCCAGCTCTGCTCTGTCTGAGCAAAGCACAGCTATAACCCATCCCCCTGTACCTTATCCCACTCTCCTCTCCTCAGTAAGTGTGATGCTGTGAGTCAAGATGGCGGCGCCCGTATCCTAAATTCCTGAACAGAGTTGCAGCCCAGTGGGGGAAACAATAATAAGTTAGTGACTAAAAACGTAAAATATATTAATTTTAGATGCTGGGGAACCATTTTTTAAGAGTTTGGGGTTTTCATTAAATCACGCTGAAGGTCCGGTTTAAAGATCTGGTACCATTATAGACAGACATTTAGAATATATATATATATATATATATATATATATATATATATATATACATATATATATATATATATATATACATTACTGTTCTCTCTCCTCAGGGTACTCTAACAGTATGGAAGCACTGTGGAAGCAGATGCAAGACATGCAAGCAGGTATGAATAATGCTGCATAGCTCAGTTACCATTCTGTAAAGTAGACCTCCATCCAATCTCCCACAGAGACCCTTGGGAGCTGCTGCATCCTCCCCCCTTGGACCATACTGAATTGGGATTCCAACCAGCTAAAGGTCCACTGGAAACCTCCAAAAACTAGGCAGCAAACTTACTGAGAGAACCTCAGGCAGCTAGGTTGGCAGCACGTGCATTCTTGCATGGCAAACCCTATTGCAGTGGACATGCCTGTGGTGGTTGCTGCAACTAATGGATGGTGGATTCAAGGGGATCTTGAAAAGGAAAGGCATTCTTCATTAGGATGCTCTACTGTGTGTATCCCATGGATTGCCTGAAAACTCTCCTCTCCCTGATTTGCATGTGGGCTGCTCAGCCAATCAGCGGCGCTCGATCGATTCCTTTGCTGCAGTGAATATTGTGAAATTTGAATAGAACGAGCGCCACTGGCCTCATCTCTAACACGGCTAGATGTGCACACGCCGTGTTGTCTATTAAGAAATGCCTGGCATCGGCGTACCAGCAGCTAAAGGTATGCAAGGGATGCGGGAACATGTGGTGGTGAGTCAATGGCCGATCTTGGGGGTTTCACACAGTGGGGCATCCCAATTTTGGATGCCCCATAATGAGGTAGAACAACCCTCCCAAGTCTTATAGACTCGAGGGGGGTTTTACTCCTCTTTAAAGGGGATCTAAGAGAAAAAAGAAAAAAACATGCTGGATGGTAAGGGGAGGGGTATGCACAACCTGCATGAAAAGAATTCCTGTTCATGCTATATGCTTGCTATATCCATATATCCATCCAAGTTTTTAGATGCACCATTCTACTTTTACAGAGTCGGACTGTTTAAATTAAAGCGGACCAACAATCAAAAATAAATAAAATCAGACCAACACAACAAGCAATGCTCATATGCATCCCTCTCCAGGGCTGCACATAAAAAAAAATTTACCTTGCCTGCTGGGGTAAATTTTAAAAACGAGATGGCCGCTCATGGGCTTGCAGGCCACCTGCAAACAGGAAGTCATGTTGGGCTTCCTGTTACTGTGCATTTCAGCTATGTCAGTTGGGAAAGGAAGTTCCAAAATGGCTGCTACCTGTCTTTTCCAACTGTGCCAGGCTGTTGGTCCGGTTGAAAGCCTTATTTATCTAAAAATTCAGCCAGGCCAGATGAGCGCTTTGCACGAGCCGCCATCTGCACCCACACTTGTCAGCGGCGGGGAAGGAGGTAGCGGTATGCCTGCGCTAGGGGTCACAGCTGCATCAATTGGAGCCTAGAAATGGACCCGCTTTTCTGAAAAAAAAATGGGCGCTGTCAGAAAGGGATTCCAGGCACACTGTGTTTGCAGCAAATTCTTGTTTTTGGGGGGTGGGGGGGTTGAAAAACACCAAGAATTGCAATGAGGAAACATGAAAGACAGGACTCATGTTTTGCACGTTCACAGTGCAACACAAAAGTGCATAAAATACACTCAAAAACAGTTGCAAACAGCCCAGGGATCCCGTGGCACATGCACCAGCCCAAATTTAAAAAACATTTTTAAAAGTGTCCTAAATAATTTTTTTTTCCATACTCAGTTTTTATTAGGATTTTCAAAACAATAGACAACAAGTATACAGACAGAAGCTATCGTGAGCACCTTGTTACAGAGGTGATATGTAAAGCATACAGGTTATACAAATTGTACAGATTATTATACATACGCCCCTTCTCGTGCAACCCAACAGAAGCTATACATTACACATGTAGCAAATCACAGACAGCCAGCCGGTGTCCAACGTTCCTATTAACATCAGAAAAGGGGGGGGTCTCTGCCTGCCCCAAAAACCGTAAACCCTAAACAACACCGCATCTGTAGAACTTCTTTTAGGAGAAAACCCTGAGCTTGGACCTGGCTTCAGCACCTCACCTCCACATAATGCACAAAAGACACACTAAATACACACAGCACACAAAACAGACCCCACACATTCTAGGTAGAAACCCGAGGGTAGGGTGTATCCAAGGAAGACAGAGAGAAAAAGTAGCGGGGGGAGAAAACAGGGCCTAGGAGGGGAAGGCAGAGGGTACCAGGGCAAAGGAAGAGAGAATAAGAAAAGGAAGCGAGCTATAAACAACAGACGAGAGGGAGACCAGCTACCAGGGAAAGAGAAGAAGTGAGTGAAAAGGGAGAAGAGAGAGAAAAGGAGAGAGGGAGAGAGAGAGAGGGAGAGGAGGGGGGACCCCGCGACCAAGAGCCTAGGAGACCACCGGAGGGGGGGGACAGGGCCCCCAACTACCCTCCAGTCCACCCCATCGACTGGAGCCCCCTCCTCTCCCCCCAGGAGCAAGAGCAGGCTCCCGCGGTAGGTCCAACCCAGGTTTTTTTATATACCTCTGTATCTTTGAAGAGTGACCAGGTCGTCCAGATCTTCCTAAATGCGTCTAACCTATCTTGTCTAGCGTAGCAAATTTCTTCCATACTTTCTACATGGTTAAGCTGACAAAACCAGTCTCTCACTGTGGGCGACTTCTGGGATCTCCAGTTTCTACGGATCAGCACCCTAGCTGCATTTAAAAGGTGTCTAGCCAGGGGGGCACCACCCGCAATCCCCTTGCCATCTGGAGACCAGCCCAATAGGACCGTCTCTGCCTCCCAATCTAGCTGCTCTCCCATTATCTGCGTGCAAATTTCTCTCACCTTCCTCCAGAAGTCCCCCAAGGCCTGACAAGACCACCAGATGTGAAGCATCGAGGCTCCGGACTGACCACATCTCCAGCAGGTATCCGGGACCGAGGGGAAGAAAGAGTGCAGCAGTTCCGGGGTCCGGTACCACCGTGTGATCAAGTTATAGTTTGTTTCCTGCATCGAGCTGCTTAAGAGTCCCTTGTGGGCATTTTTATAGATGTCTCCCCACTCCTCCTCCGACAGCGATCTGCCCAAATCCGCTTCCCATCTCCTTTCCCAGGGCTTACCCTCCCGACTCTCCCCCTGCCTCAGCATCCCATAAGCCCATGATAGAAGATGTGACTTGGGGCCCATGCCCAAGCATGCCTTTTCAAATTCCGTGGGTTCATTTTTCACTCCTATTTTAATGTCGTTCGTCAAAAGGAAGTGCCGCAACTGAAGGTAAGGAAGGATAGAGATCTCCCTCTCCAAAATGCTCTGCAGTTTCTGTTTATCTATGAAAGTCCCCCCATCCAGTAGGTGATACACCCATAGGGGGTTGGGGCCCCTGCAGTCTCTCAAAAATGATGGAACTTTCCCAGGTGGGAAGGCCGGATTGCGCCTAATCGGTGTCAGATAGCCGTAGCGGGAGGTGATCGCCTTTGGTCCTTTACTGAGAAGACCTAGAATCTCCAAGGAGGCCCCCACAAATGGGTGAGATTTTATGGCCACCGGAATGTCACAGCACTTTAAATTGCACAGAACATCTAGTCTCCCCCCCTCCACTATTTCCCCCTCTATGCGTACCCAATCCTTCTGCGAGCTATTCATGTGCCAATCCACCACTCTTCCAATGTGAACTGCCCGATAGTATGTCCGCATACATGGCAGTCCAGAGCCACCCCACTCCTTAGTGAGTAATAAAATCCGCCTTCTGATTCTAGGTGGCTTACACGCCCAAACAAACCTCAGGAAACTTTTTGTCAATATCGTGAGGAAAGAGTTGGGTATTTTAATGGGGATGCATTGTAGAAGGTACAGCAGCCTTGGCAAAACATTCATCTTAATTACGGCTATGCGTCCAAACCATGACAACCGCAGTCTATTCCATCCCTCCAGCTCCTTTTTAATCTTAGCTCCCAGGGGGGCAAAGTTTAGTTGAAATAAATCATGAGGGGAAACTGGCACCCTGACCCCCAGGTATCTTAAAGATTTCTTCTCCCAAATGAAGGGAAAAACAGTTTGTAGCTCTTTCACCTCCCCTTCCGGCATCGATATATTAATGGCACAAGATTTGCTAAAATTAATCTTCAGATTTGAGAGGCGGCCGAAGATCTCAAATTCTCTCAGTAAATTCGGCACTGAGATTCTTGGAGAGCTCAGGAAGAAAAGCATATCATCCGCATAGGCCGCTACCTTTCTCTCCCTTGTCCCAATCATCACCCCTTTTATGTCAGCATTAAGATGTACTCTTCTCAGAAATGGCTCCAGTGAGAGAGCGAATATTAACGGGGACAAAGGGCAACCCTGGTGAGTACCATTGCGTATGTGGAAGACCGGGGACGTGCAAGCATTGACCCTCACTCTGGCAACAGGATCTGAGTAGAGCGATAGGATCCTATTTCGCATACCTACGCCCAAACCTATGTGTTCCAAGACTTTTCCTATCCACCGCCAAATGCCTTCTCGGCGTCAGTCGAGAGCATGATCGCCTTGACTTTCCTATCTCTAGCCCACCATTGCACATTAAGAGCCTTGATGACATTGTCACGGGCCTCCCGATTCTAAATAAACCCCACTTGATCCTGCGTAACAAGATTCGGTAAAAGTGAAGCCATCCTGCTAGCCATTGCTTTCGAATAGTTTCACATCTACATTCAAGAGGGATATGGGGCGATAGCTCCTGCAATCCGCCGGGTCTTTCCCCTCTTTTGGAATCACAACAATCTGTGCCTCCAGGGACGTGTTGGGCAGTATGCCCGAGGAAGAGGGAGCTCAAACATCCTTTTCATCATGGGGAGCAGCAGGTCCGAAAAGGTTTTGTAATACTGTGTGGGGAAACCGTCCGGACCCGGGGCCCTCCCCGATTTAGTAGATTTCAAGGCCCTTTGCAGCTCATCTACCGAGATCGGGGCCTCCAGCTGAGCCACCTCTTCCTCAGACAGCGATGGCATCTTCGATTCCAGCAAGTACCGCGCCATACAATCCTCCTGATCCCCTCCCGATGGCAGACCCTGAAGATTATATAAGTCGGAGTAGAACTTACAGGAAGCATCAGCAATGGCTTCATTCTTTTGCTGTAGGATCCCATCCCTCCCTCTAATAGCCTCAATTCTAGTACGAGCGATCTTGGGTCTCAGCGCTCGTGCTAATAACCGGCCGGATTTATTCCCTTGCTCATAAAACAATCCCATGCGTCTGACAAACCACTTGCTATTTTCTCTAGACATCAGATCCCTTAGTTCCAACCGCTTCCCCTCCAGATCCTTAAGACATTTGTCCTGAAGCGACTGTTTGTGTGCCGATTCAAGGTCTGCCACCTGTCTCACTAGATCATTCAGCTTCTGAAGCCTTTCCTTCTTAAGCCTCGTCCCCTCTTGTATCAGTAAACCTCTCATTGTGCATTTCTGGGCTTCCCAGATTGCTACTGGATCCATCCCCTCTACGACATTTTCCCTAACATACATAGTCAAACTTTCTTTGAGCTTCATCACTACCCTGGAATCTTTTAACAGGCTTTCATTAAGTCTCCAATGCCATTCCTTCCGTTCTAGACATGGGAGAGTCAATGACAGCACAACAGACGCATGATCGGAGAAGGTAATATTCCCAATCTGCGCCTGTTCCACCCTCCCCAGATCCCTCTGTGAAAGGAAAATGTAATCAATTCTGGAGTACTTAGCATGGATGGGTGAATAATAAGTATAGTCTCGTCCTGTTGGGTTCATCAAACGCCAAGTGTCCACCAACTCGAGATCTTGCATAGATCTCTTGATTCGTTTCAATGCCTTGTAGGAAATGGCCGTCTTAGCGTCAGACGTATCCACCAGGGGATTGAGTGCACAATTCAGATCACCACTCAAGAGTAGCATGCCCTCTCTGAACCCCTCCAATTTAGCACACACAGCGGAGCAAAACTTGTGTTGATCTTTGTTTGGGGCATATACATTTGCCAGGGTGATAGCCATACCATTTGGGAGGACCCCTTTCACAAACACAAACCTACCCTCCTTATCTCGCTCAGTAGCCGAGATCCGCAGCTCCACTTCTTTGTCAATCAGAATGGAAACCCCCTTCGCTTTATTGTTGGGAGAGTGGGCCGAGAAGCAAGTGGTATATCTCCTATTGCCCAAGTATGGGGCTTTATTTTTCTGGAAGTGAGTTTCCTGAATCATTGCGATATGGGCATTTAACTGTTTCAACTCTTGAAACAGGGCATGTCGTTTGGCAGGGGTGTTTAAACCTTTGGCATTTATAGAAAGAATATTGATACACCCAGAACCCATACTGACTATGAGGGCCGGTCGAGATCACTTCAATAAACCCTCCTTGAGTGAGGATATAACCCCACCCTTTGACGCGTACAATCCCCCCCCCTCTCCCCCAGCAGAAGAGCAAGAAAAAGGAAAGACCCCAGGAACCCAGAGAAGCCACACAAGGAAGGACACGAGAGGGACCAGCAACAAACAAACCAGACACACACACAACACACAGAGAACACACACCGAAAGAGGGCGGGAGGAGTTGGGAGACCCACAATTCCCCCCAGACGGTTTGTGGAAGCTAATGGGACAACTTCCCAGAGAGGAGCTACCCCTCCGCAGTTATCCCCCACGACCTAGGAGGAGCACCTCCCAGATCTAGGCGAGAAAGGCCGATTCAGAAGAACAGGCCCGCTCGAATTCCACCCCGGACCAAGCGCCCTTTTGGGGGAAAGTGGAAGGCCAAGGAAACCCCCACCCGGAGTATAGGCTCTAAGCACTCGCACTCCCGCAACCCAACACGCAAACCCAGCGAGGCCCCCATCCACTCCTCCATTAACAGACCGCAGATTTCACAAACTCGCGAGGCTAACATGGGGAACGGATCCGAGCTCCTCCAGTAAATTCAAGCTCCTCTTTCCCCCCCCAGACCAATCATTCGTTAACACCCCGAGCTCCCCGAACCCATTCCATTCACCCGTTCAGCTTTCCTCTAGCAGCGTACAGCAATCAGCGTCGGCCAGGCAGCAGATACACGTTAAAATCCGGGACCTCAGAGCTCTAATCACACGGCCTCTATGTCCGTCACTCCGCTTGCAGAGGAACTACTTCCCACCGACACCGCCGCACACCGAAAGAGGAGCGCCGGTAACCGCCTATACCACCGACTTGATCCCCTCAGGGTCTTCTTAGGCATTGTTGCGTCGGTCCACCCGATCCCAAACCCCCCTCTCGTTGTCAATCGCGGGAAGGCGACACGCCAGACCAGGACCCGGCATCCGCACATGCAGCATATCTGGCCACTAGGTGACAGGGGGATAGTGACTGCCTAATTCATGAGGTACCGCCCCTCCGCGATCAGCACACAATATAGCGTACAGTTTCACTCCCTTTCATTGCCCTCGTCGGCCCCCACTTGCCGGCCCAAAGCCATTTCCCATTATGTCCCTTACAGATGAGTGAGCTGAGCCCCTCCGGTCGTAGTTGAGCAAAACAGAAACAACATGTGGAGAACCATGACATACATTTCAACCCCGAACTTTGAGAAAAACAACCCTCGTGCGACCAGAGCGTTTCAAGTAGGCGAGCCCCCACACAACCCATATCTAAAGCTGGTGGGCCCTCTACCCCCCGGGCTCGTCCCCGAGTGGGCTTGTCAGGGAGCATAACAACCACGGGAAAGTTGCGATGGCAACCCCGTCTAACCATCCATGCCGATCCCCTTGCTCTCTTCCCCCGCTTCCCTCATCGGCACTCAAAACAATTATGTTAGTAAGGTCAAATGCACCGAGGGGAGCCAGTGAAGAGATCCCGACAAGATACAGGTGGGTAACCTAAAATGGTAAACAATCAACAGATCTATGGCTATGGGAGCTGGGCCACACCCTCAGGCCTAAGAATGGGGCATAAGAAAACATAATCTTAGCTCTATAGGCCCAGTGGGCCGCAGCAAACAGCAGCTCAGCTCCTGGATCTGGAACGGCTCTCATTTCTGTTAGTAAACCGCTGGGGGTAATCCTGGGCCGCCCGTTGAGACATTCTGGGGCGATCGTCCCGGGTCAATCTCCGCACCAGTTGTGGGATGGAGAATTCCTGAAGCCAGTCTGGCAGAGCTATCTCAGGGATCCGAAGTTGGTTGCAGAAGTCCGGTAAGTCCTCAGGCATCCGAAGTGTGGCGGTCTTGCCATTGCTCGAGGCAGACAGTGCAAAGGGGAATCGCCACCTGTATGTAATGCCCCTGTCCCTGAGCAGCGCAGTAAGAGGCCTCAAAGCCCTTCGGTTTTGTAGCGTGATGCTCGACAGGTCTTGATAGAGCTGAATCTTGCAGTTGTTAAATAAAATGCTGTCACGACCTCTAGCCTTCGCAAGGATCTCTTCTTTCAAGGGAAAACTCTGTAAGCAGCAGATAATGTCCCTGGGAGTAGCGTCCCCAACACTGCGGGGTCTGTGCGCTCTGACAAATTCAATCTGCGTGCCTGGCGGCCTCTCCAGGATGGAGTTGAAAATGGAGGACAGAGCCTCCTGTGTTTGATCCGGGGCCACTTCCTCAGGCACCCCCCGCACCCTGATATTACACCTCCGGTTCCGATTTTCGAGGTCTTCCAGATGACGGTGGAAATCCATTAGGTGTCTATTGTGTGCGCGCACCACCTCTCGGACCTCAGTCAGTCTGGTCGAAGTGGTGGCCTCCTCCCTCTCAACTTTATCGACTCTTTGTGAAAGTTGTTGCAGGTCACCTCGCAGATCCGCAATGCTTTGATCTCTCCCGCAAAGCTAGCCAGCTCACTGCGGGTGGGGAGTTGGCTGAGCTGCGCCGATAGTACGCCGATAGTACGCACTCCTCTCCATCGGAGACGGCCTCGTCTTCCCGCTCCGGTGAGCTGCATGCACAGTGTGCATCCGCCATATTGGCGGCACGAGGGTCCTCTCTCCTCTGGCTCTGGAACAGCTCCGGAAGCCTCTTTCCAGCTGACTTTGGGGTCTGAGAGGGTCTGGGGGTCTTAGTGGATGCCCCTGGTTTGTTTAGGCGACCCATGATCAAGGCAATGTGCGGATATGAGTGCTTCTTAGGGGACCTCGCCAGGAGCTTACAGATCAAGCAGCCATCTCGGTCTCCGGCCAAGCCACGCCCCAAGTGTCCTAAATAATTTTAACTGTCTCAGCCCATAGAATTAGCTAGCATAAACATGAGCATTGTAGTCAGCACTTAGGAGTGTAGATTAAAGAGTTAAAGGGTTACTGAACCCAGGAAAAAAAACAGACACTTGCCTTCACTTTCAGAGAACGGCCCTCCCGGTGCTCGCATGACACCCTGTCACTCCTGTCAGTCAAACAACGATGCTCGCTGTTAGTCTGGGAGTGGGAAGTGCCCCCCTCCCACCAATGCCCCAGACAGGGCTTCAGCTGCTGCACGGGAGCAAAGGTGGGTGCCTGTTTGTCTTATTCTGGGTTCAGTACCCCTTTAGATGACTGTGAACCACTGATGTCACATTGCCAACTGACAGAGTGTAACCCCCTGCATCACATACAGTTGACATCAGTCTGGCCCAAAGTGGAATAAATCTGGGATTTTGAGTATCACCGCTGATCAACAGTGGCATGGGGAATAGCTGTGCTTCTAGAATTACATGGGGCCGCCATCTTGCCACACACCACACACTGTGACCATAGGATAGCAGGTTCAATTCCCGGTGGGACATGACTGGAGCAAGGCAACAAACCCCCAACAATTCCCCAGGGCTGTACCTGTGGCAGCCCACTGCTCTGGGCATGTGTACACTCACTGTGTACATGTGGCAGCGTTTGCTCCCCATTGAAGTCAATGAGAGCCCTTTACTGAAGGATATAAACCCAGCAAAGGGCTCTGATTGGCCCGCACATGTACCATTGGACCGAGGTGAGGCGAGTTTTAGTTGCTGAAAAGGGAGGTTTCACACAGTGGGGCATCCCAATTCGGGATGCCACGGGGTATGGAAAAAACCTGGGAAAGGAAATCCTGAGTTTTGTTCCACTTTAAGTTTAATACAGGATCAGAAAGGCCTATTTTCAGTGATGCAACAGCAGAAAATTGGCTACGAAATCTCTACTTGGGCCATTGGGCCTTCCATCCTCAAGCCTTGGCCACACAGATCTATAAGGCGGCTATTTCCTAAAGGTGTGGAGGGTCTCTTCCCAGTAGAAGAATGTTCTGAGTGAAGATCAAGAGAAAAGGATTTTACGGTGAGTCAACTAAAATTCCTTCTTTTTCTTATCTTTTGTTTTTGCAGCTGGACAGCTGGATCCAAAACTGGACGACGTGGTGCAAAAGATTAGAAAGCTTCAAAAAGGTTGTTTGGGCTATGGTGGGGTATTTAGGAACAGATGCAGGGCAGAAGGTGCTTTTGCCCCAAGGACAACTTTTCTTTTCCCCTACCCCCAGAAGTTCTTTTTGAATATGAACGGCCACCATGGCCCATTGATAAACTTTATAGCACCCAGATGAACCCCACACAGATATGAAGAAAATATACCTGCTTCAGGCAAACAGTGTACCGGGTGCAACTTCAGATCAGGAAGCTCTCCATGCAGGAAAAGCAGACATTGGATTTAAACTGGAACAACACCCATTTTTTTTAAGATTCCCTCAAGTCCCTGATTTGGAGAGACTGTCTCCCTTTTGAGTCCATGTCCCCCTGCCCCTCATTGTTCCCATTTGTCCCTCTTTGAGGTGTAACATGCAGATTTGCATCAATAAATGATTCATTTGCCTATTCAAAGTATTTATATTGTTGTAACTGTTAAATTCCATCACCTATCCATCCCTCAATGAGGGGGCGTGGCTTCATTTACAAATTGTCCCTCTTTCCCACACTGAAAAGTTGGGAGGTATGAGTAAAGCTTCAACCCCCCAAGTAAACTGAATATACGCTGTATACCTGAGTGAATGTCAAGAAAAGGAGATTTTGCTGTGAGTCTACTATAACCCTCCTTATTCTTGTCACTCACAGGTCACACAAATGTCGCACAATAGGGTAATATCCTCCTGTTACCAGTAGAGGTCAGTCGTTAGCTGGAGACATGCATGAATTCCTCTGCCTGGGCCTCCCCTATGATACGATTCTGGCACTCATGGTAAGAAGCCTATTCCAGAATGGCTTGTTACATGCTTCAAACCCTATAGCTCCCCCCTCCCCAGCAAGGAAATGACCCACCTGTAAATAGGCTTGTTTTAACTTTATTAGAAACTATTTTAGAACTAGGTATTGGGAGCAGGCTGGGACTTGTAGTTTACATAAAATCCCCTTTCATAGGGTTAATAAGGCTCACAGAGGCTCCTACTGCTTTCTAATACTTGAGAATGCATCATATAGAATTAAGCTTTGCACATCTTCAGCTCACATCTGACCTCTCCTGGGGACAGGAGGATATTACTATATTGTAAGGATTTTTCCCTCTGAGTGAAGATGATGAAAAATTAAACTTCTTGTAAGTCTACTAAAATGTCTTTTATATAATATATTATTATATTATTATATTTGTCTGGCCACACAGCTGTGGAGAAGACACGGGCAGAGAGGCTGGAGCTGGGCATACAGAGAAATGCTATGGAGAAGGAAATTCATGACTGTAAGATATAATTTATAATACGCTTACATTTACTTAATGACATTGATTTAATAATGGCTGTAAACAAGACTGCAGTGAGCAGTGCCAAAATGTGAACCATGATAATCAGCATAAAGATAAAAAAAAACTGAAAACAGAAGAGCAAATTTATTAAGTGAAAATGCAGGGTCAATGGAAATCTCTTGTAATGCAATGATCATTTGGGCGGGTGAATTAAGGCCATAAAAAAGTTCTACAACAGTTTTTTTTCTATGTTTAGATCCTGGCACATTTCTTCTTTTGGTGCTTCATCAGGGGACTTTTTATCAAGGGACCCTCTCAATCAGCTGATTAAACAAACTGACAATTGACTGATCATGAAATAACAACTAAACATATTAATGTCCAAAATATCACAAAATGATGTCCTGTCATATCCTGAACAAACCGCAACCCCCCCCCCCCCCCCCCGGATCCAGAGAACCAAATCATCCTGGGAATCAATGCACCTCTTCCAGGATAGTAGACTTCTGAGCACCAGATCTGTGGACCTAGGGGGGCTAACAACTTACTGGAAAGTGGGTAGTTGGAAAGGGGAGAGCCTCAGATATACACCTGGGTGTACACAGGGTGGTACACTTCCGAGTGCCGGATCTTTGGACCTAGGGGCTAACGACTCACTAGAGGTGAAAGGGAAAGAACTTCAGGCATACACTCCTACAAGGCCATGGGGATCAGGGCCAACCGGTACCACTGTTTGCAGGTGCTGGGGTGGTACACTTTCGAGTGCTGGATCTCTGGACCTGGGGGGCCGCCAACACATTGGAGGTGTTGGAAAGGGGAGAACCTCAGGTATGCACTCCTGCAAGGGCATGTGGATTGGGGGCCAACCAGACCAAGCGGCTGTACCTACTTTCCCGGTACCCCAAATCATAGCCCCAAAATTGGTGGAGGCACTCTTGCAGGGCAAATGGTGGAGGCGCCCCTTGTGCCCTGCCTATAATACGGCCCTGCCTCATGTACATATGATCAATTACCAATTTATTTATTTGTTTTTCATTTTGAGCAATGCATCAGGTATTTCCTGCATTGTCTAAAAGAAATGAATATTCACCAGTCTAAAAACAGTGGCTTTTTCCTGTGTGTTGTTCATCTGCAACACAGCAAAACTATACAAGTGCATAGATTTTTGAAGTGCTCCTGACCCAGAAAGGAAGGTTATGTCGTCAACCTCTATCCCCAGCCCAGTTCCCCAAAACAGTCTGTGTTTCTTTATTGTTACTAAAGCCTTTGCTTAATATAGATAAAACACACAGGAAGCAGAATGATGTCCGAATAGCAGACATGTATACAGTTTACAACTGAACTGTTACGTAATGGCAGTTATGTTAAACTGCTCCCAATGAGCTGTGTGTATTGTAACTGAATGTATCATCGCTGCATCCAGTTCACGTTGTCATGAATATTGAGCAAAAGCTTTAGTAAAAAAAAAAAAAAAAAAAACAGGCTGTTTTTGGGCACTTAAATTAAATTCTTTTTTTATATCAAAAAGGGGTATTTAAAGAATGTTCATAATACAAGTATTGTATGATTTGTTCAATAAATAGTGATCTCTGTATCTGTAATACGTGTACTAAAGTGAAATATATACTCTGTTTCAATACTTGGGGTATAGAGTGCGGGGTATAGAGTGACACCTACTGGACATCTATGTGCAATATTTCTAATATTCATAGTAAATCAATGGCTTGAACAAATGCTGTTATTCTATTAGTGTAACAAATCCTGAATTACTATTAAGCAAAAATACCATTTTGTGAATACTCACCTTGTAAAATGGGTATTATAAGTATGTCACACACCCCGCTTCAAGATAATCATTACATGTGGGTAGTGTGGTCTGAAGAGGGCGATTTGCAGAGATGATTGGAGGAAAGAAAGTCCCTCCCAGTCCATAAATACCTGGGACCTCCCACTCATTACCCAGTATAAAGAAAGCAGTAAGGTAAGGGACCAGGAAGAGCCAAATATTAGTCATAACAACGCAAGGTTCACAAAACGATGGATCCAGAATACAAAAGGGCGGGTTGAAGCGGGGTGTGTGACATACTTATAATACCCATTTTACAAGGTGAGTATTCACAAAATGGTATTATTCTAAGTATGTCACACACCCCGCTTCAAGATAATCATTACATGTGGGACATCCAAAAGCAGTGTCCATAAAGGGTGGGGATCCAAAACAAGGCATAAAGCACAACTTAAACTACTGCAGCCTGCAGAACTTTGCGGCCAAAAACAGCATCCGCTGAGGCCCAAACATCACCCTTGTAAAAACTTTGAAAAAGTGTGAACAGAAGACCAGGTAGCGGCCTTGCAAACTTGCTCAACAGAGGCCTGGTGCTGAAAAGCCCAGGAAGCCCCAACCGCACGAGTAGAATGAGCTGTAACACGAAGGGGAGGATTTCTCCCCTTAGCAGAAAAGGCCCCGACAATGGCCTGACGAATCCACTTACTGATGGAAGACTTAGCGGGCGCCAAAACCTTTCTTGGGCCCAGAGGGTACCACAAAGAAGGCATCAGTCTTACGAAAGGCAGACGTTACCACCAAATAGTACTTCACAACTCGAACCACATCCAGGGAATGCAGGACCCTCTCCTTTTCGTTACTGGGATTAGGACACAGAGAGGGCAAAACAATGTCTTGGTTTAAGTGAAAAGGCAGAAACCACCTTAGGAAGGAAATCCGGGTTAAAACGGAAAACCACCTTGTCCTGATGTCTTTCAAAATACAGGACCTGAATGGACAGAGCCGCCAACTTAGAAACACGCCGAACAGAAGTGATAGCTACCAAAAAGGCCACCTTCTGAGTAAGGGAAGACA
The DNA here is from genome assembly GCA_027917425.1 of Gastrophryne carolinensis. Lineage (NCBI taxonomy): Eukaryota > Metazoa > Chordata > Amphibia > Anura > Microhylidae > Gastrophryne > Gastrophryne carolinensis. The sequence goes on from CM051235.1 coordinate 181,706,439, forward strand.
AGGCAATATCATGCAAGGGCTCAAAGGGAGGACCCTGAAGAGCAGAAAGAACCAAATTCAAATCCCAAACCGGAATCAGAGCCTTCCTAGGGGGCCGCACGTGCGTAACCCCCTGGAAAAAGGTCTTAACCAGCGGATGAAGCGCAAAAGATCTTTGGAAAAACACCGCCAGGGCAGACACCTGCCCCTTCAGAGTATTAAGTTGGAGCCCTAGATCCAAACCATGTTGCAGGAACTCCAGGATTCTAGAAATAGAGAATTCCCTGCAAGGGAAAGCCCTAGTCTCACACCAATCAATATAAGACCTCCAAGTCCTATAGTAAACGGAAGAAGAAAACCTCTTCCTAAAGACCTTCCTCCTTCAAGATGGAGGTTTCCGCAGCCACGCCGTCAAAGCCAGCGTTGGTAAATTGGGGCAACGTAGATGACCCTGTGTGTGCAGATCCGGCAGCAGGGGCAGAACAAACTGATCTTCTGCTAACCTTACCACGTCTGCGAACCAAACCTGTCTTGGCCACCTTGGAGCCGCCAGAATTGCTGACGCTCCTTCCAGAGCCAGCTTGCGCACTACTCTGGCTACCATGGGAAACGGAGGGAACAGATACAGAAACCCCAGATCCCTCCAGTTCAGGGACACGGCGTCCGTCGCGAAGGCTAGCGGATCCTTCGCCAGAGACACAGATGCCAGAAGTTTGTGATTGTGACGGGAGGCAAAGAGGTCCACCATCGGTGAACCCCACCTGAGACAAATTGAACGAAACACCTTGGGACTGAGAGGCCACTCCCCCTTGCGGGCTGACCACCTATTCAGAGAGTCCGCCTCCGAGTTCTCTACTCCCGGAATGTGAACTGCCGAGATGCACGGGACGTGGCTCTCCGCCCAGTCCAGAATCAATGACACTTCCCTGAGGGCACTCCTGCTGCGAGTCCCTCCCTGGTGATTGATGTAGGCAACCGCCGTCCGATTGTCCGACCGAACCTGGACCGGCAAGCCCTGCAGGAGATGAGTCAGACGAAAAAGAACCATTCTGATGGCTCTCAATTCCAGAATGTTGATAGGCTCGTGGGCTTCCAGGGGTCCCCACAACCCCTGAAATTGCAGATCATTCCAGAAGCCCCCCCATCCTGAGAGGCTGGCATCCGTGGTGACCACCTCCCAACGAGGAGTCTGAAAAGACCTGCCCTTCAACAGATTGGTTGAGTTCAGCCACCACCTGAGTGGTCGGCGAGACATCAGAAAGAATTGATCCAGCGACAGAGGAGATCTGTCCCAGACAGACAATAGATGGAGTTGTAGCGTCCTCGTGTGAAACTGGGCAAAGGGGACTGCCTCGAAGGAGGCCACCATCAACCCCACCAGTCTCATTCCTAGTCGAATGGTCGGACAAGGAATGGACATGAGCGACCGAATCAATTCCTGAATCAAAAGAACCTTGGATTGAAGAAGGAACACTCTGGCCTGATCTGTATCCAGAGACATTCCCAGAAAGGATACTATCCTGGACGGGTAAAAGGAGGACTTGGGATAGTTGATCACCCAGCAGAACCTCTCCAGAGTGGATATTACCGTCCTGGTGTCCAATTCCGCTTGGCTGAATGATGATGCCATGATGAGGAGATCGTCCAGATATGGCACTATGCGAATTCCCTGCGCTCTAAGAAGAGCCATCACCCCAGCGAGCACCTTGGTGAAAAACCCTTGGAGCTGTGGTGAGACCAAAAGGAAGAGCTACAAACTGAAAGTGCCAATCTTCCACCACAAACCTGAGGAATCTCTGGCGGGAAAAAATCGGAACATGGAGGAAAGCGTCCTTGACGTCTATGGACGTCATGAAGTCCCCCTGACGGAGAGCGCGGATAGCTGAACGACGCGATTCCATGCGAAATTTTCGCAGCCTGATAAACCTGTTGAGGATCTTCAGATCCAGGATGGGCCGGATAGAGCCATCCTTTTTGGGGACCGTGAACAGATTTGAGTAAAATCCCCGACCCTGATCTGATAGGGGCACTGGCGAGATGACCTATATCTCCAGAAGACTTGAAAAGCGCCTCCCGAAGCCCCTGTGCACCAGGTGCGTCCGGGGGCACCCTAGACCTGAAGAAAAGCGGAGGAGGACGGGACTCGAACTCCAACTTGTAGCCGGAAGACACGACGTTTGTCCGAAACCTCCCGAATCCAGATCAGAGAGAAGTGTCGCAGCTGTCCCCCCACCCGCACGGGTGAGGGCGCCCCCTCATTGCTGAGCAGGCTTGTTCGCAGGTTTTGGGTTATGAACCCCAGTTGTATCCTGAGCGGGCACGTCCTCTGCCCCTATTCCAGGAATCTCCTCTAGTGGAAGGGAAGGCGAAACCTCTTCCTGCTCTGGATCCGCGAAAGGAATGATTGAAAGAAGCCGCCCCACGAAAGGGACGTCGTTGCTTCTTGCGTTGAGGTAACTTACCCCCCTTAGCTACTGAATCCAATTTTTCTCCAAAAAGCCATAGCCCCACGAATGGGAGAGACGTCAGCAACTTTTTTGGCCCAAAGTCGGCCGCCCACTGGCGCAAACTGAACGCCTTATAGTCACCATCAGAGCAGAAGCTCCCCAAGGCGGCTAACATGAAAGACAAGAATAACTCACAATGTTTAAGTCCCAGAAATTCGTCACTGTCCGGGTGCAAACCGGAAGATGACAACAAGTCTCTGACCACCGACCTGGTAGCCACCACCAGCAGAGATGAAGCGCAAAAAGGGCCGTATGGCTGCCCCAATACTGGCGAAACCATGACAAGCCATCTGGCCAATTCGTTTATCCCCTCCATCTTTAAGAGAAGAGCAATCGGGGTTATTCAAAAACGGCTGAATTGGATAACCCCAGAATTGGTGCATCCACCTCAGGGGGGGACGTCCAGCGCTTAACCGTGTCCGAAGGGAAAGGATATCTTTTATCCCAACTCTGAGGAATGCCTGGGAGCTGAGCCGGCCTCTCCCATTCCTTAGAAATAATCTTATCAAAATGCCTTTGATTAGGGAATTCCAAGCGCGGCTTGGATTCCTCATAAAACTCCCCTTGTTGATGAGGAGCAACCTCTGGAGGAGAAATAGCCAGAACCTCAAACATCTGAGCAAGGACGTTAGGAGTATCCAAAGAACTCCCTGACCCCTTCTCAGAGTCCGCACCAACGAATAGCTGGTCGTCCGAATAATCCGATTCGTCAAATAGCTCCCCTTCCTCCAGAGGGGAATAATCTGACCAATCCAGGCGATCCTCATCGTCATATTCAAATGTCGGTGGGACCGGTGACAAATGCTTTCTCTTAGCTGGAGCCTTCTTGGCAACCGCAGAAGAAATACATTTTTCAATATTAGTCAATCTAGCACACACATCAGATTGCGACTGCCCACCCGTGACAACGTCACACGGGACACGGGCCAAGACGGGGTGGGAAGGGGATGACGCCGGCGGTGCTGACCCAGACGTCTGGGGTTCTGACTGCCGTGTAATAGTCTGCTGTGCACATAGTATACATAGAAATACGTCATCCCCTGTTAGGGATACCCCACAGCCCATGGACTTCCGGGATTGCCCCGAGGGGAGCCCGGTATCTGGGGATACCTCCATACGGTGAACTTATATGTAGTCGCAATGACCGAGGGAATTACGCTAGTAAGCAACCCGGGATGCCCTTATAATTGTCCCAAGTTGGAGGATTTTAACATGGAATTTAACCCAGGGACCCAAGGACCGGAAGAAGACCCCTTAAAACCTAAGGCGTTCTACCTGAAAGACTGCCGGATATAAAGGGTTACATATAAGTAAATATATATATATATATATATATATATAGGGCCCATAGGGCCACTCACTGTGCCTTCCTGCGTGAGGTAAATGGCGTCCACCACACACGCAGCTCACAGAGGCAGAGAGGAGCCTGTGGGCGTGGCCAGCGCTGAGCGCGCGATATGCGTAGCTCCGCCCCCTTACAGAGCGGAAAGCGGGCTCCGCAGTGGGTCTGCGCCCCTAATGGCAAAATGTGTGAGGTAAATTACCTCAGAAAAACACTATAGCGCACATATATACCGGCGCCATGGCAAGAACAGCAGCCGCGGCGCCGGTAACCACAAAGACCCCAGGGATGTAATGGGTGCGGGCCGCGGCGACGCGCAATCGCCCGGCCCCGCCCACTGTGGCCAGCGCGTGAGGGGAGATCTCCCCTCACAAGATTAATGGAACCGCCAGCGCAAATAACCGCGCCGCGGCCATTGCGGTAGTCACCGCAACAAAAAACAGTAAAGCCAGGGGGACAAGCCAGCGCCAACAGCCGGCCCAACCCCCCAACTACAACTTCTGAGGAGAAAAGTTCTCCTCAGCTCTGGCGCCAGTAGCAGTGAAACAATGCACAATAAATAAATCCTAACTCTGAGGTAAAAAAGGTGGCCCCCGACATTTTATCCCCACCACCACAGGAGAAGGGCATCAGGAAAGGGGGGCCAAGGGACAGGGCATCCCAAACCGGGGTCACCAGCCCGGATAACCGCCTACCCTCTGGTACAGGGTCTCACGGTGGAGCATGGCTCCAGAGCACTAAAAGTGCCATTCTACCCTCACCCAGGATACAGCCTAGACTGGGAGGCATGTGTATTGGGACTTATAAAAAACATAACCGGGTGGAAATAGAGAGAAAAGCGGGCTGGGAATAAACCCGGCTACCTGAAATCCCCCTGTGCAAGGAGGAGACATCATCTTCTGACTTGCTCGCCGTCTGCAGAGATGGAAAACTGGGTAATGAGTGGGAGGTCCCAGGTATTTATGGACTGGGAGGGGCTTTCTTTCCTCCAATCATCTCTGCAAATCGCCCTCTTCAGACCATACTACCCACATGTAATGATTATCTTGAAGCGGGGTGTGTGACATACTTAGAATAAACTCTTTTGGCATTACACCATCGAAAATAATCTTGCCAGTATTTAATGGTTAACCTTGGTAGAAGCGCACATACCGCAACATAGAAGCCTTGTGGTCTATTCAGCAGTCATAATGTATAAGACTGTAATATGGGATGTAGAACTGGACCTTGATTAAGTAGGCTTGGGCCCTTATTCATGAAGGGATAGCGCCAGGTAGTGCCTGTACAGCGCCAGGTAGCGTCAGGTAGAGGCTGGTGAATGCCGGAGACGGTACGCAATTACACATTTATAAAGCCGAATCTGGTGAGCAACTAAAACAACGCCATGTAGAGTCCGATTCATCATTATCCCAGGCTCAGCGTACAGCACCGGCGTTCAGCCTTGCAGAGCGCCACTTCTAACCTGTCGCTACCTGGCACTCTCCCATACATTTCTCTGGACGATCCTTAAATCCCTTTCCTGATCCCATTTTTTTTCCCCCAAAAAACCCCACAAACCTTCTGACATGTATTCTGGCCAAGAAAATGACATTTTTGAAAACTTTTTTGAATAATAATATTTTTATGCAGAATTGTCCTTACATGTCTGGTATTAAAGCGTTCATGTTACAATGTAATAACAATGTAATTCCATATGTTTTCGCTTTGTTATTAGTGGATACATGTCCAAAAACAGCCTTTAATCACACAGCCTCTGGCGCTATGGGCTACAATTACATGATTTTGAGCGCCGGCCAGGTTTGTGGCTGTTTGATGAATGCGGTGTTACTCAGTCGCACTGAGCTGGCGTTATGGTGCGCTCACATACTGTGTAGTATAGCAACTCACATATCATATTCATCAATGCCGGACAGCAACTGAGGCGCTCTGAAACAATGATCCATGGCCGAGCACAGCGACTACAATCGGGCGCTCTGAAATCCGCTCTACAGACGCTCATCTGTCGCTACCTGGCGTTAGTAATGAATAAGGCCCTTGGTCTCATTGACTGCAGGACCTGTTTACCATGTATCTTGGACCGCTTACCAGCTCATTCACAGTAGTAAATAAGGAAACACACAATACATTTATGATTCTGACTACTTCCTACTCTGGGACTTCTACCTTCTGTGTCCCTCATCGGGTTCTTCCTCCATGTGTGTTTTTTTTATTTACTACCGTGGAATAACTGATAAGGGGTTGCTAAACAACTCCATACCAGTTAAAGTGAACCTATAATCAGAAAGGAAGTTTATGTAGTCGCCTTCCATCCCCAGCCCCGTGTCCCAAAACAGCCTGTGTTTCTTTTTTTTTTCTACCTCAACCTTTGCCCTATATTTATAAAAACACCAGAAAGAACAGGAAGTAGTATTAGCAGTTAGGTTGAAGTTCTCCCCATTGCTATGCCCTGTGTTCTCTAACTGATTGCATCATCACTGGGGGTGGAGCTGCTCAGCCAGGGAGTAATATGGTCGTCTGCATCCAGTTCATGTTGTTTATGTATATGGAGCAAAGGCTGAGGTAAAAAAAAGATACACAGTCTGTTTCGGGGCACTGGCCTCGGGATAGAAGCTTGTTACATATACTTCCCTATAGGTGGACTTCAAAGTTTCTGGACTGGCCAAATAAGTCTCCAGATCTAAATCCTATTGAGCATCTGTGGGGCATCCTCAAGCAAAAAAGGTAGAGGAGCGCAAGGTCTTTAAGACCCGCCAGCTCTGTGATTTTGTCATGGAGGAGTGGAAGAGGATTCCAGTGGCAACCTGTGAAGCTCTGCCCAGGAGAGAGTAGCGGAAGAAAACCCACCAGTGGCCGTGATGGCTGTGTGTGATGGCTTTGAAGTGGACCAAAACCCAAGATTTCGACTATCCTGGGTTTTGATCCTTGCCCCTGATCGGGGTGCCCCTCTGTGAGAGATCCCCCAGGTCGCCCGAACAAACTCACCCCTTACGACGCATGCGCAGCTGCTCGTCCAATTAGCGTGCTCTTACAGCGCATGTGCAGCTGCTCGTCCAATCAGCGTGCTCAGATCCGCTCGAGCCCCTTCGTCCAGGAGCTTGTCTAATGCAAGCGGATCTGAGTGGGCTGGCGGCCGCATCCTTCCTACTCTCTAACAGGGAGCTTGCCCGCGCGGCCATTCACAATTTCCTGCATGCCTCCTACTGGGATAGGGGGATGTGGCTGCTGCTCGCACATGCATCGTTGGACCGGGAACAAAGGTGAGTTTTTGGACTTGATCGGGGTGCCCCGAGGGCGAGCGAGTATGCCTGCTCTGGAGTCTCATAGACTCAGTTTTGGTCCTCTTTAAAGGGCCAGTCCAGTCAGACCCTGCCCCTTTTTATAGTCTCCTCTGCCCTGCCACTCCCCTATCACTGAAGCAGGGACTTGCCTGGCCCACAATGTTGGGCAATTCCAGCACTGGCTGCCACCATCTTTACTTTCGCCAGTTGGGTGCTGGGTGCCGCCAGGTTCGCACGCTCCCTGCGTCATGTAAGCTCTCATTCGTGCATTCAAGTGAACAGCCAGGCAGGAACACACACAGTGTGGGGCGGCACCTGGCAGTCGGACTGGCGGAAGCAAAGATGGTGGCGATCAGTGCTGGAATTGCCCTACAATTGGCGCCAGGTAAGTGTTTTTTTTTATGTAACCATGATGCCCTGCTTCAGCACTAAGGGGAGGGTGGTAGGGCGGGGGGGATTTAAGAAATGGGCTGGCTGGATTGACCCTATAATGAGTAGAGTTATTCTGAGGGAACACTAAATTTACACTGTTATACAAGCTGTACACTGACTACTTTGCATTGTATCAAATTGTCATATGTCCAGTGTTGTCTAAGGATAGGATATAATAATATATTTACAAAAATGTGAGGGGTGTGCTCACTTTTGTGAGATACTGTATATGTTGCTGATGTGTACCATCCATGGTCCTTCCTACACTTCTGGTGGTGTTCTGTGTTCTCAGTGTACTCTTGGAGAGCGAAACTAGAGGATGCGCTAGAGAAGAAGCAAGGTAAGGACTGTACTTAACATAAAAATGTCTCCTAAATAGTCAGAATTAGCCAAGTAGAGTCACATGATACACCCCCTGCTACCAATTAACTAAGGAGCCTACTTCCATGTGACTAGCAGCAGGAACACGCAGCATCTGAGCCATTATCACTGTTAGGCACTTACCTCGTCGCCGTCCCGGGTCCCGCGACGCGCTGTCGGGCGGTCCCCGGCTGGTTGCTGCCCAGCGCTCCCCGGGCGTCTTTACTCCCCAGCGTGGTGGCGGCGGTCAGGGGTCGGCGGCGCGAGGTGGTGTCGGCAGCCGCGCCGCAGCCCGCTCTGCGCGGCTGCGCGGGCCCGGCGGGCTCCCTCACTGTCCGGCGCTTCCGCCTCCCGGCGGGGGCGCGCTCGATCATCTACGTGCTCGCGCGCGCGCGCGAGCACGTCACCTTTATGCCTCCCGGCGGCGCTTTCCCCAGCGCGCCCGCCGGGGGCGAGTTTGACCCATCCAACCCTGGCCCTGCTCATAGAGGGAGCCCAGGGACTGGTCGGCCTGTCTGGCCTGGGCCGTCCAGTTCCTGGGACCACTTCCGTTTTTCACTGTTGCACCAAGCACCTTCCTTCCCTCCTTTTTCCCTGTTTCCCATTGGCCAGACTTCCCTATATATCTGCACTATTCCAGTTTCCCAGTGCCCGTTATAGCTTCTGGGTTCTGGATGTGTGTTGCTGTACCTTGGTGAAGACTTGGATTTGAATTTGGATTTGGACCTCGACTATTCTTGCTAGCTGCCTGCCCTGACCTCCTGCTTTGCCTGACTACTCTCTTGCCTGACCCTCCTGTACCTCGCCTGTGACCTCCTGGATTTGACCTCGGCTACCCTCGACCATTCTTAGTTACCTCCCTTGGATACCTCGCCTGTGACCACCTGGTTTGACCTCGGCCTGATTTATGGACTTTCGCACCCGGCATCCTCATTCGGGATTCCCTGCCAAACACCAAGCTATTATCCTTTGCGCCTGTTAAGTCCTGGGGGCAACCGACTGGGAGAGGCATTACCCGTGTCTCCTACAAGCGGGGGCTTGTCTATAGGCGGAAGTGGCGGTGGAGATTGGGGGATACTGGCTTAAGACAGACGGGTGTTTGGTACAGTCCTGACATTATAACGGGCCACAAAGAAGAATGGACCAAATCCTGGAGCAGGTGCAGGCCCTGACAGCGGCGGTGGAGCACCTGGCTCATCGAGTTGCGGCCCAGGAGAACCGTCCTACTCCCATTGTCCCCACTTCTCAGGGGACTCCGGCCGCAATGACTGTGGAACCCAAGATCCCGCTCCCTGAAAAATTTTTTGGCGATAGGGCAAAATTTGCCAATTTCCGGGACTCTTGTAAACTATACTTCCAGCTTCGCCCGGTTTCTTCAGGCTCACAGGAACAGAAGGTAGGCTTGATAATTTCCCTGTTGCATGGAGACCCTCAGTCCTGGGCCTTCAGCCTATCAGCTCAGGACCCCATCCGCCAAAGGGGCCTCAGCTGACGCTAAGTTACGTACCCTCCGCGAGGGACGCCGTCCAGCCGAAGACTACTGTTCCGAATTCCGACATTGGGCAGTTGACTCACGTTGGAACAATCCTGCCCTCTGTGGTCAATTCCGATTAGGTCTGGCTGACTCTATCAAGGACACCCTGGTGAACTACCCGGAACCCCAGACTCTGGATGAATTGATGCATTTGGCCATCCGCATTGATCGCCGACTCCGGGAAAGGCGCCTAGAGAAAGGTTCACCCCCTGAATCGGCTGCAAAATCTGAGGCTCTAGTCGCTCAACCTTCAGAAGAGCCTATGCAGCTAGGTGCCACCAGGCTCACCGAAGGCGAGAGACGACGACGCCTATCCGAGGGGCTCTGTCTTTACTGTGGTGGGACCGGCCACATGGTTAGACTTTGCCCAAAGAAACCGTCGGGAAACTTCAGAGCCTAGGGGGTTTCGAGGGGGCCCTCCTAGGCTGTAAGGTATCTCCTCAAGTATCGTCTCCAGTTTTCGTCCCAGTTCAGTTTATGATTGGTGCTAAATGTGTTAATCTAAAGGCTCTTCTAGATTCTGGAGCAGCCGGGAATTTCCTGGACTCTGATCTAGCTCAGACTCTAGGAATTATGGTACAGACCTTGCCAACTCCTATCCGGGTTTCAGCCATTGATGGCACTCCAGTGGCCGGGGGGTTAGTTCGGTTCCAATCACCTCCTATGCAAATCAGAGTAGGAGCCAGTCATTCTGAGGTTATCAGGTTCCTGATTTTGAGCATGCCTGGTACTCCTTTGATTTTGGGGTTGCCATGGCTGCAGGAGCATAATCCTCAAATTGATTGGGTTTCGGGGCAAATTACCAAGTGGGGACACCAGTGTTTCCGGGACTGCCTAGAATTTCCCCTCAGGGTCACGCGCCTACTCCCTATGGGGATTCCAACTCCAAATCTGGAGTTTGCTGATGTTTTTTCAGAAAAGGCAGCAGACAAACTTCCTCCCCATAGACCTTGGGACTGCCCAATAGAACTACTCCCTGGTACGATGCCTCCCAGAGGGAGAATATTTAATTTGACCCGAGCGGAAACCCTTGCCATGCGGGAATATATCGCCGAGAATTTAGAAAAAGGGTTTATTCGGCCTTCATCTTCCCCAGCAGGGGCAGGGTTTTTTTTTGTGGAGAAAAAGGATGGGGGACTTCGCCCTTGTATCGATTACCGGGGCTTAAATAACATCACGGTAAAAAATAAGTATCCCCTACCGCTTATTGAGGGACTCTTTACTCAGGTGGTTGGGGCGCAGGTCTTCTCTAAACTAGATCTCCGAGGGGCCTATAACCTCATAAGAATTAGGCAGGGGGACGAGTGGAAAACGGCCTTTAATACCCTTGAAGGGCATTATGAATATTTGGTTATGCCTTTCGGCCTGTGCAATGCCCCTGCGGTCTTTCAAAGTTTTGTCAATGAAATTTTCAGGGATTATCTTGGCCGGTTTATGGTTGTCTATCTAGATGACATTTTAATTTTTTCTTCATCCCTTGACGAGCATCGTAAACATGTGTGCCTAGTTTTGCAGAAACTTAGGGAGAATTGTTTATATGCCAAGCTAAAGAAATGTCAATTTGAGGTATCTGAGGTTCCGTTCCTCGGTTACATTATCTCCAAATCTGGTCTGTCTATGGACCAATCTAAGGTGAGGGCTGTTTTAGAATGGGAGCAGCCCAGAGATCTGAAGGGCCTGCAGAGGTTTTTGGGTTTTGCCAATTTTTATAGAAGGTTCATTAAGAATTTCTCTGCCCTGGTTACACCACTAACTAACCTAACAAAAAAAAGCGGGTACCCCCCGGTTTGGCCGGCTCAAGCTGTCCAGGCTTTCGGGAATCTTAAGAGGGTATTTAGCGCTGCTCCCGTCCTAGTCCATCCCGATGAACAGCGACCTTTCCTTGTGGAGGTGGATGCTTCAGAAATAGCGGTCGGAGCGGTCTTGTCTCAATACCACGGCTCACCTGCACGCCTCCATCCATGTGCCTTCTTTTCCAAGAAATTCTCAGCGGCCGAAAGAAATTATGATATCGGCAACAGAGAATTACTGGCCATCAAGCTTGCCTTCCAGGAATGGAGACACTGGCTGGAGGGGGCTCAGTATCCAGTTACGGTCTTTACGGACCATAAAAATCTAGAATACATCCAGTCCGCCAAGAGGTTAACTCCTAGACAGGCTCGCTGGTCCTTATTCTTTTCTCGGTTTAATTTTTCTATAACGTATAAGCCCGGGTCTAAAAATATAAAGGCGGACGCCCTGTCTCGGAGTTTCTCTCCCCCTGACTTACCGGAAAGGGTGGTCTCTCCCATCTTACCTCGCTCTCTAGTGGTGGCCGCCATCCAACCCCAACTTCCTGATCTTACTCAGTTCCAGGCCCAAGTTCCTCCTGGGAAACCCGCTTCGGCCCTGTTTGTGCCCTCTACTTACCGGTCTGAGTTCTTGTCCCATTTTCACGATACTAAAACAACCGGTCATCCAGGGATTAAGAAAACCATAGCTTTATTGTTACGCCAAGTTTGGTGGCCTTCTCTTAGGAAGGACGTTCAAAGATTTGTCTCCGCTTGCAAAGTCTGTGCCCAAAGTAAGTCCTTGAGGAGCTCACCGGAAGGCCCACTCCTTCCATTATCCATTCCTGCCTCCCCGTGGACACATCTGGCCATGGATTTTGTTACTGACCTTCCCCCGTCTCAGGGACATACGGTTATTTGGGTAATTGTGGACCGCTTTAGCAAGATGGCCCATTTCGTCCCTTTAAAGAAACTCCCCTCAGCTCAAACTCTTGCTCAACTTTTCATTACTCATGTCTTTAGGATTCATGGTATTCCCATGGATGTTGTTTCGGATAGGGGGGTCCAGTTTGTCTCCCGGTTCTGGAGGGCTTTCTGTGCCAAGTTGGGGTTCACCGTCTCCCTTTCCTCGGCCTTCCATCCGCAGTCGAATGGTCAAACCGAGAGAACGAACCAGTCCCTGGAACAATATTTGCGCTGTTTTACGGCGGGTTCTCAAACTGATTGGGTCTTCTTCTTACCTTTTGCGGAATTTGCTCTTAACAACGCCACGCATTCATCCACAGGGGTTTCTCCTTTCCACTGTGTTTATGGCAAGGATCTGAAGTTTTCTGCTCTTTCGGACCAACCCTCTAGAGTTCCCTCCGTGGATGAATGGGTTTCCAAATGGCCAGGGGAGTGGAATAAAATCCAGCAACATCTAACTAGGGCCGCTGGTCAACAGAAAAAATTTTCTGATCGCAAGCGATCGTCTAATTCTAACTTTAAAGTGGGTGACTGGGTTTGGCTTTCAACCAAGAATTTGGCGCTACGCCAACCCTCCGCTAAGTTAGGACCTAAGTTTATTGGCCCCTTCCCCATAACACACAAAGTTAATCAGGTTACATACCGGTTGGCCCTCCCTTCATCCATGAAAATCTGTAAATCCTTTCATGTTTCACTTCTTAAGTCCGCAAGAGACCATGAACCTAATAGTCCTCCTAGTCCTGTGGTAGTTGATGGGCATCAGGAGTTTGAGGTTGCCCGGGTCCTTGATTCTCGTTTCTTTCGGAACTCTCTTCAATATCTTATTGACTGGAAGGGATACGGTCCGGAAGAAAGATCTTGGGTTCCTGCCAGAGAAGTTCATGCGCAGAATTTGGTAAAGAGGTTTCATAGGGAGAATCCTTTAAAACCTAGTTTGGAGGGTCCAGTGTCCCCTCCTCAGGGGGGGGGTAATGTTAGGCACTTACCTCGTCGCCGTCCCGGGTCCCGCGACGCGCTGTCGGGCGGTCCCCGGCTGGTTGCTGCCCAGCGCTCCCCGGGCGTCTTTACTCCCCAGCGTGGTGGCGGCGGTCAGGGGTCGGCGGCGCGAGGTGGTGTCGGCAGCTGCGCCGCAGCCCGCTCTGCGCGGCTGCGCGGGCCCGGCGGGCTCCCTCACTGTCCGGCGCTTCCGCCTCCCGGCGGGGGCGCGCTCGATCATCTACGTGCTCGCGCGCGCGCGCGAGCACGTCACCTTTATGCCTCCCGGCGGCGCTTTCCCCAGCGCGCCCGCCGGGGGCGAGTTTGACCCATCCAACCCTGGCCCTGCTCATAGAGGGAGCCCAGGGACTGGTCGGCCTGTCTGGCCTGGGCCGTCCAGTTCCTGGGACCACTCCCGTTTTTCACTGTTGCACCAAGCACCTTCCTTCCCTCCTTTTTCCCTGTTTCCCATTGGCCAGACTTCCCTATATATCTGCACTATTCCAGTTTCCCAGTGCCCGTTATAGCTTCTGGGTTCTGGATGTGTGTTGCTGTACCTTGGTGAAGACTTGGATTTGAATTTGGATTTGGACCTCGACTATTCTTGCTAGCTGCCTGCCCTGACCTCCTGCTTTGCCTGACTACTCTCTTGCCTGACCCTCCTGTACCTCGCCTGTGACCTCCTGGATTTGACCTCGGCTACCCTCGACCATTCTTAGTTACCTCCCTTGGATACCTCGCCTGTGACCACCTGGTTTGACCTCGGCCTGATTTATGGACTTTCGCACCCGGCATCCTCATTCGGGATTCCCTGCCAAACACCAAGCTGCACCTTAAGCTATTATCCTTTGCGCCTGTTAAGTCCTGGGGGCAACCGACTGGGAGAGGCATTACCCGTGTCTCCTACAAGCGGGGGCTTGTCTATAGGCGGAAGTGGCGGTGGAGATTGGGGGATACTGGCTTAAGACAGACGGGTGTTTGGTACAGTCCTGACAATCACTGAAACTGGAGGGCTGCAGCACATAAGAAAGCGCTGTCCCTTTAAGGAGGGCGGCCCACATGACTGGACTGCGTTCCGTGGGGAAGTGGTCGCTGGGGGAAGTGACCTCAGGGGGGAGGGGGAGTATAAAAGGGATGTTTGTCCCCCTCCCCTTCCTCTTTGACCCCCGGCGTGGATGGACGAGCAGTCCCACCCGCCCGCCCTGTTTTTTGGTTATGTTTGGGTTTTCAGTCACAGTGGGGTGGGGGGGGGGTTGGGGAGTTTTTGAATATGTGTTAAGGTTGTATCTTGTATGGTTGTTGTTTATTGTAATAAAAAAAAAAATAAAGGTGTTTTGTAATATGTCTGTGGGCACCTGTCGGGGGTGCCGCAGTATTCTCTTATTTATTTCTGTTGAAGTATGTTGTACCAAAAAAAAAAAAAAAAAAAGGAGTATGTGTCATACTTGTACATATGTTAATGTATTGTTAATTATCTTTGTTAAGTTTTGGTTTTCTTTTCTGTGGAGATTTGGATTGTATTTGTCACAGCCATTGGGCGGGTCTCCTCTCGGGTTTCGGGTCTGAGGTAGCATTTCCATGGGTAGGGTATGCGGCTGTTTCCGTGGAAGCCGGTCAGGACGAGTTGGTTAAAGAATTTCGGATGTTGGGGTTCTGGTAGGGAAGGGGATGTTTTGGTCACTGGCGGTTAGCCCGATTAAGCTCCCTGGCCTAGGAGGTTTTGCGGCCGAGTTTATGTTGGCTTCTGCTTGGTGGGGGTCGGGATGTTATTTTTGTTCCCTCCCCTTCATTCTTGGGATCCTAGGCTTCTCAGACACGGAACAATAGGGGGGACTCTTTTTCTGCTTGTACAATTTTGTTTGTATATGTTGGGCTGTGGCCGATTAAATTTAATCTTTCCAACGACATGGTGGTCCGGACTTATTTTGGTGGGTGAGAGGTATGACGCAGGGCATATGGAACGCTAGCCCAGTCATGACTCTGGCATTGAGCCTGCGGGGTAACGGGTAAGTAATGTATGGAAAATATAGGGAAGTATTCAGAAGGGGAAGAGTGTGAAATATATTTGGGTATAACAGAAGATACAGAACATTCAATCTAACAGGGTAAAAAGGGTAATGCAAAAGGAGAAGTGAAGCTATTGGGGTATACAATAGGTTACAGAAGGGGAAGATCTTACAATCTATTAGGGTGTAGAGCTACTATCACCCTGGCTGTTTATGTTGTTACATTCAGCCCTAAGTTCTGCTCTAGGTGCAGGTACTTACTTTTACGTGTTCAGTTAGATTTGAGGCGGGTTGGCTCACAAACACACAGTATGCGTGTTAAGTGGAACAGGTTAAGAAGGATATTAAGCTGGATTAAAACACTTTTGTGGGGGGGGGGGAAGGGGGGGTGTTCTTTGGTCTGGGAGTTACCGAGTAGTTTTGGGCAAGGCGCTTCTGAATCGGAGTTCAGAGAGAAATAAAGAATAAGTTTGGGTTGGTCCCCCTTAGAGTGGTGTCTTCAGGGTCTTACGTAATTGCCCTGTGTGGCACCCTCTAAGCGGGTTCCAGGTGCGCCTTGTTGTTTCCCATTAAAGGTTGCTTTTGTTGAATTTTTAAATGCAATAAGCAGTTTTTATTCTTAGCAATTACATCTACATTTTCATAAGCAATACAAAATACAAAAAATATATAAGAAATATAATAAACTAAGCATATAACGGTAGAAAAACAAAAAGGAAAATATTTTACAATATATACTATATACAAAGGGTTTCTTTTCACCGATTATTTTGGTGAGCAGCCCTTAATTCAGGGTTGTTTCTCTGTTTACTCTCCTGTTTATAACAGGTATATTGGGTTTATAGTCCCTTGTTTGTAGCAAGTGCTGTTTGTAGCAAGAATGTTGGGCTTGTGATCCCTCTTTTGTAGCAAGTAAAATAGGTTTGCATGTAATCCCTCGTTTGTAGCAAGTGAGGTAAATTTGCATACGCGTTTCGCTCTAACGGCTTCTTCAGTGCGTTTAGGTTGTGAACCATTCGGGAACTGCCTTCCTCAGTCCTTTCAGTGCGTTTAGGTTGTGAACCATTCGGGAACTGCTTCTACAGGCTCATCCGGTTCCCCAGATTGGGGAGGTTTTCTTATCTTTTCCGGACTCTGTATTTAGGTCCCACGTGCTTTCAGCGTGGTCTGCGTCTTGTAGCTGTGCTTAAGCGGATTCCATTTACAAGGACATTCCCCCCACACAGTAATGAAAGGACTGAGGAAGGCAGTTCCCGAATGGTTCACAACCTAAACGCACTGAAAGGACTGAGGAAGGCAGTTCCCGAATGGTTCACAACCTAAACGCACTGAAAGGACTGAGGAAGGCAGTTCCCGAATGGTTCACAACCTAAACGCACTGAAGAAGCCGTTAGAGCGAAACGCGTATGCAAATTTACCTCACTTGCTACAAACGAGGGATTACATGCAAACCTATTTTACTTGCTACAAAAGAGGGATCACAAGCCCAACATTCTTGCTACAAACAGCACTTGCTACAAACAAGGGACTATAAACCCAATATACCTGTTATAAACAGGAGAGTAAACAGAGAAACAACCCTGAATTAAGGGCTGCTCACCAAAATAATCGGTGAAAAGAAACCCTTTGTATATAGTATATATTGTAAAATATTTTCCTTTTTGTTTTTCTACCGTTATATGCTTAGTTTATTATATTTCTTATATATTTTTTGTATTTTGTATTGCTTATGAAAATGTAGATGTAATTGCTAAGAATAAAAACTGCTTATTGCATTTAAAAATTCAACAAAAGCAACCTCTAATGGGAAACAACAAGGCGCACCTGGAACCCGCTTAGAGGGTGCCACACAGGGCAATTACGTAAGACCCTGAAGACACCACTCTAAGGGGGACCAACCCAAACTTATGGATTAAAACACATTAGGGTTGATTCAGCAATGTATTTTTTTTTTTACTTTTTCTCATAATTTTTCTCTTAATTTTTTTCCTCAGGGCAATTCAGCATTATATTTAGCTGTTTAATTTTTTTTTTAAATCTGCACAGCTGAATATGGTGCTAAATTGCAATGAGGGAAAAAATAAGAAGACTTATAACTTATAATATTAATATTATATTAATATTAATATTAATAATATAAGACTTATAATATTTTTATTGTGTTCTTTTTTATGTTTTTAGGAATCATTTCGATTCTGAAGCTGTGGCGTGACAGTTTTCTGCAAAAGGAGAAAAGGTGAATCCCTTTTTAATGTCTACTCTTCAGGATCTGTCCTCATTGGCGTAGCTGGGGGGGGGGGGGGCAGGCATCTGTGGTGCGGTTGGTCGGAAGGGTCCAAGAGGTGACAGAGCTGGGGCAAGCCCTCAGAGAGATCAAGAAGGGCAGATAGCATGAAACACATACAGAGATGCAGCCTTATCTCAGGGAAGGGAGGGGGAGAGGTGGGGACCTGAACTGGGGTCTCAAAGCCAAGTTCCCACTCACTGTTGTGCTGTGGCCACCATTAGTTATTGGTAGCTTAGGGGTTAATTGTAGTCAAAGCCCCAGTGGCAGGAGGACTAAAGCAGCCAGGCACAGAGATCTTCGGCGTCACAGGTCAGATAATGATTATTGTGCAAGGAGACAGGGGAGGGGCAGTGGGAGGGGGCTGCAAATTTGCTTTTCTGGAAGCAGTCTACTCACATGGCTTTTGGCGTTTGACGTGAGGGCTGGGCAGCAAGAGAGCTCCATAATGCTGTGTGTGGACAGCTAGCAAGTTCCCCACAGTGCCCTCCTTCCAGGCTAAGCATGTAGCATCAGGAGCTCTGGCAGGGTGAGAATTCCTGTGCAACAGAAATGGAAGCTCAGACACGGCCAGCAACATCAGCGTATGAGCAGCTACTCTTAACTGCTCTGAATGTGCACTAAGCAGCACACTGCTATACGTCTCAGGTTTTAATTATATTTGTGTGTTTTATTTGTAGTGTGTGCATGTGTGGTGAAGAGAAACACCACCAGGATTTTCACAAGTTTTTGGTTTTGTTCCTCTCAGGTGGGGCATTCCAATTTGGGATGCCCTGCTGTATGAGATCCCCTGGATTGCCATGCTACGAAAACCCAGGTCAATGCTCATTGAGATGCCCTGGTGCAGCTGTAATTGCCAGAGTTAGAGACCATGGCAGGTCCTAAATTATTTTCTTACATGCAACTGTTCCTGGCTGCTGCTGGGACAAGGTAATTATTTTTACCCTATTCTCCATTTTAAACCTGGATGCCTGTGATTATTAGTGATTTCTACTGTTTCTATAGGTCTATAATATAAGAACATAACATTAGCTGTCCTTTAACCTTTTCACTGCCAGCCTACCTAGAGATTTTGTCATCCTCTGTTGCCAGGCCATTTTCAGCATTTGCTCTATGTATATTTAACTGTGATTTTTGTAGGAATTTCCAAGAAAATTTAGTAAAATGAGTTTAGGCTTTAGTGTGAAATGTCTTGTAATATTTTCAGTGCTTTCTTTTTATTTTGGGGTAAAATATGTGGAAAACAATTGTTTTTCAAGAAAATGATATTGCGTGTAAAAGCCTCATTCCTCGTGATTATATTATTTATCAGTAGACACCCATACTTGCCCAGGAGACACTGCAAATTGTAATTAAAAAAATAAAAATACAACTGCTATGCACACCAAGAGTTAAAGCGGACCTTCAGCATAATTTAATGAAAAGCACAAACCCTTAAAAAAACTATTCCCCAGCATCTAAAATTAATATATTTAACATTTTTAATCAGAAAATGCAGTAAATGCAGGTAGGATGATTTTTAATGTGTACAGCATGGAGGAGATATATAAGATATGCTCTAATTCTGGGTGACAGTCCGGTTTAAAACCTTAAAAAATGTTCTTCAAAAACTACATGGGTCCCCTCTCTGCGGGTGGGGGGCACACTGTTTTTTATAAGTTTTTTAAGGGTTAAAGCCTTTTTTTTTAAATTACGTGGTCCCCCCTCACTAACAAAACCAGCCTGGCACCAGCTATGGGGGCTGGTAGACCAGGGAGCAGGGAAGGGAGTGAGTATCAGGCAGCACTGGAGTATTCTAGACTTCAGGGCTGCTTTTGTTCCGCTATAATCATTAATTAAATACCATTTGTGAATGGCCGGCGCGGACACGCTCCTTGTTAGAGGGTAGCGGGGGATGCGGTCGTCAGCATGCTTGGACCCGCTTGCGTCCTAGGACCGGGAAGAGGTACCTGGTGGGTTTCACACAGCGGGACACTCCCGATCGGGGTGCCCCGGGGGCAAGGACCAAAACCCAGGATAGTCCAAATTCTGTTTTTTGGTCCGCTTTAATACTCGCATTCAATCCCTGTCCACTCAGTCTCCCTCTGAGCCCCCTGTACCCAGCCCCACTGTATCCATAAACCAAGGAACCCCAGCCCCCAATGCTATAGCCCAGCATCATGGTTGGGGGGCCTCAGCAGAGTTGTCTGGAGCCAGCCAGGTGCTGGTAAAATCCAGGGCTGATTTTTGGCCCCAGTCCACCACTGGCACTGAGTTATACCTGAGCACTGGAAATAGATATGACAAAGTGCTTGCATTCTACTGTTTTATTTGCAGTTTAGTCATATACTCTTGTATGCACAGGGAGCGGGAGAAGATAGAGGAAACTAAAAAGAGAATTGCTGATCTGAATAGCAAAATCCAGGAAGAAAAACTGAAGCAAAGAAAGCAAAGGTGAGCTTTTTACTAGGGCTAGGATGACTGCCTATTGAAAACATGTGAGGATATTATTTGAACACGTTATGGCCACAGAAATCAGAGATCTGATTGCCAAACATTAGACAGTGTCACAAATCAGGGACACGTATGTTGCTGCCACCTAGCAGGAAAAGATGCTGCCTAATCAAATCAGATGCAACAATTCCATTGCATACATTGGATACTAGTATGTGCCAGTTGTTTAGGTACCCTTTAGGCTGCTTTTTCAGTTGGGTGTCACGTTAGAGTCTTCCTCAAAAATTATTGCAAATACAGATGTTTTGTTCTAAACATGCTTTTTCTTTATTGCATGGCACGGCCCGCTTCGGTTTTCATAACAGTTGGGTTATTCCACCACAAGGTGGCGCAGTGGTACTGCAGAAAGCTGTGGCATCTCCCGTCTCCCTATAAAAACGGGATTAACCATAGAGTTCCCTAGTGTTTCTTCTGCAGTGGAACTGCGAAGTTAGAAGATGTGTCTCTCTCTTGCGCAGGTGAGCGGGGCAACCAAGCCTGCGGCCCTGCATGTCTATTTCCATCCATTTCTGGACCCTTGCTGCCTCCCAGCCACGGCTGACAGATCGGGTGAAGGTAGAAGGGCACTAGGGTCAAGTGCTCCAGGAACGCTGCTCCAAGCCGCAGACCCTGTAACACAAAGGGGAGCCAGCCATAGGCTTTATGGTGAGCCTAATAGGGATGCAGAATTTCTGTCCTGGCTTCTGAGGGGGTAAGAAGTTTGGGGACTGTGTCCCCTTATTTTCCTTTTGTCCCCCCCGCGCCACCCCTCCTCCCTGGCCATGGCTGCTCGCCACTGCCTTCTCGTCTCTCTCTCCCCCCCCTGACTTCGTTGGGGGGGGAGGGGTGGGTGGTAGCGGCAAGTGGTGATATCCGTGGTGTTTTGACGTTTTTGGTGTATTTTGTGGTGTTTTTATCTGCCGCTTTGTACTGCGTTCCGCGGCTGTGGGCGCTATAACCTGAGGTGATTTTGCTTTGTCATGGCGCCGGCCGGATCACGTGATGTTTTTCCGCGCTCTTTGGGGGGGGCGGGGCCGGGTGATGACATGTATCGCGCTGTTCCCCCCGCAGCCCGCCCCTCGAGGTACCTCTGCCGGTGCCATTTTGGACAAGCTGCGCGTCTGGATTTTTCCCTTCCTGGCTGCAGTGCTGCTTCCTCCGGTGGGTCGCCTTATTAAGCGGTCTGTGCCTGTGTGACCCCGCGGTGTCTCTGGTCCGTTAGTCCCCCTTGGGGTTTTTTTTTTTTATTTGGGGTATATTTGCTGCGGGATGCTCATGTGTGTTTTTACTTATGTCTTTCAGGCGGGATACCATTGCGTTGTGGTTTCTCCCGGCTCCACTCCTTCCTCCCCCTCATTCCCCCTTTATTGACCTCTGGGGGCATCCCGTGGGAGGGCATCTCAGGTGGCTTCTGTCTTAAGCATGTACCCACTGCTGGCCTATTGCGCCTGTGTTAATCACCATATGGAGGCTTCTGGGGATAGCGTGCTTGGGGCCCTTTGGGGCAAGCCCGGCTGTGTTCCATGTGTGGGGTATCCCCTGTGAGTAACAGTGTCACGGTGTGCGTGCCGTGCGCTGAAAGTGTCCTTGCGCTTCAAACTGGTTTGCCTGCTTCGCTTCCCAGCTCTGCGCCTCACACGGCTTCACCTACTCCCTGGCTCCTGTAATTGGGCCCCAGTGAGGGGAATGTTGGCATGGAGTCACATTCTGATTTGGCTCTGCGGGTGGCTAACATTGAAAAGCAGCTTGCCAGGACTGTTCCTAGGAAGGCCTCTGGCAAGAAGAGACACCTGGATCCTAGGCCTGCTCCCCTTACTGAGGTGTATGTGGGGATTGATGATCTTGGTGGCTGTCACCCCCTTGAGATGGGGGAGCTCTCCCAGGATTCTGACTCCTCTGGGAACCAGCAGGAGGGTTGCAATAGTGACCCTGGGTCTGCGTCCGGAGAGGAATCATGGTACCCTGAGGACACTGATAATCTGCTGACACATATTTTTGAAATTTTGCACATTGCTGCCCCTGAGGTAGCTAAGAGAAAGCAGTGGGAGCTTTTTCGCCCTGGTAAACAACGTCTAGAGTTCCCTGAGCAGGAACATTTTACCACCTTGGTGCTTAAAGAATGGGAACGTCCTAACAAGATGCCTGCTGTGCCCAAGGGTTTGGATAAAAGGTATCCCTTTCCTGCTGATCTTGTTAAGAGGTGGTCATTTCCCCCTGAAGTGGACGCTCCTGTGCTAGGCTTGTCCAATACTTTGGTCATGCCTTCCCCTGACACTACCACTCTGAGGGACAGTGAGGACCGGCGCATGGATCAATTGGCCTGCCATGCTTTTACCGGTGTGGGGGCTGGCTTGCGCCCGGTATGTGCTGCTGCCATTACTGCTATTGCCCTTAAGAAGCTGCTCAAGCGTCTCATTGAGGGAGGAATATAGGACTCTCTTACTTTGCTCTGATTTTGTGGCCTTTATACTTACTGCTATGGATGATGCTGTGCGGCTGTGTGGTAGGACCTCTGCGCTCTTGGTGGCTATGCGCCACTCTGTCTGGTTGCGCCAGTGGGCAGCTGACACTGCGGCTAAGAAAGCTCTCACTGGCCTCCCCTTCGTGGGGCTGCGGCTATTTGCGGAGCGTCTTGATGTTCTAGCCAAGGATGGAAAGCTGCCTCAGCGTAGGAGGCAGTCTCGGCCCTTTCGGGGGTCCTCTGCCCCCCTCCCTTCTTTTCGCATTCCCAGAGGGGGCCGTGGCTCCCTCCTCTCCAGTGGTCGCAGAGATTCTTGGGGCCGTGGCAGACCCCGTGGTCATCCCCGTCTCTCCTGGAATCCTAAGCCCAAACCCTCTCCCAAGCCCCCTCAGGCATGAAGGGGTACCCTCACCCATCCGGGTGGGGCGATGGCTTCGGCTCTTTGCTCACGTCTGGAGGCTTAATGTTTCAGACCGGTGGATTCAGGAGGTAGTGTCCTCTGGTTACAAGAAAGTGTTTGCAACCTGCCCCCCCCCACCCCCAAGATTCATCAGATCCCGGATGTCTTTAAACCCCCTGTCTGCTCAAGGGTTGCTTCTGGCAGTTTATTGCCTGTTAGAGTCCGGAGTTATTTGTTTGGTGCCTCATCAAGAAAGGGGTCAGGGGTACTACTCCAATCTTTTCATGGTTCCCAAAAAGGACGGCTCTCTGAGGCCCATTCTGGATCTGAAGGGCCTCAACAAATTTGTCAGATTCAAGCATTTTCGCATGGAAACGCTGCGCTCTGCTGTCAGTACCCTTCGCCCGGGCGACTTCATGACCACTGTGGACATCAAGGATGCTTATCTTCATGTGCCTATCTTCCCAGGTCATCAGAGATTTCTAAGGTTCGAGCTGCAGGATCAGCATTACCAGTTACCAGCATTACCAAGTCTCTTCCCTGTCGGGTGTTTTCTATTCCCAGGATTCTGGAATTCTTACAACATGGTTTGGATCAGGGCCTTCGACTTAGTACCCTAAAAGGCCATGTTTCAGCTCTGGCAATTTTTTTCCAAAGATCTTTTGCCAATCACCGGTTGGTTAAAACCTTTTTCCAGGATGTTTCTCATGTGCGTCCACCCCGTAAGCCTTTGCTACCAGTCTCTCTGGGATTTGAATCTGGTGTTGTCTGCTCTGCAAGGGCCTCCCTTTGAGCCTATCCGTGAGGCTGCCTTGTCTATTTTGACTCTTAAGGTAGCCTTTCTGGTGCCTATCACTTCTGTAAGGCGAGTTTCTGAGCTAGTGGCGCTTTCCATCAAACCTCCTTATTTTGAGAGACACCAGGACAAGGTGGTGTTCTATCAATGAAATGCTAGAGAGCCAAGATGGCAAGAGACCCAGGAGGACCCCAATGCTGACACAGAGACATGAAGACTGCAGTTTGCCGTAATGTATGTCAGTAACCCAAAATACTTCTGGGAAGAAGTCTTGTGGTCAAATGAGATAGAGATATTTGTTAAAGCATATTATTTTACTGTTTAGCAAAAATGGAATGAGGCCTACGAAGAAAAGAACACAGTACCTACAGTAAAATATGGTAAAGATTCAAAGATGTTTTGGGGTTGTTTTGCCGTCTTCAGTGCTTTGAATGTGAGCAAGGTTTCATGAAATCTAAAGGTTACTAAAGGATTTTGGGTCACAATGCAGGTCTCAGCATCTGAAAGCTGGGTTTGTGTATTAGGTCATGGTTCTTCCAGCAGGACAACGACCCCAAACATGCTTCAAGAGACACCTAGAAGTGGATTGGAACAAAGCGCTAGAGAGTTCTGAAGTGGCCAGCTACGCGTCCTGTCTATGGCCAAACTAAATGTGACAGGGCTCTGGTGCAAATATTAAGTGGGTCCTGTCAGGGCTCATACAGTGCCCTTTTTCCTGTCTTTAACTTAACTGGATGCAGCTAGACAACTAAAAATTGAAACAGCAGAGACAAATGGTGCTTCCTTTCTCTAAGTGAACACAAATATGATAAATATGGTGGAGGAGCAACAATGATGGGCCCCTATGACCTTCTGGGCTGCAATGTGGTCTCACCCCTGGACTCCCTATAGTTACGACCCTGGCTTTGGGGGGTAGTATGAGTTCTCATGTCTCTTACAGCTGTGGGCTGACTATGGGTGGGTCATAAAAGGGTCATTTTATGATATTGTTGGAGGTTTAAATGGTTGGACAAAGTATTGTGTACTAAAGACCTAACTTACCATAACATTATTTCACAGTGGCATAACTAAATGTAACAGGGCCCTGATGCGAAAATTAAATGGGGTCCTTTTACGGCTTATACAGAAGTATTTTCAGTGTTTTAACTAGACAAAAAGCAGAGATGAATGGTGCTTCATTTCTCCAAATGATGCCAAGAAAGTATAAATATGAGTAATAAGGTCGAGGAGCAACAAGGATGACCTCCTGGGCCCCCTGCATCCAGATCTAAATCCTACTGAACACGTGTGGAGATATTACATTTGGTGGAAAAGATGCTCCTCAAATATGAGAGACCTGGAGCAATTTGCAAAAAAAGAGTATTACAGTTAAAAGGTGTAAGAAGCTTGCTGATGGTTAAAGGACGTGATTGATTTCAGTTATTTATTCCCAAGGATGTGCAACCAGATATTAAAGCTGACGGAAAGTCCATTTTAGTTTTGTTTTTTTTGTTTTTACAATGCAAAATAATAATGATAATAAGGACATTGATAAGCATTCAAACTGCTGCATACTTATCAATGACCGTCACCTACTTACCTTACCTGCCAGCTCCCGAATATTGTGCTCCCCGCGACACCATCTTGCTCCATCCAGGAGGTGTATGTATACCACTATCCTCAAGGGTGCAGCCTCAAGGTCCCGCTGGCCTCATTGATTCATTTATGAATCAATGCAGCAGCAGGGAGACACAGTGAGAGCAGTAGTTGCGAAAGGGAATGTCCCTTGTTTTTCGCAATGCTTAATCGCGAAAGGGAAAGCCCCGATGCTGCTCTAACTTGAAGGTGCCAGTAAATCAGTTGGAGCATTTTTTGAGTTTTGCACAAACGTTTTTTATGTTGATCCAATACACACAAAGGAAATAAATGTGTATAACAAAATGTTTCTCAGGAGAATTCCTGAGAAGGAGAATTCAGGGGTGCCAACACTTGCGGCTATGATTAATCATACAGTATTTGGTCATATACAGTATAGAGAACATATTTCATCACGCTGAGCACACAAATAAAGTGACATGATTGTGATAGGGTTTCCTCTATTTGCACAGGATGGAGTTTCAGGATCAGCTGGAGGATCTGATGGCAGAATGCAGAAACATGGCCGAATTTTATGTAAGGATTATTTAGGCACTGTATTTGATGAAGTCTGAAGTGGAGAAACCACATTTTAATACATTTTCCTCTACATGTGACTTCTGAGGGAGTAAAAACAGGGTGATGGGTTTGTACACTAATATAGGTCAGCAGCATGCTGTCATATTATTCCCAGACTGGGACCACAGTGCACTAGCTTTACGGTTGCTGTAGAAAGACCATGGAGAAAATCCATCTTCTGTGGACCCCTGTAATGCCATGAGTTCCTGAACTCTCTTCTTTATCAATTTTGTCTTTTCTCTACTCGGCCACACCAAGTCCTACAGTAGGATAATATACTCATTTTTGGTAGGAGAGTCAGACTTTGACTGGAAAATTATGCCAATCTGAATACCTCTACCTCTCGGCTCCTCATTAGTGAGGTCCATTCCCGCCCAAGTCAGACCTATTTTTCCTCTCAGCTTAACTTGAGATTTTATTTTTATTTTCCTTCCTTTTATTTTACCTTAATTTTTTAAAAACCCCTATGGGCAAACGGTTGGATTAGACAGCAACCAGGTGAGCTTTTTGACACCAAGGAACAATGGTAAAATAGGTAAAAAGTGGTGTAACATTAAGGGGACAGGGTGTTTTGGGATTTTTGTAGTCAAACTGAGGGTAGCGCCAGATAGGAGCCTGTAATGCTATGATATTTTGTCAGAATTTGGTTAGACCAGATGTCGGTTATATAGGTCAGGAAAGCAATAGAAGAAGTTACAAGGTAGAATTCTGGCCCTTCCTGCCACAAGATCATACTTGCCTTATCCTAGTCCGATTGAATAATATCTGCTCCGCTCCAATGTGATTTTGCCAGTTCCTCATTTGGCACTTGGTATGGGTGTAATGCTATGATGTTTTTATATATTTTGTTCCCAAAGAAATTGTAAAAAAATCTTATACAGTCAAAAAGTACACTGTATATAGGATGACCCCGTTTGTTTAGCCAGCATGGTTGGTTCCTTAATTTACATGCAGCATGGTGGGAGACCTTCCTTTGTTCTGAAGACTGGGCTTGGTAGCTTTCGGCCTGAGCTTAGTTTCGTGTGTGCATTCGCATGCAAACTAAGTTGGCCAGCAGAAAATCACCTGTGATAGTTTTATTTGAGCCAATCGAGTATCACTTGGGTTAGTTTGTCTGGGCCAATCGGAGATTGCGCTATTTAAAATAAGCCAAAGGGATCAGCCTCAGAAAAAGGTGAGAGACGGAGGATATTTGCATGGGCAGCTGAAGGACACACTCAGTGGTGTATTGAATGGAGATGGACACAGACGGATAATGATGAGATTTGCTTTGGGATAGAGAGACCTGCTTTGTGAACTTGAGTACAATAGTCATCTTTTTTGGAGATTGGATGAGGCCTGCTGATTTCTGCCTGGACTAGATAAAACAGATGAGTAATCCATTTTAATATATTCTCTTGCCCTGTTAGGCTTTCTGTGTTGTAACAGTTCTTGTAGCGTTTTTGTATTTGCACATTATTGCAAGGTATAAAAATAACTCTTTGAAGTGCATCATCTAGCTTTTTCTTGGAGTTACTGACAAATTAACTTATTAGACAATGTGGTGTAATAGAGATATACATATATTTGAGCTTTCAAATTGCCGTATACTTTTAAGGGCTGCAAATATACTTGTGAATTTTAGCAAAATTACACCAAATCAAAGCAATGGGCTTCTATTAACAACTTTTTAATCACTACCAAGGGCAGTGCTTTCAACAATTATGGCAATATGACTCCTTATCTACTAATTCAAGGGATTTCCAAGGAGGAGTAGAGGCAGTCTTATCAACTACAATTTGTTGGCTAAATAAAAATAAAATAAAACAAATGTGTCTGACAGCATATAGCCAGCAGTTAACAACAATGGGTGCCTCCAAGGTTGGAACATGCAGACAGCACAGGTATTTACACATGCCAATAGTAAAAGCAGACCCCAAAGTTTCAATAACACACAAAAGGTAGGTCTAATTCACCATGGTATAACAATATATACACACCAATATTTACACCTAGTTTACCTCTGTTTCTTAATTAGTCAGCACAGAGAAGTAAATTCAGCATACCGTAAGTATTAAAACCCAAGTCAGCAAATTAAAGCTTCCAATTTAACCATGCCAAATCACCTAGTATTACAGCCGCACAGGGTGTCCACTTTATTTGTTCTTTACATGACTTTCTCATCATCCCTGTTCAGTATATAGGTTTGGAAAAGAAAGTACTCATGTCGGTTGTCATGGCATTCAAATAATATTCGATGCCCACTATTTTTTCTGTTGGAACACATCAACCCCAGTCGTGGTGATATCAGGGCTATGCAAAGATATAGCAGTACCCTAGTCTGCCATCAGTAAATGTTGCAAAACTCAACCATTCAGAAAAGGACCATGACAACCATACTATGGCTTTCTGCTGTAAGCCTTTTTAGTCATTAGGCTTTGGCGGAACATGGTGCTCACCTGGTCATATGTACTTATTTTTGAGATTAGAGAGCTAGGTAAAGCATCCCAAGCATAGACTGATGCTGCTTTTGGCTGTGGTTGTATGGCTTTGTTGGCCTATGTTTGGTCTATTTATTTTCACTGCTTTTCACAGAACTTTCCTGCGTGACTGAATGAAGAGAAAAAAAAAGGAATTTTATTAGACTTACAGTAGGGTCCAATTTTTTTCTTTCCCACATTTGATTGCATTGTTCTGTTTAACATAGGGGTGATGGTTTCAGAACTTCATAGGTTTTGGTCTTAATGGCCCTATTCATACAATCAGGGCAGTTTTAAGTCTAAATTGCACTTAGTGTGGGAAGGAAAAAAAAAATCTCTCCCCATTCACACTATGGTGCTAATGCTTTCCCATACAGGTATGTGCCATGCTGTGCCTATTCCTTAGCAGCATACCCCCTCCCTATGCCTAAGGCCAGTATGGGGGGAGGGGCCTGTGTTATGGCCTGAACCACTAATAGAGGCCCTGACTCATTTGCAGAAAACAGGATGGTTAGAATAAAGGTGCCCCCGATAGCCCTGGCGCCCAGTGCAATTGCCCTCCTTCGCTCTCCCCTAGAAACAGCCCTGCATACAATACCCCCCGGGTGCTCCTCCTCACTTTTCACTAGTGGGTGGAGCATGTCTTTCCACCGCATGAGGAAGAGACAGGAGGAAGAATACAGATTTGCATAATCCAGCTCATGTCTAACCTCTCCTGGTAACAGGATATTACCCTTATTGTAAGGATTTCTCTGTGTGATGATAAAGGAAACTTGTGGTAAGTCATTTTTTATAGACACACTGACACCCATTTTGCTCTCAATCCATTCACATTATATCTCTCTGTTCCCTCATAGAACCCCAAGAGGCTGCAGGCGGAGACCTCGCGCATGGAAGAACAAAAAATTGAGCTTTTAAAAGAAGGCCAGTGTTGATTATCATTACATTATAGGGCCATTTCATTTTAGACAGTGCTTGCCTGTTTACAACACTGCAGCAATATCATACGCAATAATAAATTACACAGGCGGATTGCTGCCATCACCAATCCACCTTTAATATCTACAAATCAGGGTCTTTGGCAGATATCGTTTTTTTATTCTCTGTGTTTTCCACAGAAACCGAGAAACGAGCAAAGCTGAGAGAATTACAGGAGACTGAGGCCAGGCTTATAGAACAAGGAACCCTGACCCCCGAAATTGTCTTTCTGCATAGCGAGGAAGCCACACATACTATGTAAGTTAATACACAAACTTTATTCACATAAGAAATATTTGGAGGGTCTGACTCCTCACAAGGATCTATATCATGATCAAGGACATTATGACCCATCAAAAGGAGCTGCTATATCTTGTATTGGGGCCATTATGACCCATCATAAGGCGATTTTATATCATGCTGATGTCATTATTACCCATCATATGGAAGTGTGATGGCCGTGGTTATTATGATCCATCGTGTGGAGCTTTATGCCCAGGGTAATTTTGACCCATGATGCTTCTATTGTATATCAAGTGGAGCTTCTATATCATAGCCTAGGACATATTGACCTATCATGATTTTTTATATCCTGGTCGAAGACA
The DNA here is from genome assembly GCA_027917425.1 of Gastrophryne carolinensis. Classification (NCBI taxonomy): domain Eukaryota; kingdom Metazoa; phylum Chordata; class Amphibia; order Anura; family Microhylidae; genus Gastrophryne; species Gastrophryne carolinensis. Next base: position 181,736,235 of record CM051235.1, read on the forward strand.
TTATGACCTATCATGAGGAACTTTGCTGTCATGGACAGGGTCATTAGATCTAGATGCAATTCCTCTTTGGTCATGGAAAAAATGACATAGATAAAACAAACAGACACAGGTGTCATCATTAAAGCAAATAGGGAGTGTGACCGAGCCACTGCCGTGTTAAAATTTTACTTTGAGGGTCGTTTCTCTGAATTGCAGGGGCCTTAACGTCCCCGAAAAAAGATCGGCCACAATATCGGAACTTCGGAGATTAAAAGCCAAAATCGTTTTCTTGCAAGAAACACATTTTATAGGAAAGTCTGCCCCTAGGTTGTCTCCCAGGTATTTCCCTCAGTGGTACCTGAGCTCCTCGCCGGACTCCAAAACTAAAGGAGTGGCGATACTAATAGCCAGAGGGATCCCATTTCAGTCGACGGAGGTCTCGATCGACACAGAAGGCAGATATATCATGGTAAAAGGCACACTACATGGAGAATTGTACACTATGGCATCCCTTTACGCCCCAAATAGTGGGCAAATAGATTTCCTCCTGCGCTTCTTAGCTAAACTGGCGGATTTCCATGAAGGGAAAATCCTCCTGGGAGGAGATCTGAATATCGCCCTCGACCCACTCATAGACTCCTCGACTGGGAAGTCCTCCGTTTCGTACGCCGGAATACGGAAAGTGAAACAGGCCCTACACAAATTGCAGCTGTGTGATCCCTGGAGGATCCATAATCCAAAAGGTAGAGACTACTCCCACTTCTCATCAGTGCACTTGACATACGCAAGGATAGATTACGTGTTAGCCTCACATAGCCTCTTACCCAGAGTAATCGAAACAGCCATTGATCTGGCTTCTCTATCTGATCATAACCCGGTGTGGATTTCATTGACCACCAGAGAGGAGGGAAAGAGGGCATGGACATGGCGGCTAAATGAGAGCCTGCTGAAAGACCCAATAACAGTAGAAGCTACACAAGTGGCCCTAAAGGACTACTTTGAATTAAATTGTACAGGGGATGTGACACCAATGACTATCTGGCAAGCGCACAAAGCGGTTGTGAGAGGGACACTTATACAACATGCGTCTAGGCTGAAAAAAGCCCACACTACACAAAGGGATCAATTGATCTCCCAGATTCAAACCCTAGAAAGGAAACATAAAGAAACCCAGGCGCGAGAGGCCTTACAGACGCTGACAAGATGCAGGGAGCAACTAAGCTCGCTGCTTCTGAGAAAAGCGGCATACACCATAAAGAGATGCAGGCGATATTACTACGAATGGGGAAACAAGAGCGGTGCTCTACTTGCCAGAGCGCTGAAGAAGCAGCAATCTCTAAACTTCATCGAGGCAATTCTAGATCGGAAACAACAGAAGTGGCACAAAACGGCTGACATCGCTAGGGTCTTCCGCGAATATTATAGCGAGCTCTATAACTTGCGTCAGCAAAAGGAAGGGGATCCCCCAGGGAGCCTGTCCAAGATACAGCAATACATCGCGGCCTCGGGCATGCCGAAATTGGATCCTGAAGCGATAGCTAGACTGGGAGAACCAATTTCAGGAACCGAACTGAATAGAGCAATACGGACCACTCCAAACGGTAAATCCCCCGGGCCTGACGGACTAACTATAGCTTACTATAAAAAATTTGAGGGGATCCTGCATAAGCACCTCCTTCGGGCTCTTAACGCCACGGACCAGGGGGAAGCGGTGGTGGCATTCCCGAAAGAAGCGCTGGAGGCACACGTCACAGTGATTCACAAACCCGGGAAGGACCCATTGAGCTGCAAAAGCTATCGCCCCATATCGCTACTGAATGTTGATCTAAAACTGTTCACAAAAATACTTGCGAACCGAATGGCTATCTATTTACCTGGATTAGTTGAGGAGGATCAGTGTGGATTCATCCCTGGCAGGGAAGCCAGGGACAACACGATTAGAACCCTAAATCTCATACACCGGTCACGAACAGATAACTCCCCAATGATGCTGTTGTCCACAGATGCCGAGAAAGCGTTCGACCGAGTGAACTGGACATACGCTTTTGAGGTACTGAAATATATTGGTCTTCATGGGAGAGCGCTGGAGCACATACTGAGAATATACTCTGAACCGCACGCGAGAGTGAGAGTAAATGGCCACCTCTCCCAGCCCTTTCGGATTTCGAATGGGACCAGGCAGGGGTGCCCGTTGTCCCCCCTCATCTTCGCCCTGGCGGTGGAACCTTTCCTAAGACACATAAGGAAGAACGTGAATCTAAGAGGGATTCGGGTGGGAGAGGTGGAACATAAAATCGCGGCGTACGCGGACGATCTTCTATTCTTCATCTCCAACCCTGTTGTAGGGCTCCCAAACCTTATGAAAGAGTTTGACATCTTTGGAAGTATCTCGGACTTTAAGATCAATTTTGACAAGTCCGAAGCACTTAATGTCGGACTGCCAGAAATAGTGGTATCCCCCATCAAGTCCTCTTTCCCCTTCAGATGGTCCACACCCGCGCTGACTTATTTGGGTACAAAAATCCCGAAGGATATAGAGGATGTTTTCAGGTATAACTTTACTCCTATGCTTAATAGGATTAAAACAGATCTGGCAGGATGGGATTCCCTAACGCTCACGTGGCTGGGTAGGATGAGCGCCATAAAGATGACGATACTCCCGAGAATCTTATACCTGTTCCAAACCCTCCCATGTCATATACCAACTAGCTATTTTAAGAACCTCAATTCCCTGATTCTGAAATTCATCTGGAGCAACAAGAAACCAAGAACCCGCTTTGGCTTATTACAACTGCCGAGGGCAGAAGGAGGCCTGGCAGTCCCGAACCTGAAGAGGTATTGGCAGGCGGCGCATTTGCAGAGGATAGTGGATTGGGGGAGAAATGCGAAGGGGAAAAAGTGGGTGGATGTGGAAGATAGCTGTACAGACGTCCCGCTAAGAGAGATACCATGGGCAACGGAGACCTCAACCCAATGGAGCGGGTCTAACCTACTGATAAAGGCCACCCTCAGTGTTTGGGACAAGACCAGGAGGAACAAAGAGATCTCACCCTGGCCATCACCCCTGATCCCAGTAATTGGGAACCCGGAATTACCCACTGGTCAGAGGCCGCAGGCCAGGGGGGGGTGGAGAGACTTGGGTGTGGTTCGAGGGAGAGACCTGGTGAGGCAGAGGGAATGGTGCAGCATCGAGGAGCTTAGGACTCGCTGGGACTGCCCGCACCTGGACCCCTGGCAGCTGCTTCTCTTCCAACACTTCCTACAACGAATGGGACCGAAACAGTCTCTGAGCCGGGATCTCACGCAGTTCGAATCCCTGGCCACGCAGGGAGACCCACCAATAAGGGTGATATCTCAGATATACCGAATCCTGGGAGGGGAGAGCGAGACACTGCCCCCCTTTTGCGGGGACTGGGAGAGGGACCTGGGAAGGGAATTCACGAAAGAAGAATGGGAAAAGATATTTCTGCTCTCCCAGAAATCTTCGATCTCATCCCAGGTACAAGAAACGAACTATAAGTACTTATCTAGATGGTACTACACTCCCAAGCGACTGTCCACGATGTTTCCGGGCTCCTCGCCTCTGTGCTGGAGATGTAAGAAAGAAGAGGGTACGCTATTACATATCCTGTGGACATGCCCCAAAATCACAATCTTTTGGAGGAAAATAGCAACGACGATGAGTAAGATTATAGGATCACAGGTCCCATGCTGCCCGGCCCTCATGTTGCTGCACCACACGAGTGATAGTGTAGCGGCTTATAAAAAATCAATGCTGAGACACCTCCTGAATGCCGCCAAAACGATAATCCCCAGATACTGGAAGACGGAATATGTCCCAACAGAAGAAGATTGGGCCCGAGAAGTAGATAGAATAGGAGAAATGGAGGAGCTGACGGCTACAGTCCAGGACAACGAAGAGAGGACCCGCTTGCTATGGACGCCGTGGTACATGTTCCGGTCCCCGGCGGCTCGCCCTGCCTCCTCCTCGGCCCCTACGGGCCCGTCGACTAGCGGTGACTCGGCCTGATGGGCTTGGGACCCTGACCCCACCGTTGCCGGAACTTTCCCGGGCGTGGGGGGACTCGGGAGCGGAGGACCCCTTAATTTCCCTGCCCCTCGCCCCCTCCCTGTACCCACACCTTATTTGCTTCCCCCCTTCTTTCTATTTCTCATACACTCTTCCCCTCAATGGCCTGGATGATATCAATGACACACGATCAACTACCCCTTGACGCATTGAGCTCTCGGAGCTGAAATTCAGCAACTTCATTCCATTGGGTGAAGGTTGCTTATGATATTCCAAATCGAAATGTAGACCCGGCACATTGGCCTCATCATTACGCGAACAGAGGACAGGTCGGTCGGGGGGGGCGGGGTCCTCCGGGGGGCCGCCCCTGGCGCCCCTCGGGGGGCCTGGTCCCTCCGACTCACTGCTGAGGCAGAAGGTCGCCTTAGAGAACGCCAAACGCCCGAAGACGGGGGATAAACTTATGGGTAACATCCAGCCCTATTACTGTTCACATGTACCTATTGTACTTACCTTACACTGTTTCGCTTTCTTCTGTAATATCTGACTGCTTTGTATTGGAAAACTAAATAAAGAATTAAAAAAAAAAAAAAAAAAAAAAAAATTTTACTTTGGTGGCCTTAGACAGCTGTTCTAAGCTGTAGATCTGACTCCTTCCTCTGCTGGAAGAGCTGGTTACTTCCTGTCTGAACAATCCTATCAACCTATTCAGTTTTCTGCATAGTGGGTGCAGCAGGTAGACAATCTAGCTTTTGGAGCTCTCAATTATCCTCTGATCTTACATCTGTTTTTACTCTTTTGTCCTTCTAGAAAACTATTTGAGGAAGAAAATGCTTGTGCCAAAAAATTGCTGGAAAACAAGACTGCATACCAGGAGGAGCTACAAGCCAGATGCAACAGGTGAGCCACACTACTCACTACAGAGAGGAACCTGCCATATCTGCTGTCAGTTTCATTAGTGCTCCCACCCTATTGAGACATGAGCCCCTTTTCAGTGTTAGAAAACCTCCCTGAAACCTCCCTGAAGTCACTTTTGACTGGAGGTTGACTTTAAACATCAAAGGGTTGGAGCTTTCCCTTAAATCACAGCTATAGTTACCTAAAGTACCTCAGCCAGGCCCATAAATAACTGCTCTGGCAGCCAACCCATCATCAGGCTGCAGCCAGGGTGTCCAACCAATAGAATTCAGTGGCCCTCTGGATATCTCTTCACTCTTCACTCACCAATGCTCTTTTAATCCTTATGGCCTTGCTGTTCTGACCCCTGTGCCTTGCTTCTCTCAGGCTGGAAGCAGAGCTGGAAGCTGTGGAAACAAAGCTCAGTTGGATGATGGGACCTTCTTCCTCCAGTCGCCATGGAAACCATGCAATGTTTTTTTCTCTGTCAAGTTATAGAATGTGAGGGAATAATTTGAGTTCCTTTTATGCTTGTTTGAGTGTTCTTCCTGTTCTAGTTAGGGTATAACTATAGGGGGGGGGGGGGGGGCTGATCGAGCCCACCTTCACCATGCCATAATAGTTAATCCCAAGAGTTACTTCCCCTGTTATATTTGTTCTGAAACCTGTTAACTTAAAGTGGACAAAAACCTGGGTTTTTGCATTTCCTGGGTTTTGGGTCTTGTCCTCGGGAAGGGGGGGGGGGCATTCTGATTTGGTATGCTTCGCTGAGTGAAACCCCCCGAATCCCCAGAAAAACGTACATGATCGCCGAGCCAGCGGTGAATGCCCGGCTCCATAAGAGCGGCTTGGCGCTGAATGGGGGCGAAAGTAGGCCGATGGACGCATCTACGCTAGCCTCTAGCAGGAGGAATGTCCACACGGGGCCTTCACAAATGCCTGGTGCGGCCAGACGCATGGCTAAAGGTATAATGGAACTCGGCCACGACCCGAGCAAAATAGGTATGTTTTACTGGGGATTCAGGGGGGTTTAAGCAGCAGGGCATCCCAATTGCCCTGGGGAGAGGGAATCCCGAGCTATATTTGGTTCACTATTAAGTTTCTGTTTTAAACTTCAGTTTAAATATTGTGTTTATTAAATGAAGTTTTCTAAGCAATCATCCTGCTTCTTTATTGCTTTATTCCAATCACCCCCAAACTAGAGAAGGAGCAGAACACCTAGATAATGGAGCTTTGTGGTGTGCACACCATCAATGCCTGAAAGCAGCACTGTCAATGTGCACAAAGAAAGCAGAACAGTGGGGGACTGCGAGATACAGGGTTTGCAACTAGGTAGAATAGTAAATTGCTCCCAACAAGCCAAGTCCAGTTAGCCTTCTATTAGGGTTTGCCTGCAGGTACAATTTAAAGGGACATTCCAGGCAAAAGGTTAAATGATCCTGCTTTATGCTCTCCCCATCCTGGCTGTCAGGAGCTGCATCTTTCATCCAACCTTCCAAGTTCTATAGTGTTAAGGGGAATGCAAAGTGCTGGTGAATGAAAGATACCACCCCTGACAACCAGCATGGGGCAAGCAGTCCTTGGTCGCACAAAACCAAGGAATGCAGTGGGTGCCATGCTCCTATTGCTAGTGTGGTTAGGATTCCACCCAGCTTCTCCAGCTACAGATTAATATTCACTGCTAAATAAGCTGATTAGAAGAAAGTCGCACCTGTGCTGTGGAAATGCCTGCGAGGTATGTATAGTGCGCAATCTGGTGGGTTTTATGCAGTGGAGCATCCATTAAAACAGGGACAGCATTGGCGGAGAGGAAAGTTCACGGTGCACAGGTCTCTCTGTCTCGTTATGCCTTCCAACCGCAGACATGCCAAGTTTTTCAGGGAGACACCCAGTTTGGACTACCCCTCACCCGATCACCCTGTCAGCAGCTTATTTCAGCCTGCAGCAGGACTAACTGCCTCCCAGTACCTGACTCGGAAAAAGGAAAGGGAAATATAAAGAAAACGCACGCCACTGATTAGCTAAGCGGCCCTCATGGGAACCTGGAAGAGGTGGGTTTTTGGGAAATCTGTGGGGATACATGCAGTGGGGCATCCCAAATGGCTCTTTAAGCCATCCTGATTTTGGATCCCCATTGTATGAATACCTCTCCCAAAGCTGCTATATTTAGCATCAGTGGGAAGCTGTTTAGAATATCAGCAGGCCTAGATTGCCTGGGCAGGAACTGTATTCGCATTAGATAGTATCAGCATTCTGAAACTAAACAATAAAATCAGTTTCAACCAAACAAGTAACAGAGGTTTGGGAGAGCACTCCGATACGTGCCCACCTAGGGGCCAGCAAAGCAGGTTGGGACAAGTTCAGAGTTGCCAGATAAGGAGGACCAGCCTAGAGATCAAAGGGATATTGGGATATATCTGGAGGAGAGGTGGCAGGAAGAGCAGAGAGAAAAGAGGAAAAGGAGGCTGCCAGCTGAAAGGTCTGCTGGAGGGTAATGCTTTTAATGTTGCCTTAATCCCTGTATATGTGTATGCCAATCATTTAACTCATAGCTTGTTGTATTTTGTTGTTTTGCCAGATTGCTTGCATTGTTATTTTATGAACAATATATCTCAATATTTACTATTTGTCTCAGTGTCCTTCGTATTTACCGGAGGTCCAAAGAGTCTACAGTCTTTTGCGTGTATCCATTGCGTTATCATTGGCCAGATATTAATAATATTTATATATTTGTTTATCTATTTTAGTCGAGCCAGGCAGGATAAATATATATATATATATATATATATATATATATATATATATATATATATAATATTTTAGTTCCGCCGATATTGGTATTAATTGCTTAAGTATAAGTATAATTGTTTACATATTTTGGGAGCCAGGCAAAGAGATATTAGATTAAATTGTTTACAATATCAAAGCACAGTCTCCACCAATCAGAGGCGTGTGTCACATTCCTGTGTCCCCTGACAGCCTGTACATGCGAATCAATAACTAATGCTGTAGGGCGGTATAGGAGAAATTATCTCGCATTGGGGGCAATGTTGCAGCAGGGTGGACATAGCCCTGACTTCCACTTTAAATGCAAGGTGCATGTTGATAAATTTTGTTAGAATTTTTTTTTCCCCATAAGCTTGCAAGCTGTGTCCCTAAACCACACCCCCTGCCAGCCTATCACCCCGTACGTTGGTCTCGGCATCTCTGCAACTCTCCCACTGTTACCTACTGCGAGACAAGTGGGAAACCCTGCAAGAGTGCAGTGTGATCCCAGGACTGTCTAATTCCCGGGAGGGGAGAATGCTAACCTGCGCATAATACATGCAACTAGAAAACAGTGCAACAAAACTCAAGCTGCATAGAAGGGACCAACTGCCACAGATGCAGTCATAACACAACAGAAGGGTGAGTGTGGTGCCCTGGAATGGAAGAGGACGAGAAAGGAAATTTACCGGTGAGTACACAAATTTCACTTTTCTCATCTCTTTCATTCTGGGGCACCACCAGTAGCAACGTGTGGGACATCCCAAAGCAGTACTCTCAATACGGTTGGGACCTTGCAAGAACAGCCAACAGCCAACTGCATCAACCTAGCCAAGAACGGCACTGACACATCAAGCTTAGACCCTCGTGGAGGGGTTCACCCCTGTCTGCTACACCTTACGCCTCAAAGCAGCATCTGCATGCCCTGACATCAAGTCTGTGAAACTTGGTGAAGGTGTGGAGAGTCGTGCCTTGCACGTGTTCCGCCGACGCCTGGTGTTGGAAAACCCAAGAAGCAGCAATCACCTGGTGGAGTGAGCAGTGACCTGGAAGGGCACCTCATTCCCCTGGGCATATGGAACTGCCTCAATGGTAGGCGCCATCAGGCCAAGCACCTCTGCCCCAGAAGAAGGACCCGTGCGGGTCAAGTATCCAATGTCATACCTAGATAGGTCCCACCATGGAGGGAACCACTTGGGACTTGTGTAGTTGATCACCCACCCAAAAAGTTCCAGCATAGACAGGACCTTCCGAACATCCAGCAGTGCCTCTGCCAGAGAAGGGGCTCGGATGCTCAGGTAGTCCATGTATGAGGTGATGTGCTCGCCCTGCCTCCACAGAAGTGCCATCATCGTCAAGACTTTCATGAACACTCCTGGGGCAGTGGACAGTCCGAACGGCAGTGCCACAAATTGGAAGTGTCGAGTGTCCACCGCAAAGTGCAGGTATTGTTGATGACCAGGGAAGATCGGTACATGCAGAAAAGCATCCTTTGTGTCAACCGTGGCCAGAAAATCCCCCTGTTGCAACAACGTTATGACCAACCTTAGAGATTCCATGCAGAACTTCTGCACCCGAACATAACTGTTCAGATTTCAGAGATCCAGTATTGCCCAATAGACCTGTACTTCTTGGAGATAATGAATAGTACTGAGTAGAAGCACAGCCCCACTCTGAAGGGGCACAGGTACTACAACTCCCCAGTCCAGCAAGAGCTCTATTGTGCGGCGGTGAGCCGTCGCCTTTTCCGTGGTGCGAGACGGCTTGGATGCCACAGACCTGTGTGGAGGCTTGGTCCAGAACTCGATCTTGTATCCAGAAAGGACAACCTCCCCGACTCAAGCATCGGATATCTGTTTCCTCAACACCCACACATGGTGCAACAGCCGTTTCCCCACCCCATCGGGTGAGGGCGTCCCTTCAATTCAGAGAGGGCTTGGCTGGGGGCTTGGGCCAGCTGGCCCCGTGGATTATAGGTTTCCCCCGTGGCTTTCATTAACCCGAAAAATCCTTGCGGTGTATGAAATCTGTAGAACCTATGAACTTCCAGAAGGGACGAAAACAACCTGCGAAACAAGGTCCTCAGTTTCCGTTTTTGTGGAAGCCTAGTCGACTTCTCACACAGGGCCTTCTGGACCAGGTCACCAAAAAGACGACCCCCGAAAAGGGGAGGGCAGTAAGCGTCTTTTTCTAAGCAGTGTCGGACGATCACTGTTTCAGCCAGACCATGCATCGCAACGTGACCAGCAAGGCCAGCCCCCTAGTCATCCACAAGCAGCTCCAAGTCATCCACAAGCAGCACCATATATCTGAAGACCACCATAGTGAAGGAGCTGAAATGAAGTGCAGAGGAATGCGAACCTCCATGTTGCAAACGTCTCCTCTGCTGCTTCAACCAGACCTTGCCTGCCGTAGCTGCTATGGACATGGTGCAAGCTGAGCGCATGGCTGACCCCACCATGCAGAACGCATGTCTGGCCAGCTGGTTCAACCTCCTATCCGCCGGGTCTCTCACGGTTGCACTTTCCGAAGTAGGGATCAGGGTGTGCCAAGCCAGACCCGACACCGGTTCATCTACCTCAGGTGGTGAAGACCACACCCTGACCGCTTCATCCGGAATGGGGTACTTTGGCCAGAACCTCCAGGACCTTAGGAAGAGACAGAAGCTTATCTGGTTTCTCCCACTCCTTTGCCACCAGCCTGTCGAAATGGGCAAGCCTGAGAAAAACCTGCCAGACCTTCTGATGCTTGTAGAGTTCATCCCTTCTTATTCTGCCGCTTTGTCCGAGGAGTAGAGAGGTGCAGAACTTCAAATATTGCCTTAATAAGCTCCTCAATCTAATCTGTTGGGTGATCTGGAGGGTTCCCTGGCGTATGCACAGCTTCCTTATCCTCTTCGCTTCTGGACGACACCTCCCCCTCCGTCTGGCCGGAACTAGATCCTGAATCCCTAAACAGGTCCTCAATGTAGGTGATAGAATCCTCTAAGGATTCCATCTGAATATGCCTATGCTTGGCCGTAGCCTTCCCGTCTGGGCGGGCAGAAACAGATTAGGGATGTCCCTGCTAACGAAGACCACTGACCATGCTCTTCAACCGAGCCATGTCTGAGGTAGGAACCACATCCGTGGGCAGACCCTGGGACACAAAAGCACCTGGCAGCCCCCCGAGGGGGTATCCCATGCTGGTGAGTCCAAGCCCAAAGCCGCAGGGGAAACCGGACGATCCGGCTGAGGTGCGGAACTTGCCAGCTGTGTAATGTTGTGCAGGACAGTAGTGCTCCCAGCACACAGGGGTTCCTCGCGTGAGGTCAGGTGCGCTTGGCACATGGAACACGCGGCACCATTCTTTGTTAAAATACGAAATCCTGGTGCCTCTGATGCCTCCGACATGGTAAAATGGATGCTCTAAATGCTAAGAATACACCCTCCTGCCCATCATCTTTTTGTCAGACCTGCCTGCACTACCAGAAAAGCAACCTCACTGCAGCTGAGATCAACCTACCTGCCAAGGATTCAGCAGCTTCTGGACCCCCACCCTGCAACAACAAGAACAATGTCAGATTCTTAAATGAATCCATACAAGTAAAAAGGCTTGACCCCAGAGGGAGCCCTGGCCAGTGAAGACCATGGGGTGGCAGCCATGCTGGATCCAATACTCTGGCCAGGAGAACATGGAGGCAGTGCAGGAGCTGGCAAGTGACAATCCAGGGATGCAACAGGGACCTCCAGGCACCACACAGGATGGAGCTGTCTTGTGATGTTAGTGGGGAGAAGGAGGGCGAAGCCACACCCCGTCAGTGTTACAGGTGCGGCCAGCCCGCCCCTCCCCGAGTTGGCCAATAGGCCACAGCCTGCCCTATATAGGCTGGGAGGAGCTGTTTTTTTCCTATCTTGCAGTCCCCGCCTACGGCTGAGATTATCCCATGCATTGCTACTGGTACTGCCCTGGAATAGAAGAGGTGAGAAAAGGGACTTGGTTTGTTTTAAAGTGGACCAATTACCTCCCTAGGGAATTTTAAGGGTTAAAAACCCTTGCGGACGGTGGTGCACTCATCGCCTATCGTCTGCTTAGCCACCAGCGGAGTCGTGTGAAAGCCAGGGCGCGCTGATTGGTTGAACGGGCCACTCAGCCAATCAGAGCACTCATTCTCGCCTGACTCTGCAGCGTGGGAGCGACAGGAAGGTGAGCGGGATACATAGCGGGATGCCCCCACTGAGAGGAACAACACCCCAAAAAAGAAAAATCGGATGTGTTGTTCTTCTTAAGTGTTGTTCCCCTCCTATGTAAATTGTATAAATACTAGTAATGGAGCAACACCATTCCCCTACTCAGTTTGAGTTGCCAGGAGCACACAAAGTGAGAAGTTCAGCTATTATAGATTTCTCCCTGTGTAGTGCTCCAAAGGGAGGCTGGCAGCTTCCCAGGTGAGTGACTCTTAAGGATTTTATTGCATTGCATGTCCCAATTTAGGGAACACAAAAAAAGGTGTAGGGACACCTTACAGTAATATGGGGTTTAAACATGCAATTATATTACAAAGGCCCTTTCTTTACAGCAGTCATAAGCCTGTTTGCTGAATATTATATAGTAATAGTAAACTGGGCTGTTGCTTGGTTTCCTGGCCCCAGGTAAATTGTATAGATAGTAGTAATGGAGCAACTCCCTCCCCTTTATCTACTTTCACAGCAGGACAATCGGTGTGTGGCGATCGCGATCCACGGTAACCTTTGGGCACTTTCACATGAATGACCATTGTATGAAGTGCTATTGCTGGCAAATCAACATTGCATTTAAGCTAATAATTTCCATAAGAACACATTATGCTTGTGTGAAACCAGCCTAAAATTGTTGTGTCCAAATATTTACCTCCAGGTGCCTTTTAACCATTGCATTCAAACCACACAAATTCAGATTGATAGTGTTAAACTGGACCAAAACCCACGCCCGACTGCCCTGGAGTCTATAATATTCCAGAGCCATCCTGAATCGGGATGCCCAGGTGTGTGAAACCCCCTAGGTCGCCCTGAAACAACTGCAGGACACTGCCACCAGATGTGCATGGCATCTCCAGGTAAATTGCACCCCCTGAAGCATCTATCTGAGTAACCTGGAATCACATGAGCGATTAAGCATAGTAGATGAGCATAGTACCACCCCATCAGGGGTGTTAACAGAGCATTTTGCGTTACATCCTTAGTAACATGTACAATTGTATTTGGGCTGCCAGATAATAGCTTCTAATGTGAGGTACACCCAGCTCCCCTTTGAGTACTGGAACTTTTACTGGTTGGACTTGGAATAAATATGATATTTGGGGAGAATAATCATTTTGGCCGACGCAATCCTACCCAGCCATGACATTTCGTTGCCCACATAACCATTAGGGTTTGCAGGCCTCGTATCGGGGTGGGGGGTAATTAGCAGAGTACATAGAACTTTAATCAGCTGTAAGCCTAATTCCCGGGTGTTCCAGGGAATCGTGGTTCCATTTAAATGTTAAGTTAGCTTGGAACAGGGGGATTACATGGGAGGGCAGAGAAACACTCAAGGCCATTGACTTAGATCTATTAACCTTAAGACCAGATACTGCTTCAAATTTTTCCAGGATTCTGACCATAGCCAGGAGCGAAGTATGTGGCTGGGTGACAGTGAGTAGCACATCAGCAGCAAGTAAACATATCCTGTGATGGATCCCAGCCTCCTCAATCCCCCCGGCTGGGTATAAACCCTACTTGGTCATGGTTCACCAGGGAAGGTCAGGATTCCATTGACCCTATCAGCTAAAATTTTGGCTGGAAGATTGTTATCAATGTTGAGAAGGGATATTGGTCCATAGTTATCAACTATCTGGGCATTTTTATTTGGTTTGGGAATCATGGTAACATTAGCCATCATAGAGATTGAGGATAGGCTACCCACCATCTAGTAGGCCATTGAACGGGATGACCAGGTGGGGGCCCAAGAACGGTGCCAGCTTTTTATAGTAAATGGTAGTGAATCTGTCAGGACCTGGTGACTTAAGATTTTTAATATCTGGCTGAACCTCCTCCAAGGTGACCCTCCCATCAATAGCATCTCGTATCTCTTGATGGAGGAACAGAAGGGACAAGTCTCGAAGCAGAGTATCAGCCAATGCTGGACGGAACAAGTGAGGCGTGGAGCAAATCAATGATAAGTGATCTCTGAACATGGCAACAATCTTATGGAGGTCTGCTGTCAGAGTATCGCACGGCTTCCGAACCTTCAACGGTGCAAAATGTTGAGGTTTGGAGTTTAATTTGTTAGCCAACATAGTGTCTGGTTTATTGCTAAGTGTGTAGAACCTTTGCCTAGTCCATAGCAAGTGCTTCCTGATCGGGCAAGTGAAGGTTCAGCTCCATGTGGACTGCCTTCAGCTTGGAACGTGTGTGAAGAGTAGGGTTCGCTTCCCACTCTCTATCCAGTTCCATCATTGTCCTAGTGAAGTCACTAATCTAGCATTCTCTTAACCTTTTTTTTTTGGAGGCAATTTGTATCAATGTCCCCGCATTGTGGGCTTGTGAGCTTCCCAGTGAATCACTGGGGACGAGACAGATCCGTCATTAGAGACATATTCCCTAGCCAGTAGCAGTAATCTATTTGCATTGTGTCTGGAGGAAGGGGGAAAATCATTAAGATGCCAGCTCTGTTTATGAGGGAGCCCAACACCAGGGAGACAAGGGATTGTCAGCATCCTAGACCCAGAGACGTAAAGGTCTCTTTGTCTAAGGCAAATGTGGTCACTCCGGCCCATTGTTGCGTGAGAGCTAGAATAGTGGATAAAATGTTTAGCAGTTGGATTAACGTCTCACCATACATCAACTAAGTGGAACCTAGACAAAAGGCCCCCCAATTTCTGTCCTAGGCCAACATCGGTACCCTGGTTGCTGACCGGGGCTGATCTGTCAATGGTTGGGTCTAGGTATACATTTGGCCTACTAGAATTAGGGGGCTCTTTGCATGCTGCCCTACAACCTTAAGGTGGACCAAAACCCAGGATTTTGACTATCCTGGGTTTTAGCCCCTGCCCCCAGGGCACCCCTGTTGGGGATGCCCCGCTGTGTGAAACCCCCCAGGTCGCCCAATCTCACTGACCCTTTCTCAGTCCTACGGAACATGTGCAGCCTCTAGTCCAGTCAGCGCACTCGGATCCGCTCCCGCCCCTTTATCCAGGAGCTTGTCTAAGGCGAATGGACCTGAGCACGCTGGCGGCTGCACCCCCGCTACCATTTAACAGGGAGCATGCCTGCACCGGCCATTCACAAATGCCTGACCCGGGCACGCGCCCTGCTAAAGGGATAGTTGGGATGCGGCTGCTGCTCACGCAAGCACCGTTGAATCAGGGACGAAGCTGAGTTTTTGGGCGACCTGGGAGGTTTGACACAGCATGGCATTTTGAATCTGGATGCCCTGGGGGAGGGGGGGGGAGTATGCCTGCCCTAGAGTCTCATAGACTCCAGGGTGGGTTTTGGATCACTTTAAGTAAATGAGAATTCAGCTGGTGTGTGTTTGGGGCGTAGTATGCAACTACAGTTATGTCAATATCTGATAGAAAGCCCTGTAGAATAAGATACCTGCCAGTTGGGTCCGCTATCTCCTTGTTACAGATAAAAGGAAGAGATCCGACCAAGACTCCATGTCTCTTTGCCTGGAAGCCGAATGATAAAAGAAGGAAAAGTGCAAGCCCAGGTACCTGGGGGAGGAAGAGGGGCCCGAGAACCTAGTAAGCAAATAAGATCCGCTGCACAGGACTTGTAATAATGAAGTGCTTTAGTTAAAGCCCTGTATATTATGTGAAATGACTTTAAGGGGAGAGGACATAGGTACCCATCACAAAAAAAAAGGTTATTAACCATGTACCACCCCATGAAATGTGGGGATAAGGAAAAGAATTGAATGAATGACAGAAGAACAGGAGACAAAGAAATAACATCATTACAGTGCAACAACAAATCTCACAGTGGCTCTACCTCGAGGGCCACCTCGGGTGAGGCAAATAGTATTTACTCGGTCCACTCCCAAATTCTCAGTGACGGGCAAAGAAACACAAACTGGGGAGTCGTCATTCTCCCCAGGCACATGGCCATCAGTAATATCAAGAGGAAAACATATACATATAACTGATCTTTAAATTTGAGTTCAAGACATCAACTGGCTTGTAGGAATATTTTGCGGCCAGGCTAAAACCCAAACCTAGAAAACTAGCTCTGATAAGTGAAACGCAAGGAGCATCAGCCTTTGCAAGCTATAATAGAAATGACAAGGAAAAATAAGAGACGTGGCCACCGGGTGGCAGTGAAACCCCTCAACCCCAGGTAAAGGTAATTGTTACCATTCCTATTGTGTCAGGCTACACTTGGCACTGTTCTAAACTGTTTTCCATTTCTAATTTGAAGCAGAAATTACAGAGATAACGGGTTTACAGGTTCAGCCAATTCTCGTTTTCATCCAATTAGCTCAAGGATTGCTGGTTCCTCCCTCCTCTGCGCGTCCTCCTCCCCTCCTTCTTCAGATTCATCACATTGCTGTCAGCGCAGAGAGCTGATTAGTATGCAGCATCACAGATACAAGGGCAGCGGCCAATTAGCTGAATCTGTAACTCCCAATATCATATAATTAATATATAATTGAAAATAGAAAGCAGTTTAGGACAGCGCCAAATGTAACCCAACACAATGGTGTAACAATTACCTTTGCCTGCAGTAGTACTTTAATAGGCTTATCCACAGGCTCCGGGCTCCCTGCATAGAGCAAAGCACCCAGCCCCAGGCCACAATCATTTGAACTAACACTGGGAGTGTTATATAGCAACAGAGAGAGACCCCCCAAAGAGGCCTCCTCAGTGGCAGCAGAGAAACCATACCCAGATGTGAGTGCTGTCATAGTTCATAATCTGGCTGGTAGCAAAGTGTTCTCAGCCTTCAAACCACTCTCCACAGGATGAAGAGGGGAGCTAAATCTTACTGAGCCAATAATAGTGGCATACTTCTCCTTTGCTAACTCAGCAGCTAGCATTAGCAGAAAACCGCACACAAAGCTTGTAATACTCACCTTCATTACGAGCCAGCGGCGGAGTCTCGAAATCACTTCATAGTTACGTTGGGGGTGGTTTAAAAGGTTTTGGTCAGTGTTACATTTCTGCCTTAAAATGAACCTATTCCCAGATAGGAAGTTTATGTTATCACCTTCTATCCCCAGCCTAGTGCCCCCAAACAGCCTGTGTTTCTTTTTACTAAAGCTTATGGCCAATATTGATAAAAACACTAACAGGAAACAGTAAGATGTTCAATGGTGGCTAATGCTAATTCATTCAATTCCAAAGTAAATGACCACATAATGGCTGCTGATCTTGTAGTGCTTTCAGATTTATTGCAGTTATTACAACTGATAAGGCTGATCCCGTATACTGAGCTGTGTTTAACTGAATGTATCATCGCTGAAAAGCACCAGGGAGCAATATGGCCGACCATTCGAACAGCAGACTGCAAGTTCGTGTTGTTATCAATATTGAGCAAAGGTTTTAGTAAATAAAAGAAGCATAGGCTGTTTTGGGACATGGGACTGAGGATAGAGGGTGAAGACATAATATTCCTTCTGGGAATAGGACCACTATAATAATATAATAAGTGGTTTAATGGTCAGTTGACTTTGCTCATCTGCAGGCCTCGGCCTGCTGTACAGCTGCATGACAACCTGACTCAAACACAGGTCAATGTGATTATACGAGTCATGGCTGCACGCACCTGCTGACAGCCATTTATTTACGCAGGTGCACACAGAAGGCAGCGGAAGTAAAGACTTGGTTCACACATGGGCTATGCGCTACGATAGCAGTTTCCCAGGAAATCGCTATCGCATTTTCCGTTAGCAACTTCACATCGCTTCACAGCCCTTTTCAGTGGCATTTTTGAATGTGTAGATTTTTTTGTGTGGCAAATGGATGCCAAATTTTCATTTTTTATCATATCAGCAAATGTGCAACCTGGGGGGGTTACATACAGCGGGGAATCCTGATTCTGGATGCCCCGGGGGGGAGAAAAACCAGTGGCCCTGAAATCTTATAGATTTCAGGGCAGATGGGGCGTGGGTTTTGGTCCTCTTTAAGGATGCGTCCAATTGTGAGATGTAGTATCAGTAATGGTGATCAATTTATGATAGTGGAATTCCAGTCACACTATAACCTCCCCGCCTTGCCAACCTACTCTGGTGCTGAGTCAGACGAAGGGGTTACAAAGAAAAAAGCCCCATACTGTATCCAGGGGGCAGCACCACTCAGAGCTGCATCCCCCGGTGCCTGCCTGCCTATTCAAGTGAATGAGCAGCGGGAGCGCATACAAACCCGGGGGATACTGCTTTGTATCTTTTCCTACGACCGTCATACTGGTGACATGCTGTCCCCTGGAAAAGGTTTTTTTTTCTTTGTAACCCCCTGTTCTGCCTCAGCGCCACGATAGTAGGGTGTCAGGGTAGGGTGACTGGAATTCTGCTTGAACATCTCCACCTCAGCACCCAGTCAGGATTAAAAAATTGGGCTTGGAGGTGTAGAAGTTCCTTTCACTTTAGTAATGAGTCTAGTTATTGCCAAGTAAATCTGAATAGAGCGAGTGGCGGCCACATCCCCACTTGTCTAGCTGTGGATGTGCCCATGCCGGCTGTCAGGCCCAAGGCCTGATTATAGAATAAACATATGTATTATGATTGTATAATGCATAGTCCAAGTCCTGGGTGAGGGGTCACTCAGACTGTTGTTTTGTGTATTCCAGTTTTATGGAGGGTTCTGTTTGTGGTACTTCCTTCTTTGAAGTCAAAAGCCTTTGTAGCAGCAGGATGTGCTGTCTCTGAACCCAACATAAAACTGAGATAAGGGACCTGGGAGAGATATGCCCTCACCAGCTGGGGTCAGGGGGAAGGGGGGATGAAGCTTTTCCCTCCTAAATTTAGCTAATAAAACCTAACCCTAAGGACAGTCTAGGGGAGAAACCTACATCAGAAACCTGGGTCACAAGCCTTTGGCAAACGCTGGACATAAGACCTTAAGCAACAGCTGGAGACTCACTCACAAGGACTGCTACGCCATTATACTGTAAGGACTTTCTTTTTATTTGCTGAACTGATCTTGCTGTACTCTTTTATGTATTTTTGTACCTGTGTGTCCTTTGTTTCTGTATATTATATCTAGCACTGTGATACCTTATTATCAGATTAAATGTTTAATTAATCAGCTCTGGCCTTTGATCTCTAAATATATGAGCTCACCTTTATGAAGAGAAACACGTTTATCAAAGTGTTAATTTGATGACTTGCTGGGACTAGTAGTGCATACCCAGGGGTCTGGTGGTTTTAACCCTTGCACCATCACACTCTCTCTAGCGTCTTGGCTGGGCTGATAGAGTACGATCGTGACACCTGCCATTTACAAAGATCTGGCGTGCCTAGCTAAAGGTATGCTGGGGATGGGGCAGTTGCTCGGAGATGAGTTGGAGGCTCATGGAAGGGGTGAATGGATTGGGCTATCTGGGAGGGTTTCACCCAGCAGAGCTTAAAGTAGAACAAAACCCACATTTTTTAACTAGCATTCCTTGAATTGCTCCCCCCCATGAAGAGTACCATTTGCCAATTTTCACTGCTCCTGCTTCACTCTAATCTCAAATAATGGCGTCTGTTTTAGCTGTAAAGCTCCACCTCCACCATTCATTGCCACTGCTGTGTCTGCCAATGATGTCATTGCCACACCTATACCATGACTGATCTCATGCCAGAGAGACAGCAAAAAAAAGGGTTCCAGGATGATTCGAAAAAGCGAAAATATCTATTTCTAGTTCTACACCAGAAGAAGGGAGCATAAGCAGGGACTTTGGCTAAATCTATTTAGTGGTTTAGTGGCTTTTGGTCCGCTTTAAGAGTGGTGGTGCTGCCCTTTAAATGCTCAAAAAAAGCCTGTCCAGCAACGTAAGGCTTTTTTGATTTTTTTTTTAATGAAGGCAGCACAGTTGTAGTTGTGGGTTGCAGGAAGAACTGGAAGGGCTGCTGGTCCGCATAGGTTACAGGAAGGCATGTAAGGGCTGCAGCATTCCCTCAATTGCAGGTGGGTAAGGAGGGGCTACAGGTCAGCATGGAAGAGTTGTGGGTTGCAGGGAGGCATGGAAGGGATACAAATCTACATGGAAGTGTTGTGGATGGTAGGGAAAAAATAAATGGCTATGGGATAGCTCAGAAAGTTTTTGGGATACAGATCACAAGGGAAGGGCTGTGGATAAGCACATAAGTGCTGCGGGTCATCTCGTCCTAACCAAAGTGTCGCTGGTGTCACTGAGACCACCTGCCTATGCGGCCAGTGTGCTGTATGGGGCCACATAATTGGTGTGCAGCTATAGTTTTTCTTTGAACCTGGAACAAATTGTGACCCACTTTCAACACCAGGAACAATTCAGCGAATCAGGAGCTCTGAACTTGCATGTGTGTTCCAGGTTTGTGACTGGGTAAGCAGTGAGGCCAAGCTTGGCTATACAGTGGGCAACTTTTATAGAGCAATCTATGCCATACTAATCTAATTAACTGATAGTGATGGGGGACCATTGTGAGGAAATGTGTAACTCATGGCCTCGACTGACGTCACATGCGGTAGGGACCCTTAAAGCAGAACAAAACCTAAGAAGGTCTTTTAGATTCCAGGGCCAGTTGCTGGCCTTCGAAATGCCCCACTGTATGACACACCCCTCCCAGTTCCCAGCAAAACTCATCTCCTTCCTGGCTCCCTCACCAATGTAAATATTGGTGGCCACATCTCTAGCATCTTTGGGTTGTGCGCACGCATTCGCTTCAGCCATTCAGATAGGCTGGGGTAGGAGCGCACTGGTTGCTGGGGATGTGGCTGCTCTTACTCCCGATTGCCATAAACAGAGCCATTTCTCAAGCATTACATTCTTTAAAACCGCATGACTAAAGTCTCTGATAGGAGGAGAGCATTTGCATGCGCCGTAGGACCTCGGAAAGGTGAGTCTTTTAATGACATTTCGCACAGCGGGACATCCCAAATCAGGATTCCCCAGTCGCATGCACAAATACTGGAATAGCCATAGTCCGGGGTTTGTTGCTTTAATACAGACCTTCAAGACCCTGACAGGCTGCGGGGTCATTTCACTACCACCAGTGAACCTGGCCATGTCATCTCCGTAGTAATGCCACCAGCTCTAGTTTAATACACTCCCGTCCATTAGCGGGACTGTATTGGGCTAGAAGCCAGACTGGTAGAGTATAATATAACTGAAAACACATGAGTGAGGATCAAGATACAGATCAGCCCAAGATTTATTTACTTAATTACCTTAAGGGCACACTAGACAAACAATATACATATAAAGAATTTATATATATATATATATATATATATATATATATATATATACAGATTAAAAAGGGCAAATACAAATAAGTAGTTACAATCAGAATGAGCAGTTAAAGTGTATGTCAGTTATTGTGAGATGTTAGGTCTTGGTGCAGGGCAACCACAGGGAGATGTGAGGTAGCCTCTGAGGTTCTGTTTTTTCCAGCACAAGATTCCGGCGTGCTATCACATTTTCCGTTAGCAACTTCACATCGCTTTTTGAAAGATATGTCCAGGGCAACCACAGGGAGACGTGAGGTAGCCTCTGGGGTCCTGTTTTTTCCAAGCACAAGATTCCCGCGTGACCTCCCCGCAGACAGCTCGGGTGTTCCTTCCACGAAAACATGGCTAGTCTCCTCCCCCTCGGGGTGAGCCTCCCAACCTCTCCTGTGAAGTGGGTCACTTCTAAAAACTAAAATGCGTGGTACATTTTCGGTGGAACATCCTAGAGGTCCGATCCTGGTGCCAGTGGACCCAGTCGGGCGCTGTGCATGCATTAAATTCTCCATATCTCAGTCCCTGAACCTCCAGGAATGACATGAAACCCACCTATATGGATGTTATGATTTCCAGATTCCAAAGATGTGATCAGTTTATGATTAATGTGCACAGTGGCTTCATAATTCTTGATTAAATCCTGGTACCAACATGTCTACGAGAAATTCTTTGAAACAATGTGGCCAGAGCAGGTTCTCAGCAGGAGATGTGTCCAGTTACAGGCCTTTGTCTCCATGCCTACTTAGGCGTGACTCTTGTCAATGGACAACCTTTGAAGCCAAGGAGGGGGGGGAGGGCACCGGCAGCCGTGAGCTTATGCATCTTAAATAAGGTCTTAGCAGGTCATAACTGTGGAATTATAACTATCCTCAATGCCATATTAGATAACTTTGGACAAGCATAGCTTGTGCATCCAAGGTGAATCCCTCTGCCATTCCACTATTACATTCTTACACATTCCCCACTCAGTTGTAGCCCTCTGCCATCATGCAACTTCTCCATATGAAGTATAAAACTTTTTGTTCTTCATTTTCCAAAATTTATAGCGCTACCGCAATATGTCAGCTTACCCCCATCATGTTCCTAGTAGGTGCCACTCCTGTGTCCATAGTGTGCTTGGGGGCGAACAGGTGCCACTACAGATTGTGCAACAAGAGGCATGCTGTATATTTACAAGTCGTGGCTCCTACATGCCGCTCCCTGGCATCTGCTTGACTCCACAATCTGACACATGCTGTCATGTGACACTTGTGTCCTTTTGGCATGGCAGGTTGCTAGCGCGCAGGGCTACCTGGCAGTGGCGCTCTGGTCTTGGGCCCCCCTATTTGCTTATATTTAAAGCATCCTTAAATATCCTGAAAAATCATGCTAGGGCTTTTTTCAGGGTAGGTCTTATTTTCAGGGTAATTCCTGGAAATCTACACTGAATGAATTGTCAAAGTATCTCTGTCTGCTCCCTCTAGCTGTGCACATCCACCGCCAGCCATTCCGCTATGGCAGCAGGGGTGCTGGGGGATGCCACCGAGACCTGCGTGATGGGCCTGGGGAGGCAGTGAATGGAGTGGCCATGCATTACTGTGACTAATGCAGGAGTGAAGCCATGACTGACTGAGCGCCCAAGGATTTCCGGGCCACATGCATGCCACAGGACTTGTTATCAGTAACAGAGACTTTTCCTAGAACGCAGAACTGGAAGAAGACTGCTGCGTAAGGCAAAATGTGAGTATATATTTTTTAGGCTTACAGTCCCTTTAAATCGGCCTAAGTTGTGGGACAGACTGGACATCCAGCAAAATGCATAACCCCCCCCATCATCCGAGAAGATATTCTTATCAATCCACCCAAGCGGGCCACTGACGGGTTTCCTCTGTCTCCTGATGGCGGCTGCCACACGCTGATGTGCCAACTGGGTCCCATTGGCCACTTGCGGTCATATGGAGTGTAATGTGTTCGATCAGCGTATTGGCATCAACCTGGTTAGTACTTCTGCCTTATTTCGGGCTTTGGGGTAGCCTGAGTGTCTAGAACAATGCATTACCTACACTCCCTGGGCATCCAGATTTGGGATGCCTGTTTCCTGGATACCCACAAAGGGAAGCTATACTTATCAATCCACCCAAGCTGGCTGACAGGATGCTCCATGTTCCCAACTGCCTAGAGAAACCTATTGGCCACTTGCAGTCGTGTGAGATGTTCGACTGCCATTACCCTGGCGAGTACATCTACCTTATTTCAGGTTCCACTTTTACTGTCAGCACAACTGGACATCCAAATAATTGTTTTTGACCGGAAGCCCACATTAATATTTACAAAAAAATTCAGTTTTATTTTCCTTAAATAACAATAACACACTATTATTTTGTTTTTATGACATGTCATTTTTAATAGACCAATAGTCAATCTATACTCTATCATACCTACTAACTTTGCAGGGTGGGAAAGAGGGACATTTGTTAAATTAGGCCATGCCCCTCCTCCCCCCCATTGTAGAATGAATAGGAGATAGGGTGTAAGGGAGATAGGGTGAAACAGTTACAGAAATATAAACAACTTTAAAAAGGCAAATGAATCATTTATTGATGCAGATCTGCATGTTACACCTCAAAAGGGACAAATAAGAACAATGAGGGACAGGGGGGCAAGGACTCAAAAGAGTGACAGTCCCTCCAAATCAGGGACACGTGGGAGGTATGCAATATATCTCTAATACACAGACTGTCCCCAGCCCCAGCGGGTCACCTCTTGAATGTCTCAGACAATAGGGGGGCGGTGCTGGCAGACCAAAACAATGTGTGACAAGCTGGCCGCATCGCGGTCTCCAGACGTCCCCAGTGAAGGAGACATTTTGTCTAGGTCCATTTTGTTGACTCCAATAGAAGCAAGGCTTCTCTAAAATGGCGGCGACGCCTGAGGAAAGCGCAGACATTAAAGATTCGAGCTGGAGCTCTAGCATTCGTAGGAATGTGCATGTGGTAGGTGGGATGTGATGACGTCAGAACCGTGAGGATGACGGAAAGGATGACGTCATTCCCGGATGTTCTCCGGTCTGAGGACGCTCTGGAGATGGAGGAAGAAGAGGAACGGGAGGTGGTGCGGGTCCGGGTTCGGGTGAGTCAGGGAAGCTCCAGGTCACGTGATGAGGGCCTGTTTACACTGTGCACCTTCTCCGTTAATTCTGCCATCACAACACTGCTGCCTGCCCCTCAACCCTTTACCCTCCCTGGATTGTATTCTAAATACCCACCCACCCTGTGCACCTGTATACTAACCAATACTATGCTCAGTGCTGCCATCACACCACAGATCTAATTACACACCTCACCCATCATTCACACTATTCATTATATACCTCACCTCACCCATCATTTCTCTCTACCCATCAAACACCTTTCTTCCCCACTCATAACCCCTACCCATGGTACACCTCTCCTCACCTATCATACACCTCACCTGTCATATCTTCCTACTTATCTTATACATCCCTCATCATAACCCCCCTACCCATCATGCACATTGCACATCATGCCCCACTACCCATCATACACCTGACCTGTCATATATTCCTACTTATCTTATACATCCCTCAGCATAAGCCCCCTACCCATCATGCACATTGCACATCATGCCCCACTACCCACCATACACCTCACCTGTCATATCCTCCTACTTATCTTATACATCCCTCAGCATAAGCCCCCTACCCATCATGCACATTGCACATCATGCCCCACTACCCATTATACACCTCACCTGTCATATCCTCCTACTTATCTTATACATCCCTCATCATAAGCCCCCTACCCATCATACACATTATGCCCCACTACCCACCATACACCTCACCTGTCATATCTTCCTACTTATCTTATACATCCCTCATCATAACCCCCCTACCCATCATGCACATTGCACATCATGCCCCACTACCCACCATACACCTCACCTGTCATATCTTCCTACTTATCTTATACATCCCTCATCATGCCCCACTACCCATCATACACCTCACCTGTCATATCCTCCTACTTATCTTATACATCCCTCATCATAAGCCCCCTACCCATCATGCCCCACTACCCATCATACACCTCACCTGTCATATCCTCCTACTTATCTTATACATCCCTCATCATAACCCCCCTACCCATCATGCACATTGCACATCATGCCCCACTACCCACCATACACCTCACCTGTCATATCTTCCTACTTATCTTATACATCCCTCATCATAAGCCCCCTACCCATCATGCCCCACTACCCATCATACACCTCACCTGTCATATCCTCCTACTTATCTTATACATCCCTCATCATAACCCCCCTACCCATCATGCATATTGCACATCATGCCCCACTACCCACCATACACCTCACCTGTCATATCTTCCTACTTATCTTATACATCCCTCATCATAAGCCCCCTACCCATCATGCCCCACTACCCATCATACACCTCACCTGTCATATCCTCCTACTTATCTTATACATCCCTCATTATAAGCCCCCTACCCATCATGCACATTGCACATCATGCCCCACTACCCATCATAAACCTCACCTGTCATATCTTCCTACTTATCTTATACATCCCTCATCATAAGCCCCCTACCCATCATGCCCCACTACCCATCATACACCTCACCTGTCATATCCTCCTACTTATCTTATACATCCCTCATCATAACCCCCCTACCCATCATGCATATTGCACATCATGCCCCACTACCCACCATACACCTCACCTGTCATATCTTCCTACTTATCTTATACATCCCTCATCATAAGCCCCCTACCCATCATGCCCCACTACCCATCATACACCTCACCTGTCATATCCTCCTACTTATCTTATACATCCCTCATTATAAGCCCCCTACCCATCATGCACATTGCACATCATGCCCCACTACCCATCATAAACCTCACCTGTCATATCTTCCTACTTATCTTATACATCCCTCATCATAAGCCCCCTACCCATCATGCACATTGCACATAATGCCCCACTACCCACCATAAACCTCACCTGTCATATCCTCCTACTTATCTTATACATCCCTCATCATAACCCCCCTACCCATCATGCACATTGCACATCATGCCCCACTACCCACCATACCCCTCACCTGTCATATCCTCCTACTTATCTTATACATCCCTCAGCATAAGCCCCCTACCCATCATGCACATTGCACATCATGCCCCACTACCCATTATACACCTCACCTGTCATATCCTCCTACTTATCTTATACATCCCTCAGCATAAGCCCCCTACCCATCATGCACATTGCACATCATGCCCCACTACCCATTATACACCTCACCTGTCATATCCTCCTACTTATCTTATACATCCCTCATCATAAGCCCCCTACCCATCATGCACATTGCACATCACTACCCACCATACACCTCACCTGTCATACCCTCCTACTTATCTTATACATCCCTCATCATAACCCCCCTACCCATCATGCACATTGCACATCATGCCCCACTACCCATCATACAACTTAACTATGATTTACTCTACTCATACACCACCCCCATCACATAGCTCATACCACCACCCATCACACACCTTACCTCACCCATCATATAGTCTAATTATCATACACCTCATTATACCCATTTTACACCTGACCTTACCCATCATACCTTAGATTATGTTGCTGTCATTGTGACATTTATCCTCTGATGTGTTGTATTAATAACACAGAAATGCTATTGTAGAGGGAAATTGGCTGATGTGCAGTAAGCTCTGATTTTGCACATTCTATGCTATAATAAGAGCTGTGTTATTGAGGTGCCCCCCTTTTCCTTTTTTTACTCTGAAATAAACAAACAGCTTCTTCTTATCCAGCCAAAATAAAACCATAACAAAAGGAAACATTACTTACCTGACCACTGGCTGACTTGATTTCCTGTTGGCTGCCAGCCATAGCTCCTGGGGCACATCTGAGTGCCCACTGCTGATGGCATGGCCAATCAGTGAGGAGGCCAGTTTCCTGTGGGAGCCGGTGTGCACTGAGGTTGGCCAAGATGCGTGTTGAAACATTGGAACTAGGCCGCTGTAGCCTGCTCGTTTCTGAAAAATCAACTCTGCGACGGTCACGTTACTAGCTTTTTTAGGGAGGAGCAAAAATAATATTGCTGTTACTTAAACCTTTTACTTTTCTGGGTTTTAGTTCTTTGGAATGCCCCGCTGTGGGAAACCCAATCTAACTCACCTTTCCCTGGTCCTACGGCACATGCACGGCCTCTTGTCCAATCAGCGTGCTTTTATCCGCTCCCGCCCACTAGTCTAATGATCGTATAAGACTCGGCTCTAGGCGAGTACATACCACAGTGAAGAAGCATGCAGGAGACTCCAAAAGGCTTGTGAGGGTGGAAGGTAAGGAAGGTCCAGCTGGTGGATGGGTGTGGCCTGGGTACAGCTGATCCCTATTGACAACAATGGGTATCGGCTGTACACAGGCCACGCCCATAATAATGGTAAGGGGTGTGGGCTTTTAAATCCCGGGTCAGCCATGCATTTTATGTTTGTGGGTGAGGAAGGAGTGGCACAGCTCTGATACGACAGACAGAACAGTGGAGAACCGTCATGTGGGCAGGTAGGTAGCAGTTACAAACAGGGTCCCAGTGCTGCTTGCGTGGCTTTGTCATGTGACAGGTTATGTCACTCGCGTGAGCCACACAGAACGGGGAGCAGCAGGCGCCACTTGGACCCTGTTTGTGGGTATAACTGGTATAACTGCTCCCTGCCTGTCCACCCTCCAAATAGAGCAGCTTCACTGCCTACACACCCACCCACCCATGCAGGGCTCCCCCGATGGGGGGTTTTATGCATTGGCTATTCTGGGGGGGGGGATAATGCACACTGTTATGGGGTTCTTGGGGTGCTCTGCACACTGTCTAATATGTGGTTCTTGGGGGGGGGGGATTTTGCACAGTGCCTAATATGTGGTTCTTGGTGGGGATTTTGCACAGTGCCTAATATGTGGTTCTTGGGGAAGGGGGGGGGGGGGGGATAATGCACATTTGTTATGGGGTTCTTGGGGGGGCTCTGCACACTGCCTAATATGTGGTTCTTGGGGGGATTTTGCACAGTGCCTAATATGTGGTTCTTGGGGGGGCTCTGCACACTGCCTAATATGTGGTTCTTGGGGGGATTTTGCACAGTGCCTAATATGTGGTTCTTGGGGGGGTTCTGCACACTGCCTATTATCTGGTTCTTGCGAAGGGGTGTATCTCACACCACCTGCTATTGGGTGTCTTGTGGTGCGAATTTATAGTTCTCTAAAGGCAATGAACCAAAGCATTAAGAATCCAGATCTTATTCTATTCTTCAGATTATTTCTCAGTTAGGTCAGATGATCTAATAAAATGAGAATCCATGTCTGGCCGCCATCTTTTATTTCTCGAGCCTCTAACCTGTTCCTTCCTTTCTTCCTAGAAATGTGAGGGTGTCCAGCAGCCGGAGTCCCGATCATTTGCCGTGGACCCCCAGATCACCTCGCTGGACGTGCTTCAGCATATACTAACCCGGGCCTTTGATCTTAATGGGTAGGTTTTCATTTGTGTGTATGATGTAAGGCTGCTCCAGTGTTATCTGCTCCACCGACAGCAATTCTATCCTTTCAGGAAGAATTTTGGAATCAGCTACTTGGGCAGAGACAAGCAGGGGCACGAGAACTATCTCTCCCTCCTGTCTGACTGGGACCTGGGCACAGCATTCACCAGCGCCTCCAAACCCTACCTGCAGCTGAAGCTGGACATCAAGCCATCCGAAGACAGTGAGTATAGAGGGCGAGACGTGCAGAGCAATGAAGTGCAGTGAGCCAGGGCTGAACTGTCTAAACATATAGAGAAGGAGGGGACAGAAAGTTAATGCATCTTAAACATCAGAGGCCCTGGAATCTGAAAGACTCCAGGGCCGTCCGAGTTCCACTCCAATTAGGGATGCCCCGCTTTGTGAAATCCCTCTGATGACCAGTTTCACTCACCTCCTCCTGAAGCCCTCGCTCTGGCTATGCGGTCGCCCATGGTCCGCCTTTCTGAATGTCATTGTAATCAATGTAATGTCATTGAAAGTGGAATTACCCTTTAAAACGCACATTTGCTAACATAAGAAGAAAATGCTTCGGCCCAGCACCCTTAGGACATCTTTTTGGCACAAAAAAATTGGGAGAAAAGGAAGTTAGGGAGACGGCATCAGTTTAGATGGATCGTTTGTACTTGGGTCTACTAATGGCCACACACTGACCAACTGATGGGTGTTATGAATGTCTTAGGTCCTCTGCTGGAAGACTGGGATATCATCAGCCCCAAGGATGTCATTGGAACAGACCTGTTTCTGGTGGACAAACGCTCATTCACCGCCGCCCTGCCCTTCACTCAGTCCCTCCTGTCTCAGGTAAGCGCACACTGACCATGATCCACCATTTTAGGGGTTGTGCTATGGCTTGGTTGCAGGGATACAGATAACCACTGCCTAAAGGCCAAGGAGACCCAAAACTGTAAATGTTCTGCAAACAGCAATTTAATGAAAAGATACGATTACATTAGACAAAGCAGTGCTGGTCCAGTGGCTATTCAATCATCCTGATTGTTGGGCTTTAACCCTTTTCCATGCACCCCTGGCGAAACCAAGCGCTGTCAGTCATGTGGTTGGTGATCGACCAGCGCATTACAAACTACGTGATTGCCAATTGATGCACTCTGTATGTTGGGCTGCTATAGCCTTATAGACTAGGCCATTGGTTGCTCCTCTGTAAAGGCTTTACATGAATATTAAAGGGAATGTCTGCTCTTGTGGACCTTCTCTATTGACCTCAGATCAGGACTTGCTAGGCCCACCTGGTGATGGCCCAGTATCCTGACCCTGTGGACCAGGACCCTTCCTGGCACTAAGTTGCAAAGGACTTAGTTCCGCTTTAACTGTTCATGCAGACTTTTATATTTGCCTACAGATGTCCTTGAACATCTTACTTGTGATGCAGGTGGGTCGTACCATTTCCCGGATGCAGCAGGCCCTAAGCTGGACTTATGGAGAAGATGTGAAGCCTTTTAAGCCACCGCTGAGTGACGTTGAGTTCCACACCTACCTGAATCACCAGGGTCAACTGACCCGCCCGGAGGAGCTACGCCTGCGTATTTATCATGGTGGTGTGGAGCCTTCATTAAGAAAAGTAAGTATCAAGACTATTGCTAATATATTATTATTATTGATAAAGCGCCATCATCTTTCATTGCGCTGTAGAAGGTGGAATTAAAAACGGGGTAAAACAACTAACTTACAATACATGACAGAAAAACTCAAATACACAGTCATATGGAAATACATTAGGAGTGATGGTCCTGCCCTTGCAGGCTTACATCCAAAGGTCTATAATATATATATCTAGACTTGTTGCTCAGTGATATTTTATTGAAGGGATTTTCCAGGCAAACAGATAAATGTTGATGATTCCCAATTGCAGATGTGTATTAAAGCGGACCAAAACCCAGGATTTTGACTATCCTGGGTTTTGCTCCTTTCCCCGGGTGCCCTGCTGCATGAACCCCCCAGGACACCAAGACCAGCTTACCTCTTCGCGGTCCCATGGCCCGTCTAAAAGCAGTGGCTCTTGACAGCCACATCCTCCACTTCCCTCTAACAGGGAGCATGCTGGATGCGGCCGCTGCTCTTAGACGCGCCGTGGGACCGGGAAACGAGGTAAGTGAATGGGGCAACTTGCGGGGTTTCACACAGTGGGGCATCCTGATTTTGGATGCCCCGGGGGGGAATCGATCGGCCCTGGAATCTTATAGATTCACGGGCCGATCGGTGTGGGTTTTGGTCCACTTTAACGTCCACTAACGGGAGAAGTCTTACCTTTCTCCTCATTCCCCCTGAGATAAACCAACTCTTTGGCCGGTGCAGTCACATGAGTGCTGACACTCGGCAGGCCACAATCACAACCACAATGCCTCCCTGTTCTGGTTTAAGTGATGACTTGCATGATGAGGGCCAGGAGAAAAGTGGAATGTTCAATAGGGCTTATAAAGAAATATGAAACAGGTTGAATGAAAGATGCAGCCACTTGCAGCCACCTTTTAAGACAACTCTCTGGCCAGGAGGCATGTGTATGTCTCCTAAAGGCTTATTCAAGAAATGGCTATCCAGCCACACCCAGGGCAGTTGGTGGCCCTCTAGCCCAGTGACACCACTCAGAAAGAAGGTGTCACTGGGGTAGAAGGTAAAGGGAAATCTGTGTCTCTTAATTTCCTACAGAAATCATTTTTAGCTGGTGGGGTTCGGCCTTTTACCGAATGATAGTACGTGCTGATATATATTGCTTAGAAAGCACCAACCTTACCTGACATGCCAGGTGAGTGGATCTCATGATAAAGATATTATAGGTGGGCATGGCATCGCCATACAACCACAGAGTAGGTGGGGCCTTATAAAATGAATAATACTAAAATAATACTGTAAGAGGTTGATGTGGTCATAATGGAAGAATGATGGTAACAATATGGCTGTCATGTGGAGGGGAGCTGTGTAATGGATTTGTAATTAGTGCTTCCTGGATAGCAGTAGCCTGAACATTGTTTCTTGTTTCCCAAAGTAACCTTTTAACCCCTCCTCCTCATTGTTCCCCCATAGCCCTCCATTAGCTACATTTCCCTTACCCTCTTTTTTCCTGTTCTGTTTCTCTTCTATCTGCACAGGTTGTCTGGCGTTACCTTCTGAATGTGTATCCCGATGGGTTAACAGGCCAGGAGCGCATGGATTACATGAAGCGGAAAACCCGGGAATATTATCAGCTGAAGACTGAGTGGAGGGAGAGGTGCAGCCAGGAGGACCTGGAGTTCATTCAGGGGAACGTCATGAAAGATGTCCTTCGCACAGACCGGACCCACCCGTATTACTCCGGCTCAGAGGACAACCCTCACCTCCAGGCCCTGCATGACTTGCTCACCACTTACGCTGTTACCCACCCACAGGTGTCTTACTGCCAAGGCATGAGTGACATTGCGTCACCCATCTTGGCCGTCATGGACAACGAGGCTCACGCGTTCATCTGTTTCTGCGGCATTATGAAAAGGATGGAGGGCAACTTCCGCATGGACGGCGAATGCATGTCTGTGAAATTCTCGCACCTCAAGCTCCTCCTCCGTTACTCTGACCCAGAATTCAATACCTACCTGATGTCCCGAGGAGCAGACGATCTCTTCTTCTGCTACCGCTGGCTGCTGCTGGAGCTCAAAAGGGAGTTTGCTTTTGAGGATGCTTTAAGAATGTTAGAAGTGATGTGGAGCTCCTTGCCTCCAGATCCTCCGGAAAAAGAGGTGGAGTTGGTAGGACCACCCTGCGTGCCAGGCGAATGTCCAAAAAACACGCGGAAGAGACACATGATGAGGCCAGACCGCGGTTTGAGCCCACAGGAAGAGGCCAACGAAGTGGTGGGGAAAGAGGCAGAGGAGGTGATGGCATGTAGCAATGAGGCTGATGCCCAGCTGGGGTCAGAGGAGGATCAGTGCCCTTTGCTAAAACAGGCCAGCTTTGGGGAGTTTAAGTGTTACGGGGAAAGTGAATCGACCAGTTTCGAGTCAGACGATCCCCCTTCAAGTCTCGCACTAAAGATCAGGCAATCCACAGAAGATGAAGATGATGAGGAGCAGATCTGGGAACAGGAACCCCTTATAAAACCTCCAGATTCCCTCGGCATCACCAAATCTGCCTCTGCTCCTTCTTTAACCTCTTGCTCGCCCACCTTACATAGCCCAACGCCACTTGTCAACGGAACCCAATCGAGCCAAACCTCTGCTGGTAAAGGGGAAGGCGAGGTTGCTCTGGAGGCCGAACAGACTGTTGCCACTTCTCCTGCCCCCATCAGCTTGCCTCCCCCCCAGGAATTTGGGCGTGGCAACCCCTTCATGCTGTTTTTATGCCTTTCTATTTTGCTGGAGCACCGCGAGCAGATCATGAAACAAAACATGAGCTATGACGAGCTGGCCATGCACTTTAACCGACTGGTCAGGAGGCACAACCTGAACCGCGCCATGCACCGTGCCAAAGCCCTCTTTGCTGACTACTTGCAGTCCAAGGTGTGGGATTCCGAGGAGGGGGACGAGGCATCAGCAGAGTCGCCCTCCATCTCCTGACCCTTACACTCTCGTCATTTCCTCCACCAGATTTTTCAAGGCCGGCACAAGGGAACAGATGAAGAAGTGCAATCACTATATACAAATATTACATTTCATGGGACCATATTCAGAATAATGACATTGAGGAGGGGGGGTTAGGTAAAAAAAGGGAATCATATTGGCTGGAAAAATAATCTTAGGGCTTAGATGACATTATTTATTGTAGGTACTGTAGGCCGTGAAGCCAGTAGGGAATTCTGAGACATCTGCATATGAAATGGCTGCTTCTGGTATTTTATGTTTCAGTTCAGCTAGTGGCATATTTTTTTTATTTATTATTACGCGTGGCCCCACTAGAGAACTCCAGGGTGTGGAGCTAGCGAGGAGATGGTGGTAAATGGTGCAAATTTCACTTCCATTCACTAGCCCTTACTACCTGATCGTGAGAGCTTAGGTCATATTGCCAGGTCCACTTTCCCCCTTCTGCTAATAAGTCATGAAAGTTCTCATAGTGTTGTATTGGGCCGGACTACTTTAAAGTTGACCTTCATCTTTTGGCCAGTTTCTTAAAGTGGACCAACACCCACGGGTGATCGGCCCGGGAATCTATAAGATTCCCGGGCCGATCACCCCCCACCCCGCGGGACATCCGAGATCGGGATGTCCCGCGGGGTGAAACCCCCCCCAAACACCCCAACTCACCTACCTTATCTTCCGCCGCCGCCTCCCTCGCGCCCCTGTAGGCGTGCGCGCCTCCGCGCCGGCCGTCTGCGAATGGCCGGCGCGGGGGCGCGCGCGTCAAAAGTGACGCGAGGGAGGCGGCGGCGGCCGCCGCCGCTTAGACGTTCCAGCTCTCCCCTTGTACGTCGGCGCGGGGAGAGGTGAGTTTTTCGGGGGGTTAGGGGGGGTTTCACACAGCGGGGCACCCCGATCGGGGGTGCCCCACCGAAGTGGACCAAGACCCAGGATAGTCAAAATCCTGGGTGTTGGTCCACTTTAAGGACATTAAACTAACCTCCCTTACCCTGTTTGGCCCTACAATTTTCTATCTGACCTCCATCAGAGAAGCAACTGCACAGACAAATGCGGCACATTCATCTCCTCCAATAGGTGATATACTTTATGTCCAATCATACAGGATTCCAAGCCTTATATTATCTTCCTTCCCCTGCTTACCCATTCACATGGTAGTGATCACGCACCTTCCCAGTTTTCTGAAGCCAAGTGCTACACTTGCAGGTTCTGGCTGTCTCGAGATGTACAGCAGAATATTGGGTGTCCTCATTCTTGCCTTGTAAGCTGGACACACCCATCTATTAGCTGCAACATAGAAGTACAGCACCCAGCTTTAGATACCAGGGCTGCGAGATGGTGTGGTGTGATCGCCACCTTGGAACCGGGTGAAGGTAAACCGAGAAGTCCCCCGGCACACAGAGACCAGGCTGTAGATGTGGTCCATGAGAGGGTCTCTCTGGTAGTCACAGATTGAAGTTCTAGTGTGTAGGTCCACTTTAATGGTAAGTGCTTTCAAAGGCAGAATTGCACAGCTAGGCCTGGAGAAATTTGAAGCATCTCTGGGTACCACAGGGCGGAGGGCAGGCACCTTGCACTATGATGTCGGCAGGTCCAGATCCAGCACAGTGTGCTGACTTTTTCATTTTCAGGCACTACAAGGGGTAGCAGCAAATGCATCAAGCACATGAGGTCAGGGGGCCCCATCATTGTTTCTCCACCTTATTAAACATATTGGTGCTCAAGGACAGAAAATAAACTATTTGTGTCCGCTTTAAGATCCTAATTGTATCCAATGCTGGTAAAGCTACAGGAAAAAGTTACTGTATGAACCATGACGAGGCTCCTTTAATGTCTGCACCAGGGCCTGGTCATATTTAGTTACACCTCTGTTCTGCTCTGAGAGATGTTTTGGGGACTACAATTTGGCACAGGTATAATGTGCCCTGTGAATTTTCACCTATTAGTTCAATACAGGGATCACTGTTACACCTGACACAAGAGCATTCCAGGAAATTTCAGGAACCCCCCTAAATGAACCCCTTTAGCTGGTTAAATGGTTACTGTAGGCTGACAGAAAAATGTATGTTCATCATTTAGACAGCCAACACCCTCCCCCAATGGCTCCAGTGTGCTCAGACCAGCTACTCATGGCACTCCATGTTGGATGTCTGGTTGTGCTTTCTAGTGACTAAAGGCAGGAGCGCGTGCTAGTAATGGTAGGGGACAGTATCAGAAACAGGGGTGCTCTGGATCATGGCCCTGGATGCAGTAGGAACATGAACAAAGTTTTCAACCTACAATGAGTCTGAAGAGGGGGTTAAGACCCTAGATTCCTAGTGTAAACCCCCCAGGGCCCCTGTATATACCCACCGTGTTCCTGTGCATCTCACAGAGCATGCATGGACCTTACCTGGCAACCCCTCTCTGCCCACAAGGTGGAGCATTTTCACATTCTAGGAAGATATAACTACCTCCGTGGTGTGTACTAAAGTGCACACAAGACAGAAAGCTGCCCACATATGGCGATGAGCTCTCCCACACCTCGGATGAAAGGCTTGCCACATTTCAAGTCTGGCACAGAGTTGCAAGGTAGAGTTTTTAGGTCTTCTCTAGGGACTGACTTACTCAAAGGGTTAGTCTAGGCTAGGCTAAAAAGAACAATATATTTACCTATTCTCCTCTTGCAGTGAATGGAGTGCGCGGTGATGTGACGTAGCGGGTCCGGCCCGCTATCCTCCTATGGACCAGGCAGGTCCATATTGTAGGAAATGATCTTAAGATCAGAGGTTTTATAGAGCAGGATGTCGGTGGATCAGCTGCTGGAGAGAAGAGGTAAGTATCTTTCTTTTTAGCAGAGCCTAGACTGTCCCTTTAAGTAAATCACTCCCTATCCTAAACCATTCTTTATTACTCTGTCCGGGTGGGTCCTGGTCCACAGGGACACTAAGCCAACCTTACCTACCCCCATCACACCAGTGAGCCCTGTATCAGAGAGATACTGTCCTAGCGGATGAGTAATGAGTAACCTCAATCATAGGGATTATTCATAGGGAGTATTACTGCTGTGTTTCGCTGTTTGCTGCTCCCCATCGTGTTATGCTTTATTCCTTCTTTAAAAAAGCCCAAACCTTTTCTAGGTTTTAAGGACGGATGAGCTGATTGGTTTGCGCACAGATATGGAAGTACTATCCTATGAGGGGGAGGAGGTTATATTTGGACAGGCGTGGATGGGTGGGTGAGTAATTGTTGATAGGTCGGTGGGGGGGGGTGTTAGTTGGCAACTTGTAATCATTGTATAGACTTTCAGTACTTTTCTTGCGATCATTTCTAGCATATGTATGATGTTTTGAACTCCAGTATAATAAGCACAGAGATCAAATCACTGAGGAGCGCGAGGACACACACACACGTTTTTGTTTGATCAATTGATTTGATCTTTTCTATAAGGACCATCATTTTTCTTTTGTCAATTGTGCGATTCTGTCTTTTCCATCAATCAAAAGTGAATTATTCTTCATTTTCTAACCTTCGTTTAGTCAATGCGGCTTTACCTTTGGCCTGTGTTCGTAGAAATTGTAGGAGCTTTAAGGAAGGAGATCGATCGAACCATAAAAGCTTTGTACACACACATATATTTGTGGGCAAGCAGATCTTCCATTTTTTGGGGGGGGTTCAATTCATCTCAAGACATAAACTATTAGAATGTTTATAGTTATTTCCTTGACCATTCAGGATTAATAAGTGCTTGATCTAATGGCATCGAATTTAAAGTGGACCAACACCCAGGATTTTGACTATCCTGGGTCTTGGTCCACTTCAGGGGGGCACCCCGATTAGGGGTGCCCCGCTGTGTAAAACCCCCCAGAAACCCCCCAAAACTCACCTCACCACGCTCCCACGTAGCCACGGACAAGCGGGTGACAGCTGCGGACAAGACAGCGCGTCCGCCGCTGCCTCCTGTGCGCCCCTTTGACAGTGCGCGCGCCTGCGCCGGCCATTCACAAACGGCCGGCGCGGGCTTGCGCACGCCTAGAGGGGCGCGCGGGAGGCGGCGGCGGCCGCTGCCGCCGCCGATCTGGTGAGTTTTTGGGGGCTTTTGGGGGGGGTCCCTCACCGCGGGACATCCCGATCTCGGATGTCCCGCGGTGAGGGAGGTGATTGACCCGGGAATCTTATAGATTCCCGGGCCGATCACCACCCCTGGGTGTTGGTCCACTTTAAAGAAAAAATATATATATATATATATATCTCCTTGTGAAGCTGATCTGCAAAAACAATCTCCCTTTAGGCCTCTTGTATTGAGCTTTTCTCAATCGGTTGGATACTGTTTAGATCTTTCAAATGAAAATGTTTGTGTGAGCAGGCCAAACATTTTATTCAATCAATCTTAAACAATATAATATTAGGCCTATTTAATAGATTTAGTCAAATTTGAACTAAATTAGTTTTTTAAAAAAATAAAAAAAACTTGCAGATTTGCGCCTTTGTTCAATTGAGACAGATGAGCGTCTGTAGCGAGGCATTGAGAGCGACTGCTAGTAGTCGCTTTGCTTGGCCATACTTCGCTGTTTCAGAGCGTCTCAGTCGCTGGCGGGCATTGATGAATATATTGTGTGAGTTGCTCTAACACTAGTACAGTGCTGTGTGGGAGTGAATGGTAGCGCCAGCTCAGTGCGACCGACTCACACCATATTCATAAAAAAAATAGCGCCACACAGCACCAGCACTCAAAATCAAAAAGCGCTCAAAAAAGTTGTAGCCCAGAGCACCAGAGGCTGTGTGGTTAAAGTCTGTTTTTGAACATGTATCCACTAGTAACAAAGCGAAAACATATGGAATTACATTGTTAATACATTGTAACATGAACAATTTAATACCAGACATGTAAGGACAATTCTGCATAAATATATTATAATTAAAAAAGTTTTTAAAAATGACTTTAAATAGGCCAGGAGAGGTCACACAATTATTTGATAATTAAAAAAAAAAAAAAACCCTGTTTAAAGTGAAGTATTGTCCATTGAAATGTATGGGAGAGCGGCAGGTAGCGACTGGTAAGACTTGGCGCTGTATGCTGAGCCTTGGGTAATGATGAATCGTACGCTACATGGCGTTTTTCCAGTCGCTCACCATAATTTGCTTCATAAATGTGGTATTGCGTGCTGCGCCCGGCGTTCACCTGTCGCTATGCCTTGATGAATAAAGCCCTGTGTGTGTGTACAGACCTTTTTGTTCAATCAGTCTCAAGATCTTAAGAAACAATCCACCATTCATTCGGTTTAATAGTATCTCTCGATCCAATCGGATCAATCAAATAAAAAGCTGTGCGTGTGTACAGATCGTTTTGTTCAATCGATCTCAAGAAACAATCCACTATTGGCTCTATTCGATTTTCTTCATCACATCAGATGGCCAATAAGGTCAGTCATTAAAAGCTGTGTGTGTAGAGATTTTTGTTCAGTCAATTACAAGATCTCAAGAAATCATTAGCTCCAATCAGATTTATTGTTCAAATGAAAAGCTGTGTGTGTGGTACAGGCTTTAGGATATCGAGGATTATTTCCAAAAAGGCTAAAAAAAAACCTCAGATGCTTTGTTTTAGAAACATTAGCCCTATAGAGATCAATTTTTTCTGGACTTGATCAGAATCTAATTAAAAACCTATGTATACGTATAGATCTTTCTAGTCCAAGCACATTGTAGATTGCATTTCCTCATGGGGCCACTAGAGGGGGAAACTCGCAAAGGAAACGCTTGACGGATGGAGAACTGGACATTATTGAGACTCTGCACTTGGCTTCATTGATTTGTCTGCTGATCAAACGGCTCTAAACACAAGTTGTGAACTGCCCGGTCTCTATTGGTTTCATTTTGCACGCCGGTGCCGTGCCTTTTATTTATTTATGTCTGACTTTTGTATGCGACTTTGTAAGTGTTCTGCTGTTTTTATTATTTTAAATGTTTTATGCCAAAGATAGATGTCTGGGTCTAAGAGGGCTGACCGCAAGGCCCTGCTTTGCTACACTCCAGAACGTTCATTGTGAATGAGATGAGCGAAACAATTGGAAAAATCCAGGATTCGGTTCACTTTTTTTGTCCAGCACAAATCTGAAATGTTATAGGATTCCCATCTTATGCAACTGTTAGAACAAATGTGGGAGATGAATAGAGCCTGACTCCCTTAAACAGCTAGAAATTTTCCCTGTGTGTTAGATCGCGTAGTGGTGGACACTCAGCAGTATGTAAATGGATAAAAAAAAAGTGAGGATTCAAATCCCCGCAACTATTTATTTAATAAAACTTGCTTTTCAAGTAGAATGTTTTGTAAAACCAAATCATCCCCCCCACCCCCCAGTTGCTGCAAAACTCACCTTTTCCCATTGCAATGTAAACAACGCCGGCAGCAGCATCCCCAGCATCTCTGGGCTGAGGTGCGCTCCCACGCTCAGCCATTCAGATAGGCTGGAGCACACCCCCATCTAAAGGGAACTGGCAATGCAGCCGCTCCCGTTCACTATTACTGAGCCGTATTGACGACCATTCACATGCGCATCATTGATTGGAAGAGTGCCCACATATGCACCATTGGACTGAAGAAAGCTACAATTCTATGGGCGATTTGCGGGGGTCCATGTAGTGTGACATCCTAAATCTGGATGCTTCCTGTGCAAGGATCCAGAATGCAATAGTGGAAGTCCCTGGTTTGTTCCTCTTTAAAGTGGACCAAAACCCAGGATTTTGACTATTCTGGGTTTTGGTCCTTCCCCCCCCCCCCCCCAGGGCACCCCGATTGGGGGTGCCCCGCTATGTGAAACCCCCCAGATCTCCCACATCAACTCACCCCGGTCCTACGATGCATGCGCGGATGCTTGTCCAATCAGCGTGCTCGGAGCCGCTGAGCTATGGACGTCTAAACCGACATCTTAACACAGTGGCTCTGAGCACGCTGGCGGAATCACACACTTCCCTCTAACAGGGAGCGTGCCCACACCGGCCATTCACAAATGCCCTGCTAGAGAGATAGTGGGGACGCGGCCGCGGCCCGCTCATGCGTCGTTGGACCGGAAAGTAAGGTAAGTGTATGGGGCGACTTGGGGGGTTTCACACAGCGGGGCATCCTGATTTTGGATGCTTTGGGGGGAGGGAACGGATCGGCCCAGGAATCTTATAGATTCCCAGACCGATCCGGCTCGGTTTCAGTCCACTTTAAGGTATTGCCAATCATTGGCTTAGATACGTCTTCAGTCAATTAAAGTGGCCCAACAGTCAAAAATGACAACTGGCCCTGCTTATTCCCAGCGCTTGCCAATTTCCATGTTCCCTTGATGCCACCACCTTATGTGACTGCCAGGCTCCACTGGGGTTTGCTAGGATATCTTTAGAGATAATTATATATATATATATATGTATAAAATATTACATTTGTTAAAGAGATATTTGGATATGAAGCCCGAGCTTTAATCTGTTTACAATACTCTAACCACTAAAGTACCTACCCAGGAATAACAGGGCAGCTTTCTAGCTATTGAAGGAAGTTGGGCTTTATTGCTAAATTACTAGATGAAATCTGGTTTGGGCAAATTGGCATGTAGTGTATCTCATCAGTGTCGCTCATCTCTATTTAGAACTCATTTGGTTTTCTTTTCTGTGTTGTTTTGAAACTCCATTGCAGGTCTGTGGGTGTCATTAGAACAAGAGGGGTGTCACTTGGCACGCATGGTTACAACTGCTGCTAAGTAGCTCCTGCAGTAGCTATGGAGCCCAGGGTATATAGGGCCCAGTTACACACTTATGAATAGGACCTTTTGTTGTAGCCTGTGAACCATTCCAGAGCCTCTGGGCCTTGGATGCTGGCTGGAGTAGATAGAACATTCTCAATGTTGCCCTAAAATGGCTTTCTTGTAGCAGAAACCAGGTTTCAAAGACCCATTACCTGTTCAATTTAGGAGGGGCTGTGGTCTATGCTGTAGCAGGCAGGCCTATTACATGCTTTAAATACAAGTCCCTTGGGTCCAGGACTGCCATTGGTTTGTAGTTATGCCCGTGGCTGGCAGACGAGCCTCATTTATGTCATTTTCTGTAAAATAAACATCCTGTCAAACAGGAAAATAAGCTAGATCTTTCAAATATAGGGTCACAGGTAGCAAAAATAAAACTAACTGGGTTCTAACTCCTTTGCAGTGTATCCAAATCAAAAATCACTAATTTGGGCTCTGGTGCTACAATTAGGGGCTCGTTGGTAAGTGTCATTGTGCTAGATTCTAGATGTGCTGCGGTTTCTTTCTAGCTCCCCTGAAGTTCTTTTTATCCTGGAATGGAAGGGTTGAACCCTCTGCTCCAGCATTAGGGGTGGTGCTGCTCCTCGTGTGCCAGTAGACCAATAGATGCCTTGGCATAAGGGGACCTGTGATAACCAGGTTATTAGAGGGAGCCCAATGGCAGCAACCCCTATGTTTTTCATCCCTTTAAAGCCTTTTTCTGTTTATGTGACCCTAAAGGGGGATCTCTCCTTCCTTCCTGTTTGACTGTCAAATTCATTTAAAGGCCAACTACAGCCAAAATAGGTTTTCTTTATTTTTTTATTAAGAGAAGGTCCGGACTAGAGAGGTCCCCTTGCACTAAAAAAAAAGGAGGCATTCCTATTTTGGATTCTCTGGCACTCCTCAGTGCAGCCTGGGTCCCTGCACCCTAATCCTTATTTATTCTGCGTTGTGTTCTCTGCGGGATAGCATTGTGACTGTCCGGCCGTCCAGGTGAAGTCGCCTAAGCAGCACGGATTGCACAAGTGGGCATTTGTCGCCAGGCTAGGAAACGAATGGGAGTGCCCCTGTGCTATTGGTGGAAGAGGACATCCAGTCTGTTTTGATTGGATGTCCTCTTTAAGTGCTCAGTCTTTAACATCCTCTTCCGCTCTGCAGTGACCAAACCAGAATTTTAGATGACAGCAAATCCATGGTGCTCTCAGAACGGAATGGTGATCATCCGGATTTCCTGTGCCTATGACATCCGTCTGCACTCTAGTGACATCCATGGCTGCTGTCACTTTAAATATGCAAATGTGTGTTATTCAAAGAGGAAAAAACAAACATTTGCATAATAATAGCTCTGTGTACACTTGTATATGCACAGGAAAGGTGTCCCTGGAAATCCTTAAAACCGTCCCCATACAATCTTACCAAACCTTTCTACTGTAACATAAGCATCCAATCTAATGATAATTTGAATCTGTTCAGCCTGGCTCTACAATGTTTAGCTAAGGTTCTACAATGTAAAATGTGTGGCCGCATGACAACCTTGATATTGATCGGATTGCACAATATTCATGTTACAGCCTTTTGATGAGTGAGAAAGAGTGGGCAATGTGATTGTAGCGTGTGTGGCCAGTATAAGGGCTCCTATAATACCAGCTTCTGGTAGGATGCTACAATCCCCCATAAATATGATTGTATACAATCTGAATGCCCATCACTGTGGCTCCTTAGGAGGACTATACAATCTATAAGTAAGGTCTTACAAGCATTGGTTGGTAAGGTACAGAATGTGACTGTAAAATATATGGCAATACAGTGTATACCTAATCAGTAGCTTTGTACAATCTGATTGCAAGGGGTGGTGATCTGCATTAAGGCTCCTGTAATTTGAGGTTTAATAAGACTGTACAATCTGATTGTAAAAGCGTATCGCCATTCTCAGCTTCCTTATCCTACAACTATTTGGGTTGATTATACAATCTGATTGTAAGGTGTGAGGTCAAAAAAGGGGTTCTTATATTGCGGGTTTTTGGTAAGATTGTGTAGTCACATGATCTTTAGCCCTACATTTCATATTTGTTGACAGACTGTACAACCAAATTGCAGGATGTGTATTTATTATAACAACATTCATATTATTATAACAATTATTCATATTAAAGCTGGGGATCTGCCTGGTCGATCGTATCCACCGTAACTACCTAGATCAGCTCTGACAGCATAACATTTCTCTGGGAATGATCTGTTGTTTCCTGCGTGTTTCTGATCCCCCACATTTTCCGGTTGTTGGGATCATCTACCCCCTGGCAGTCAGTCAGAGGGTCTTTAACCTCCAATCCGGAAGATGGAACGATCACGTGCACACTGCAGAGATCTTCTGATCATGTGATCCTATCATGTAAATAAATCTGATGAAGCCTCACCTGTCGCTGTGTCATTTGTCATCTCTGTCACCCCCCGAGTGGGAGGAGCAAAATTACATCCTGGCAGCTATAGCTCCACCCCCAGACTCATCTCTCTGCACCTCAGCCTGACCCACTGCCCTATGCCTCTAGTGCTAGCTAGAGCTGAATTATCTAGGCAATGTGGGCAGGTACCTGGAAGGAGCCACAACCTTATTCATCTGTATCACTAAATTCAACGTCACATTCCTTCCTGCAAACTGACTGATCCATACCAAAACCTGTCCCACAAGCCATTTTATATGTAACCTAGGTCATTTTGAGCCCAGTTCACCTGTTCCACAAACTGACATGCATCACTCAGTGTAGTCAGCAGCCTGATTCACCTGTACTTTGCTCTGACCTGGATTCATCTATGGGGGTTATTTAAGAAACTCTAGCACCAGGTGGTGCCACGTAGTGCCAGGCAGCGTCTAGTGAACGCTGGGCGTTGGATGTAAAACCACATTTAAGAAAGCGAATCTGGTGAGTGCCTCTAACAGCACCATGTAGTGTCACATGTATTACTACAGACGGCTCATCGTATAGCGCCAGCGATCTAGGTTCAGCAGTGCCATGTATTACCTTTTACACAGTGTCGCTCTGCCATACATTTCTATGGTGTTTAATTTGGTTGTGTTTAAATTTGGCTATAGTAAACTTTTGAATTTTTGGCCTGATTCGCCCGTACTTCAATATGAGCTGTAGCCTGATTCACCTGTACTGGAATATGACCTGTAGCCTGATTCAGCTGTACTGCAATATGACCTGTAGCCTGATTCAGCTGTACTGCAATATGACCTGTAGCCTGATTCAGCTGTACTGCAATATGAGCTGTAGCCTGATTCAGCTGTACTGCAATATGAGCTGTAGCCTGATTCAGCTGTACTGCAATATGAGCTGTAGCCTGATTCATCTGTACTGCAATATGACCTGTAGACTAATTCAGCTGTACTGCAATATGACCTGTAGCCTGATTCAGCTGTACTGCAATATGACCTATAGCCTGATTCAGCTGTACTGCAATATGACCTGTAGCCTGATTCAGCTGTACTGCAATATGACCTGTAGCCTGATTCAGCTGTACTGCAATATGACCTGTAGCCTGATTCAGCTGTACTGCAATATGACCTATAGCCTGATTCAGCTGTACTGCAATATGACCTGTAGCCTGATTCAGCTGTACTGCAATATGACCTGTAGCCTGATTCACCTGTACTGCAATATGACCTGTAGCCTGATTCAGCTGTACTGCAATATGACCTATAGCCTGATTCAGCTGTACTGCAATATGACCTGTAGCCTGATTCAGCTGTACTGCAATATGACCTGTAGCCTGATTCACCTGCACTGCAATATGACCTGTAGCCTGATTCACCTGCACTGCAATATGACCTGTAGCCTGATTCACCTGCACTGCAATATGACCTGTAGCCTGATTCAGCTGTACTGCAATATGACCTGTAGCCTGATTCAGCTGTACTGCAATATGACCTGTAGCTTGATTCACCTGTACTGCAATATGACCTGTA
The DNA here is from genome assembly GCA_027917425.1 of Gastrophryne carolinensis. Lineage (NCBI taxonomy): Eukaryota > Metazoa > Chordata > Amphibia > Anura > Microhylidae > Gastrophryne > Gastrophryne carolinensis. Next base: position 181,781,188 of record CM051235.1, read on the forward strand.
GCCTGATTCACCTGTACTGCAATATGAGCTGTAGCCTGATTCAGCTGTACTGCAATATGACCTGTAGCCTGATTCAGCTGTACTGCAATATGAGCTGTAGCCTGATTCACCTGTACTGCAATATGAGCTGTAGCCTGATTCACCTGTACTGTATTATGAGCTGTAGCCTGATTCAGCTGTACTGCAATATGAGCTGTAGCCTGATTCAGCTGTACTGCAATATGACCTGTAGCCTGATTCACCTGCACTGCAATATGACCTGTAGCCTGATTCACCTGCACTGCAATATGACCTGTAGCCTGATTCACCTGTACTGCAATATGAGCTGTAGCCTGATTCACCTGTAATGCAATATGAGCTGTAGCCTGATTCGCCCGTACTTCAATATGAGCTGTAGCCTGATTCAGCTGTACTGCAATATGACCTGTAGCCTGATTCAGCTGTACTGCAATATGACCTGTAGCTTGATTCACCTGTACTGCAATATGACCTGTAGCCTGATTCACCTGTACTGCAATATGACCTGTAGCCTGATTCAGCTGTACTGCAATTTGATCTGTAGCCTGATTCAGCTGTACTGCAATATGAGCTGTAGCCTGATTCACCTGTACTGCAATATGACCTGTAGCCTGATTCACCTGTACTGCAATATGACCTGTAGCCTGATTCACCTGTACTGCAATATGACCTGTAGCCTGATTCACCTGTACTGCAATATGACCTGTAGCCTGATTCACCTGTACTGCAATATGAGCTGTAGCCTGATTCACCTGTACTGCAATATGAGCTGTAGCCTGATTCAGCTGTACTTCAATATGACCTATAGCCTGATTCAGCTGTACTGCGATATGACCTGTAGCCTGATTCAGCTGTACTGCAATATGACATGTAGCCTGATTCACCTGTACTGCAATATGACCTGTAGCCTGATTCAGCTGTACTGCAATAAGACCTGTAGCCTGATTCACCTGTTCTGCAATATGAGCTGTAGCCTGATTCACCTGTACTGCAATATCACCTGTAGCCTGATTCAGCTGTACTGCAATATGAGCTGTAGCCTGATTCACCTGTACTGCAATATGAGCCGTAGCCTGATTCAGCTGTACTGCAATATGACCTGTAGCCTGATTCACCTGTACTGCAATATGACCTGTAGCCTGATTCAGCTGTACTGCAATATGACCTGTAGCCTGATTCACCTGTACTGCAATATGAGCTGTAGCCTGATTCAGCTGTTCTGCAATATGACCTGTAGCCTGATTCACCTGTACTGCAATATGACCTGTAGCCTGATTCACCTGCACTGCAATATGACCTGTAGCCTGATTCACCTGTACTGCAATATGACCTGTAGCCTGATTCAGCTGTACTGCAATATGAGCTGTAGCCTGATTCAGCTGTACTGCAATATGAGCTGTAGCCTGATTCACCTGTACTGCAATAAGAGCTGTAGCCTGATTCAGCTGTACTGCAATATGAGCTGTAGCCTGATTCACCTGTACTGCAATAAGAGCTGTAGCCTGATTCACCTGTACTGCAATAAGAGCTGTAGCCTGATTCACCTGTACTGCAATTTGAGCTGTAGCCTGATTCACCTGTACTGCAATATGACCTGTAGCCTGATTCACCTGTACTGCAATATGACCTGCAGCCTGATTCAGCTGTACTGCAATATGACCTGTAGCCTGATTCACCTGTACTGCAATATGACCTGTAGCCTGATTCAGCTGTACTGCAATATGACCTGTAGCCTGATTCACCTGTACTGCAATATGACCTGCAGCCTGATTCAGCTGTACTGCAATATGACCTGTAGCCTGATTCACCTGTACTGCAATATGACCTGTAGCCTGATTCACCTGTACTGGAATATGAGCTGTAGCCTGATTCACCTGTACTGTATTATGAGCTGTAGCCTGATTCACCTGTACTGCAATATGACCTGTAGCCTGATTCACCTGTACTGCAATATGAGCTGTAGCCTGATTCAGCTTTACTGCAATATGACCTGTAGCCTGATTCACCTGTACTGCAATATGACCTGTAGCCTGATTCACCTGTACTGCAATATGACCTGTAGCCTGATTCACCTGTACTGCAATATGACATGTAGCCTGATTCAGCTGTACTGCAATATGACCTGTGGCCTGATTCACCTGTACTGCAATAAGAGCTGTAGCCTGATTCACCTGTACTGCAATAAGAGCTGTAGCCTGATTCACCTGTACTGCAATATGAGCTGTAGCCTGATTCACCTGTACTGCAATAAGAGCTGTAGCCTGATTCACCTGTACTGCAATAAGAGCTGTAGCCTGATTCACCTGTACTGCAATTTGAGCTGTAGCCTGATTCACCTGTACTGCAATATGACCTGTAGCCTGATTCACCTGTACTGCAATATGACCTGCAGCCTGATTCAGCTGTACTGCAATATGACCTGTAGCCTGATTCACCTGTACTGCAATATGACCTGTAGCCTGATTCAGCTGTACTGCAATATGACCTGTAGCCTGATTCACCTGTACTGCAATATGACCTGCAGCCTGATTCAGCTGTACTGCAATATGACCTGTAGCCTGATTCACCTGTACTGCAATATGACCTGTAGCCTGATTCACCTGTACTGGAATATGAGCTGTAGCCTGATTCACCTGTACTGTATTATGAGCTGTAGCCTGATTCACCTGTACTGCAATATGACCTGTAGCCTGATTCACCTGTACTGCAATATGAGCTGTAGCCTGATTCAGCTTTACTGCAATATGACCTGTAGCCTGATTCACCTGTACTGCAATATGACCTGTAGCCTGATTCACCTGTACTGCAATATGACCTGTAGCCTGATTCACCTGTACTGCAATATGACATGTAGCCTGATTCAGCTGTACTGCAATATGAGCTGTAGCCTGATTCAGCTGTACTGCAATATGAGCTGTAGCCTGATTCACCTGTACTGCAATATGACCTGTAGCCTGATTCACCTGTACTGCAATATGACCTGTAGCCTGATTCACCTGTACTGCAATATGAGCTGTAGCCTGATTCAGCTGTACTGCAATATGACCTGTAGCCTGATTCAGCTGTACTTCAATATGACCTGTAGCCTGATTCACCTGTACTGCAATATGACCTGTAGCCTGATTCACCTGTACTGCAATATGAGCTGTAGCCTGATTCACCTGTACTGCAATATGAGCTGTAGCCTGATTCAGGTGTACTGCAATATGAGCTGTAGCCTGATTCAGCTGTACTGCAATATGAGCTTTAGCCTGATTCACCTGTACTGCAATATGACCTGTAGCCTGATTCAGCTGTACTGCAATATGAGCTGTAGCCTGATTCACCTGTACTGCAATATGACCTGTAGCCTGATTCAGCTGTACTGCAATAAGACCTGTAGCCTGATTCAGCTGTACTGCAATATGACCTGTAGCCTGATTCACCTGTACTGCAATATCACCTGTAGCCTGATTCAGCTGTACTGCAATATGACCTGTAGCCTGATTCACCTGTACTGCAATATGAGCTGTAGCCTGATTCACCTGTACTGTATTATGAGCTGTAGCCTGATTCAGCTGTACTGCAATATGAGCTGTAGCCTGATTCAGCTGTACTGCAATATGAGCTGTAGCCTGATTCAGCTGTACTGCAATATGACCTGTAGCCTGATTCACCTGTACTGCAATATGACCTGTAGCCTGATTCACCTGTACTGCAATATGAGCTGTAGCCTGATTCACCTGTACTGCAATATGAGCTGTAGCCTGATTCACCTGTACTGCAATATGAGCTGTAGCCTGATTCACCTGTACTGCAATATGAGCTTTAGCCTGATTCACCTGTACTGCAATATGAGCTTTAGCCTGATTCACATGTACTGCAATATGAGCTGTAGCCTGATTCACCTGTACTGCAATATGACCTGTAGCCTGATTCACCTGTACTGCAATATGAGCTGTAGCCTGATTCACCTGTACTGCAATATGAGCTGTAGCCTGATTCAGGTGTACTGCAATATGAGCTTTAGCCTGATTCACCTGTACTGCAATATGAGCTGTAGCCTGATTCAGCTGTACTCCAATAAGACCTGTAGCCTGATTCACCTGTACTGCAATATGACCTGTAGCCTGATTCACCTGTACTGCAATATGAGCTGTAGCCTGATTCACCTGTACTGTAATATGACCTGTAGCCTGAATCAGCTGTACTGCAATATGAGCTGTAGCCTGATTCACCTGTACTGTAATATGACCTGTAGCCTGAATCAGCTGTACTGCAATATGAGCTGTAGCCTGATTCAGCTGTACTGCAATAAGACCTGTAGCCTGATTCACCTGTACTGCAATATGACCTGTAGCCTGATTCACCTGTACTGCAATAGCTGTAGCCTGATTCAGCTGTACTGCAATAAGAGCTGTAGCCTGATTCAGGTGTACTGCAATATGAGCTGTAGCCTGATTCACCTGTACTGCAATATGAGCTGTAGCCTGATTCACCTGTACTGCAATTTGAGCTGTAGCCCGATTCACCTGTACTGCAATATGACCTGTAGCCTGATTCACCTGTACTGCAATTTGAGCTGTAGCCCGATTCACCGGTACTGCAATTTGAGCTGTAGCCCGATTCACCTGTACTGCAATATGACCTGTAGCCTGATTCACCTGTACTGCAATATGACCTGTAGCCTGATTCACCTGTACTGCAATATGACCTGCAGCCTGATTCAGCTGTACTGCAATATGACCTGTAGCCTGATTCAGCTGTACTGCAATATGACCTGTAGCCTGATTCAGCTGTACTGCAATATGACCTGTAGCCTGATTCACCTATACTGCAATATGAGCTGTAGCCTGATTCACCTGTACTGCAATTTGAGCTGTAGCCCGATTCACCTGTACTGCAATATGACCTGTAGCCTGATTCACCTGTACTGCAATTTGAGCTGTAGCCCGATTCACCGGTACTGCAATTTGAGCTGTAGCCCGATTCACCTGTACTGCAATATGACCTGTAGCCTGATTCAGCTGTACTGCAATATGACCTGTAGCTTGATTCACCTGTACTGCAATATGAGCTGTAGCCTGATTCACCTGTACTGCAGTATGAGCTGTAGCCTGATTCAGCTGTACTGCAATATGACCTGTAGCCTGATTCAGCTGTACTGCAATATGACCTGTAGCCTGATTCACCTATACTGCAATATGAGCTGTAGCCTGATTCAGCTGTACTGCAATATGAGCTGTAGCCTGATTCAGCTGAATTTCAATATGAGCTGTAGCCTGATTCACCTGTACTGCAATATGAGCTGTGGCCTAATTCACCTGTACTGCAATATGAGCTGTAGCCTGATTCACCTGTACTGTATTATGAGCTGTAGCCTGATTCACCTGTACTGCAATATGACCTGTAGCCTGATTCACCTGTACTGCAATATGAGCTGTAGCCTGATTCAGCTTTACTGCAATATGACCTGTAGCCTGATTCACCTGTACTGCAATATGACCTGTAGCCTGATTCACCTGTACTGCAATATGACATGTAGCCTGATTCAGCTGTACTGCAATATGAGCTGTAGCCTGATTCAGCTGTACTGCAATATGAGCTGTAGCCTGATTCAGCTGTACTGCAATATGAGCTGTAGCCTGATTCACCTGTACTGCAATATGACCTGTAGCCTGATTCACCTGTACTGCAATATGAACTGTAGCCTGATTCAGCCGTACTGCAATATGAGCTGTAGCCTGATTCACCTGTACTGCAATATGAGCTGTAGCCTGATTCAGCTGTACTTCAATATGACCTGTAGCCTGATTCAGCTGTACTGCAATATGACCTGTAGCCTGATTCACCTGTACTGCAATATGAGCTGTAGCCTGATTCAGCTGTACTTCAATATGACCTGTAGCCTGATTCAGCTGTACTTCAATATGACCTGTAGCCTGATTCAGCTGTACTGCAATATGACCTGTAGCCTGGTTCAGCTGTACTGCAATATGAGCTGTAGCCTGGTTCAGCTGTACTGCAATATGAGCTGTAGCCTGATTCAGCTGTACTGCAATATGAGCTGTAGCCTGATTCAGCTGTACTGCAATATGAGCTGTAGCCTGGTTCAGCTGTACTGCAATATGAGCTGTAGCCTGATTCACCTGTACTGCAATATGAGCTGTAGCCTGATTCACCTGTACTGCAATATGAGCTGTAGCCTGTTTCACCTGTACTGCAATATGACCTGTAGCCTGATTCACCTGTACTGCAATATGAGCTGTAGCCTGATTCAGCTGTACTGCAATAAGAGCTGTAGCCTGATTCACCTGTACTGCAATAAGAGCTGTAGCCTGATTCACCTGTACTGCAATTTGAGCTGTAGCCTGATTCACCTGTACTGCAATATGACCTGTAGCCTGATTCACCTGTACTGCAATATGACCTGCAGCCTGATTCAGCTGTACTGCAATATGACCTGTAGCCTGATTCACCTGTACTGCAATATGACCTGTAGCCTGATTCAGCTGTACTGCAATATGACCTGTAGCCTGATTCACCTGTACTGCAATATGACCTGCAGCCTGATTCAGCTGTACTGCAATATGACCTGTAGCCTGATTCACCTGTACTGCAATATGACCTGTAGCCTGATTCACCTGTACTGCAATATGACCTGTAGCCTGATTCACCTGTACTGCAATATGAGCTGTAGCCTGATTCAGCTTTACTGCAATATGACCTGTAGCCTGATTCACCTGTACTGCAATATGACATGTAGCCTGATTCAGCTGTACTGCAATATGAGCTGTAGCCTGATTCAGCTGTACTGCAATATGAGCTGTAGCCTGATTCACCTGTACTGCAATATGACCTGTAGCCTGATTCACCTGTACTGCAATATGACCTGTAGCCTGATTCACCTGTACTGCAATATGACCTGTAGCCTGATTCACCTGTACTGCAATATGACCTGTAGCCTGATTCACCTGTACTGCAATATGAGCTGTAGCCTGATTCAGCTCTACTGCAATATGACCTGTAGCCTGATTCAGCTGTACTTCAATATGACCTGTAGCCTGATTCAGCTGTACTGCAATATGACCTGTAGCCTGATTCACCTGTTCTGCAATATGAGCTGTAGCCTGATTCAGCTGTACTGCAATATGACCTGCAGCCTGATTCAGCTGTACTGCAATATGAGCTGTAGCCTGATTCAGCCGTACTGCAATATGAGCTGTAGCCTGATTCAGCTGTACTGCAATATGAGCTGTAGCCTGATTCACCTGTACTGCAATATGAGCTGTAGCCTGATTCACCTGTACTGCAATATGAGCTTTAGCCTGTTTCACCTGTACTGCAATATGAGCTGTAGCCTGATTCAGCTGTACTGCAATATGAGCTGTAGCCTGATTCAGCCGTACTGCAATATGAGCTGTAGCCTGATTCACCTGTACTACAATATGACCTGTAGCCTGATTCACCTGTACTGCAATATGAGCTGTAGCCTGATTCAGCTGTACTGCAATATGAGCTGTAGCCTGATTCAGCTGTACTGCAATATGAGCTGTAGCCTGATTCACCTGTACTGCAATAAGAGCTGTAGCCTGATTCACCTGTACTGCAATTTGTGCTGTAGCCTGATTCACCTGTACTGCAATATGACCTGTAGCCTGATTCACCTGTACTGCAATATGACCTGCAGCCTGATTCAGCTGTACTGCAATATGACCTGTAGCCTGATTCACCTGTACTGCAATATGACCTGTAGCCTGATTCACCTGTACTGCAATAAGAGCTGTAGCCTGATTCAGGTGTACTGCAATATGAGCTGTAGCCTGATTCACCTGTACTGCAATATGAGCTGTAGCCTGATTCACCTGTACTGCAATATGAGCTGTAGCCTGATTCACCTGTACTGCAATATGAGCTGTAGCCTGATTCACCTGTACTGCAATATGACCTGTAGCCTGATTCACCTGTACTGCAATATGACCTGTAGCCTGATTCACCTGTACTGCAATATGACCTGTAGCCTGATTCACCTGTACTTCAATATGACCTGCAGCCTGATTCAGCTGTACTGCAATATGACCTGTAGCCTGATTCACCTGTACTGCAATATGAGCTGTAGCCTGATTCATCTGTACTGCAATATGACCTGTAGCCTGATTCACCTGTACTGCAATATGACCTGTAGCCTGATTCACCTGTACTGGAATATGACCTGTAGCCTGATTCAGCTGTTCTGCAATATGACCTGTAGCCTGATTCACCTGTACTGCAATATGACCTGTAGCCTGATTCAGCTGTACTTCAATATGACCTGTAGCCTGATTCACCTGTACTGCAAAATGAGCTGTAGCCTGATTCATCTGTACTGCAATATGACCTGTAGCCTGATTCACCTGTACTGCAATATGAGCTGTAGCCTGATTCAGCTGTACTTCAATATGACCTGTAGCCTGATTCACCTGTACTGCAATATGAGCTGTAGCCTGATTCATCTGTACTGCAATATGACCTGTAGCCTGATTCACCTGTACTGCAATATGACCTGTAGCCTGATTCACCTGTACTGGAATATGACCTGTAGCCTGATTCAGCTGTACTGCAATATGACCTGTAGCCTGATTCACCTGTACTGCAATATGAGCTGTAGCCTGATTCATCTGTACTGCAATATGAGCTGTAGCCTGATTCACCTGTACTGCAATATGAGCTGTAGCCTGATTCAGCTGTACTGCAATATGACCTGTAGCCTGATTCACCTGTACTGCAATATGACCTGTAGCCTGATTCACCTGTACTGCAATATGACCTGCAGCCTGATTCAGCTGTACTGCAATATGACCTGTAGCCTGATTCACTTGTACTGCAATATGACCTGTAGCCTGATTCACCTGTACTGCAATAAGAGCTGTAGCCTGATTCACCTGTACTGCAATATGAGCTGTAGCCTGATTCACCTGTACTGCAATATGACCTGTAGCCTGATTCAGCTGTACTGCAATATGACCTGTAGCCTGATTCAGCTGTACTGCAATATGAGCTGTAGCCTGATTCACCTGTACTGCAATTTGAGCTGTAGCCTGATTCAGGTGTACTGCAATATGAGCTGTAGCCTGATTCACCTGTACTGCAATATGAGATGTAGCCTGATTCACCTGTACTGCAATTTGAGCTGTAGCCTGATTCACCTGTACTGCAATATGACCTGTAGCCTGATTCACCTGTACTGCAATATGACCTATAGCCTGATTCACCTGTACTGCAATAAGAGCTGTAGCCTGATTCAGGTGTACTGCAATATGAGCTGTAGCCTGATTCACCTGTACTGTATTATGAGCTGTAGCCTGATTCAGCTGTACTGCAATATGACCTGTAGCCTGATTCACCTGTACTGCAATATGACATGTAGCCTGATTCAGCTGTACTGCCATATGAGCTGTAGCCTGATTCACCTGTACTGCAATATGACCTGTAGCCTGATTCACCTGTACTGCAATATGAGCTGTAGCCTGATTCAGCTGTACTGCAATATGACCTGTAGCCTGATTCAGCTGTACTGCAATATGACCTGTAGCCTGATTCAGCTGTACTGCAATATGACCTGTAGCCTGATTCAGCTGTACTGCAATATGACCTGTAGCCTGATTCACCTGTACTGCAATATGAGCTGTAGCCTGATTCAGCTGTACTGCAATATGAGCTGTAGCCCTATTTCAGCTGTACTGCAATATGAGCTGTAGCCTGATTCAGTTGTACTGCAATATGACCTGTAGCCTGATTCATCTGTACTGCAATATGAGCTGTAGCCTGATTCAGCTGTACTTCAATATGAGCTGTAGCCTGATTCAGCTGTACTGCAATATGACCTGTAGCCTGATTCAGCTGTACTGCAATATGAGCTGTAGCCTGATTCACCTGTACTGCAATATGACCTGTAGCCTGATTCACCTGTACTGCAATATGACCTGTAGCCTGATTCACCTGTACTGTAATATGAGCTGTAGCCTGATTCATCTGTACTGCAATATGACCTGTAGCCTGATTCACCTGTACTGCAATATGACCTGTAGCCTGATTCACCTGTACTGCAATATGAGCTGTAGCCTGATTCATCTGTACTGCAATATGAGCTGTAGCCTGATTCACCTGTACTGCAATATGAGCTGTAGCCTGATTCAGCTGTACTGCAATATGACCTGTAGCCTGATTCAGCTGTACTGCAATATGACCTGTAGCCTGATTCACCTGTACTGCAATATGACCTGCAGCCTGATTCACTTGTACTGCAATATGACCTGTAGCCTGATTCACTTGTACTGCAATATGATCTGTAGCCTGATTCACCTGTACTGCAATAAGAGCTGTAGCCTGATTCACCTGTACTGCAATATGAGCTGTAGCCTGATTCACCTGTACTGCAATATGACCTGTAGCCTGATTCAGCTGTACTGCAATATGACCTGTAGCCTGATTCAGGTGTACTGCAATATGAGCTGTAGCCTGATTCACCTGTACTGCAATATGAGATGTAGCCTGATTCACCTGTACTGCAATTTGAGCTGTAGCCTGATTCACCTGTACTGCAATATGACCTGTAGCCTGATTCACCTGTACTGCAATATGACCTGCAGCCTGATTCAGCTGTACTGCAATATGACCTGTAGCCTGATTCAGCTGTACTGCAATATGACCTGTAGCCTGATTCACCTGTACTGCAATATGACCTGCAGCCTGATTCAGCTGTACTGCAATATGACCTGCAGCCTGATTCAGCTGTACTGCAATATGACCTGTAGCCTGATTCAGCTGTACTGCAATATGACCTATAGCCTGATTCACCTGTACTGCAATAAGAGCTGTAGCCTGATTCAGGTGTACTGCAATATGAGCTGTAGCCTGATTCACCTGTACTGTATTATGAGCTGTAGCCTGATTCAGCTGTACTGCAATATGACCTGTAGCCTGATTCACCTGTACTGCAATATGAGCTGTAGCCTGATTCAGCTGTACTGCAATATGACCTGTAGCCTGATTCAGCTGTACTGCAATATGACCTGTAGCCTGATTCACCTGTACTGCAATATGACATGTAGCCTGATTCAGCTGTACTGCCATATGAGCTGTAGCCTGATTCACCTGTACTGCAATATGAGCTGTAGCCTGATTCACCTGTACTGCAATATGAGCTGTAGCCTGATTCAGCTGTACTGCAATATGACCTGTAGCCTGATTCAGCTGTACTGCAATATGACATGTAGCCTGATTCAGCTGTACTGCAATATGACCTGTAGCCTGATTCAGCTGTACTGCAATATGACCTGTAGCCTGATTCACCTGTACTGCAATATGAGCTGTAGCCTGATTCAGCTGTACTGCAATATGACCTGTAGCCCTATTTCAGCTGTACTGCAATATGAGCTGTAGCCTGATTCAGTTGTACTGCAATATGACCTGTAGCCTGATTCATCTGTACTGCAATATGAGCTGTAGCCTGATTCAGCTGTACTTCAATATGAGCTGTAGCCTGATTCAGCTGTACTGCAATATGACCTGTAACCTGATTCAGCTGTACTGCAATATGAGCTGTAGCCTGATTCACCTGTACTGCAATATGACCTGTAGCCTGATTCACCTGTACTGCAATATGACCTGTAGCCTGATTCACCTGTACTGCAATATGACCTGTAGCCTGATTCAGCTGTACTGCAATATGACCTGTAGCCTGATTCAGCTGTACTGCAATACGGGCTGTAGCCTGATTCACCTGTACTGCAATACGAGCTGTAGCCTGATTCAGCTGTACTGCAATACGGGCTGTAGCCTGCTTCACCTGTACTGCAATACGAGCTGTAGCCTGATTCAGCTGTACTTCAATACGAGCTGTAGCCTGATTCACCTGTACTGCAATATGAGCTGTAGCCTGATTCAGCTGTATTGCAATATGAGCTGTAGCCTGATTCACCTGTACTGTATTATGAGCTGTAGCCTGATTCACCTGTACTGCAATATGACCTGTAGCCTGATTCACCTGTACTGCAATATGACCTGTAGCCTGATTCAGCTGTACTGCAATATGACCTGTAGCCTGATTCACCTGTACTGCAATATGACCTGTAGCCTGATTCAGCTGTACTGCAATATGACCTGTAGCCTGATTCAGCTGTACTGCAATATGAGCTGTAGCCTGATTCACCTGTACTGCAATATGACCTGTAGCCTGATTTAGCTGTACTGCAATATGACCTGTAGCCTGATTCAGCTGTACTGCAATATGAGCTGTAGCCTGATTCACCTCTACTGCAATATGACCTGTAGCCTGATTCACCTGTACTGCAATATGACCTGTAGCCTGATTCAGCTGTACTGCAATATGACCTATAGCCTGATTCAGCTGTACTGCAATATGACCTGTAGCCTGATTCAGCTGTACTGCAATATGACCTGTAGCCTGATTCAGCTGTACTGCAATACGGGCTGTAGCCTGATTCACCTGTACTGCAATACGAGCTGTAGCCTGATTCAGCTGTACTTCAATACGAGCTGTAGCCTGATTCACCTGTACTGCAATATGAGCTGTAGCCTGATTCAGCTGTACTGCAATATGAGCTGTAGCCTGATTCACCTGTACTGCAATATGAGCTGTAGCCTGATACAGCTGTACTGCAATATGACCTGTAGCCTGATTCAGCTGTATTGCAATATGAGCTGTAGCCTGATTCACCTGTACTGTATTATGAGCTGTAGCCTGATTCACCTGTACTGCAATATGACCTGTAGCCTGATTCACCTGTACTGCAATATGAGCTGTAGCCTGATTCAGCTGTACTGCAATATGACCTGTAGCCTGATTCAGCTGTACTGCAATATGACCTGTAGCCTGATTCAGCTGTACTGCAATATGAGCTGTAGCCTGATTCACCTGTACTGCAATATGACCTGTAGCCTGATTCAGCTGTACTGCAATATGAGCTGTAGCCTGATTCACCTCTACTGCAATATGAGCTGTAGCCTGATTCACCTCTACTGCAATATGACCTGTAGCCTGATTCACCTGTACTGCAATATGACCTGTAGCCTGATTCAGCTGTACTGCAATATGACCTGTAGCCTGATTCATCTGTACTGCAATATGAGCTGTAGCCTGATTCAGCTTTACTTCAATATGACCTGTAGCCTGATTCAGCTGTACTTCAATATGACCTGTAGCCTGATTCAGCTGTACTTCAATATGACCTGTAGCCTGATTCAGCTGTACTTCAATATGACCTGTAGCCTGATTCAGCTGTACTGCAATATGACCTGTAGCCTGATTCACCTTTACTGCAATATGACATGTAGCCTGATTCAGCTGTACTGCAATATGAGCTGTAGCCTGATTCACCTGTACTGTACTGTACTCCCATTCTACTATAGTGATAGCAAGTGATAAATTATTGTGTGTGTGTCGCCCATCACATTTTCACACCCATCATCACTTTCACCCTGTTCTCACCCTCTACAAGCCTGAGGGCAGATGGAAGATGCAGATAGCAGCAGGCGGGTGAGTCTGGAGCAGCACAGAAGGGAAAGCCATCAGCAACGCAGGTCACAGGTCATCCCCACTGCTAGCTTTTCCCGGATTGTATATCAATGGGGCATTGCTGGATCTGTTACATGTCTCCTCTGACCGACACCTCCACGCGCATGCCAACTGATCTACAGCTGGACAGACGGAAATGTTAGTGAGCCTACAAGGAGGGATAAACAAGGAGCTTACAATCTATTAGGGAGAATACAGAGGGTGCAAGAGCTTACAGTTAGGGTATAAGGGAGGATACCTAAGGAAGAAGAGCTAACAATCTAGTAGTGTAAAAGGAAGGGTAGAGAGAGGAAGAGCTTACAGTCTGTTAGGGTATAAGGGAGGATACCTAAGGAAGAAGAGCTAACAATCTAGTAGTGTAAAAGAAAGGGTAGAGAGGGAGAAGAGCTTACAGTCTATTAAGGTATAGACGAATACAGAGTTTAGCAGAAGAATTGGGGTATAGCAGAAGGATACAGAAGAGCTCACAATCTATTAGGGTATAAGGGAGAATACAGAAGGAGGAAGAGCTTACAATCTATTAGGGTAATCAGGTGTACTGCAATATGAGCTGTAGCCTGATTCAGCTGTACTGCAATATGACCTGTAGCCTGATTCACCTGTACTGCAATATGAGCTGTAGCCTGATTCAGCTGTACTGCAATATGACCTGTAGCCTGATTCAGCTGTACTGCAATATGACCTGTAGCCTGATTCAGCTGTACTGCAATATGACCTGTAGCCTGATTCAGCTGTACTGCAATATGACCTGTAGCCTGATTCAGCTGTACTGCAATATGACCTGTAGCCTGATTCACCTGTACTGCAATATGAGCTGTAGCCTGATTCAGCTGTACTGCAATATGAGCTGTAGCCCTATTTCAGCTGTACTGCAATATGAGCTGTAGCCTGATTCAGTTGTACTGCAATATGACCTGTAGCCTGATTCATCTGTACTGCAATATGAGCTGTAGCCTGATTCAGCTGTACTGCAATATGACCTGTAGCCTGATTCAGCTGTACTGCAATATGAGCTGTAGCCTGATTCACCTGTACTGCAATATGACCTGTAGCCTGATTCACCTGTACTGCAATATGACCTGTAGCCTGATTCACCTGTACTGTAATATGAGCTGTAGCCTGATTCATCTGTACTGCAATATGACCTGTAGCCTGATTCACCTGTACTGCAATATGACCTGTAGCCTGATTCACCTGTACTGGAATATGACCTGTAGCCTGATTCAGCTGTACTGCAATATGACCTGTAGCCTGATTCACCTGTACTGCAATATGAGCTGTAGCCTGATTCATCTGTACTGCAATATGAGCTGTAGCCTGATTCACCTGTACTGCAATATGAGCTGTAGCCTGATTCAGCTGTACTGCAATATGACCTGTAGCCTGATTCAGCTGTACTGCAATATGACCTGTAGCCTGATTCACCTGTACTGCAATATGACCTGCAGCCTGATTCAGCTGTACTGCAATATGACCTGTAGCCTGATTCACTTGTACTGCAATATGATCTGTAGCCTGATTCACCTGTACTGCAATAAGAGCTGTAGCCTGATTCACCTGTACTGCAATATGAGCTGTAGCCTGATTCACCTGTACTGCAATATGACCTGTAGCCTGATTCAGCTGTACTGCAATATGACCTGTAGCCTGATTCAGGTGTACTGCAATATGAGCTGTAGCCTGATTCACCTGTACTGCAATATGAGATGTAGCCTGATTCACCTGTACTGCAATTTGAGCTGTAGCCTGATTCAGGTGTACTGCAATATGAGCTGTAGCCTGATTCACCTGTACTGCAATATGAGATGTAGCCTGATTCACCTGTACTGCAATTTGAGCTGTAGCCTGATTCACCTGTACTGCAATATGACCTGTAGCCTGATTCACCTGTACTGCAATATGACCTGCAGCCTGATTCAGCTGTACTGCAATATGACCTGTAGCCTGATTCACCTGTACTGCAATATGACCTGTAGCCTGATTCACCTGTACTGCAATATGACCTGCAGCCTGATTCAGCTGTACTGCAATATGACCTGCAGCCTGATTCAGCTGTACTGCAATATGACCTGTAGCCTGATTCAGCTGTACTGCAATATGACCTATAGCCTGATTCACCTGTACTGCAATATGACCTGTAGCCTGATTCACCTGTACTGCAATAAGAGCTGTAGCCTGATTCAGGTGTACTGCAATATGAGCTGTAGCCTGATTCACCTGTACTGTATTATGAGCTGTAGCCTGATTCAGCTGTACTGCAATATGACCTGTAGCCTGATTCACCTGTACTGCAATATGAGCTGTAGCCTGATTCAGCTGTACTGCAATATGACCTGTAGCCTGATTCAGCTGTACTGCAATATGACATGTAGCCTGATTCAGCTGTACTGCCATATGAGCTGTAGCCTGATTCACCTGTACTGCAATATGACCTGTAGCCTGATTCACCTGTACTGCAATATGAGCTGTAGCCTGATTCAGCTGTACTGCAATATGACCTGTAGCCTGATTCAGCTGTACTGCAATATGACATGTAGCCTGATTCAGCTGTACTGCAATATGACCTGTAGCCTGATTCAGCTGTACTGCAATATGACCTGTAGCCTGATTCACCTGTACTGCAATATGAGCTGTAGCCTGATTCAGCTGTACTGCAATATGACCTGTAGCCCTATTTCAGCTGTACTGCAATATGAGCTGTAGCCTGATTCAGTTGTACTGCAATATGACCTGTAGCCTGATTCATCTGTACTGCAATATGAGCTGTAGCCTGATTCAGCTGTACTTCAATATGAGCTGTAGCCTGATTCAGCTGTACTGCAATATGACCTGTAGCCTGATTCAGCTGTACTGCAATATGAGCTGTAGCCTGATTCACCTGTACTGCAATATGACCTGTAGCCTGATTCACCTGTACTGCAATATGACCTGTAGCCTGATTCACCTGTACTGGAATATGACCTGTAGCCTGATTCACCTGTACTGCAATATGACCTGTAGCCTGATTCAGCTGTACTGCAATATGACCTGTAGCCTGATTCAGCTGTACTGCAATACGGGCTGTAGCCTGATTCACCTGTACTGCAATACGAGCTGTAGCCTGATTCAGCTGTACTGCAATACGGGCTGTAGCCTGATTCACCTGTACTGCAATACGAGCTGTAGCCTGATTCAGCTGTACTTCAATACGAGCTGTAGCCTGATTCACCTGTACTGCAATATGAGCTGTAGCCTGATTCAGCTGTATTGCAATATGAGCTGTAGCCTGATTCACCTGTACTGTATTATGAGCTGTAGCCTGATTCACCTGTACTGCAATATGACCTGTAGCCTGATTCACCTGTACTGCAATATGACCTGTAGCCTGATTCAGCTGTACTGCAATATGACCTGTAGCCTGATTCACCTGTACTGCAATATGACCTGTAGCCTGATTCAGCTGTACTGCAATATGACCTGTAGCCTGATTCAGCTGTACTGCAATATGAGCTGTAGCCTGATTCACCTGTACTGCAATATGACCTGTAGCCTGATTCAGCTGTACTGCAATATGACCTGTAGCCTGATTCAGCTGTACTGCAATATGAGCTGTAGCCTGATTCACCTCTACTGCAATATGACCTGTAGCCTGATTCACCTGTACTGCAATATGACCTGTAGCATGATTCAGCTGTACTGCAATATGACCTATAGCCTGATTCAGGTGTACTGCAATATGACCTGTAGCCTGATTCAGCTGTACTGCAATATGACCTGTAGCCTGATTCAGCTGTACTGCAATACGGGCTGTAGCCTGATTCACCTGTACTGCAATACGAGCTGTAGCCTGATTCAGCTGTACTTCAATACGAGCTGTAGCCTGATTCACCTGTACTGCAATATGAGCTGTAGCCTGATTCAGCTGTACTGCAATATGAGCTGTAGCCTGATTCACCTGTACTGCAATATGAGCTGTAGCCTGATACAGCTGTACTGCAATATGACCTGTAGCCTGATTCAGCTGTATTGCAATATGAGCTGTAGCCTGATTCACCTGTACTGTATTATGAGCTGTAGCCTGATTCACCTGTACTGCAATATGACCTGTAGCCTGATTCACCTGTACTGCAATATGAGCTGTAGCCTGATTCAGCTGTACTGCAATATGACCTGTAGCCTGATTCAGCTGTACTGCAATATGACCTGTAGCCTGATTCAGCTGTACTGCAATATGAGCTGTAGCCTGATTCACCTGTACTGCAATATGAGCTGTAGCCTGATTCACCTGTACTGCAATATGAGCTGTAGCCCGATTCACCTGTACTGCAATATGACCTGTAGCCTGATTCAGCTGTACTGCAATATGAGCTGTAGCCTGATTCACCTGTACTGCAATATGAGCTGTAGCCTGATTCACCTCTACTGCAATATGAGCTGTAGCCTGATTCACCTCTACTGCAATATGACCTGTAGCCTGATTCACCTGTACTGCAATATGACCTGTAGCCTGATTCAGCTGTACTGCAATATGACCTGTAGCCTGATTCATCTGTACTGCAATATGAGCTGTAGCCTGATTCAGCTTTACTTCAATAAGACCTGTAGCCTGATTCAGCTGTACTGCAATATGACCTGTAGCCTGATTCAGCTGTACTTCAATATGACCTGTAGCCTGATTTAGCTGTACTTCAATATGACCTGTAGCCTGATTCAGCTGTACTTCAATATGACCTGTAGCCTGATTCAGCTGTACTGCAATATGACCTGTAGCCTGATTCACCTTTACTGCAATATGAGCTGTAGCCTGTTTCAATTGTTCCTCAATCCGTCCTGCAGCCAGACTGATCTGAGCCGCTATCTGACCTACAGCTCCATTCAACCCAAACTTAAAGAAAAATGTTTCATTTAGACTCCAGGAAGGCCTGTTTCCTCATCACGGGGCACTCTGATTTGGGATGCCCTGCACTGCATATGTGAACCATGGCCGCATCCTCACTATACCTCTATCTAAGGCACATGCTACCTCCAGCTATTTGTGAATAGTTAGCGCTGGAGTGCTGCGTGCTCCATTCACAAATCCAACTGAACTGACATGAGATCTGATTGGCCAGCAACTGTGGGAACACCAGAAGGTGACTTCTTATTGGAGTTCCACGGAGGAACATGCTGGAGAGTAACAACAGCTGGGAGAGCCCCATTCATATATACTGCTAACTACCCCACTGCCCCATTCATATGTACTACTAGTTGACCAACAGCTCCAGGGCTATGCATATATATTGCTAACTAACCTGCAGCCCCATTCATATGTACTACTACCTAACCCACAGTGCAATTCATCTGTATAGCTAACCTAACACAGACCTATTCATCTGTAGCAGACTTTACACTACACCACACACAAATCATCTATTCCACAGCCTGATCTTTATATACCATCTGTACAGCTACCCAGCCCACAGCCTCATTCATCTGTAACTCAGCCTGGATATTCTGGCTCCCATTCTACTATAGTCATAGCAAGTGATAAATTATTGTGTGTGTGTCGCCCATCACATTTTCACACCCATCATCACTTTCACCCTGTTCTCACCCTCTACAAGCCTGAGGGCAGATGGAAGATGCAGATAGCAGCAGGCGGGTGAGTCTGGAGCAGCACAGAAGGGAAAGCCATCAGCAACGCAGGTCACAGGTCATCCCCACTGCTAGCTTTTCCCGGATTGTATATCAATGGGGCATTGCTGGATCTGTTACATGTCTCCTCTGACCGACACCTCCACGCGCATGCCAACTGATCTACAGCTGGACAGACGGAAATGTTAGTGAGCCTACAAGGAGGGATAAACAAGGAGCTTACAATCTATTAGGGAGAATACAGAGGGTGCAAGAGCTTACAGTTAGGGTATAAGGGAGGATACCTAAGGAAGAAGAGCTAACAATCTAGTAGTGTAAAAGGAAGGGTAGAGAGAGGAAGAGCTTACAGTCTGTTAGGGTATAAGGGAGGATACCTAAGGAAGAAGAGCTAACAATCTAGTAGTGTAAAAGAAAGGGTAGAGAGGGAGAAGAGCTTACAGTCTATTAAGGTATAGACGAATACAGAGTTTAGCAGAAGAATTGGGGTATAGCAGAAGGATACAGAAGAGCTCACAATCTATTAGGGTATAAGGGAGAATACAGAAGGAGGAAGAGCTTACAATCTATTAGGGTAATCAGGAGGGTGCGGTCACCTGCTACTGTGAGTGGTTCCTCCCTGATTACCTGCAGCTGGAGAGCTGTGTGCTGTGCTGTGAGCTGTGAAGCCAGAGGCCTTGCTGGGAGTGCTATCCCAGGCAAGATGGAGGATTCCGGGGGCGAGTCGCGCCGGTACCCCCGAAGGAATATTAAACCTCCGGATCCCGGGTCTGCTTCCACCAGCGGCGCTAGTAACACCACGGTGCCCCAGCCCGGTGAGAGTTTGTCAGCTTTTCGCAGCTGTGTATGCAGTAATTTGTGCATGGTGGTGAAGGAGGAGGAGAAGCTGTGTAAGATGAAAATCGCATTAAAGAAAAAGAAAATGGACACCAGCAAGGTTCGGGGACTGGATCGGCGGGCAAGTAAAGCAGACTTAGCAGAGCTTGAATCAGCATGTCGGCAGCAGGAAAAGCTTGTTTCGTCCCTTAAAGCAAGCAGTGGGGCCTTTAAAGAAAAATATAAAAACGAGCGATTTAAGTCCATGCAGCGCTCAGGCCCCACTGTGAAGGAGGAAGAGGCTGACCATGTGGATGAGACCCCAATGGTGGAGGATTCTCCAGCTGTACCTCCACCCAAAGTTGCAGCAGTAGCAGAGCGGGGAGCCCCGGATCCAGCATTGGAAGACTCTCTTGCTGAGGCGACACATCATGAGTGCGTGACATCGCTGGGCATCCAGGAAGCCCCTACTGGAGCAGATCTTCCAGAGGACAGCTGCCAGCCTGAGGAGCCCATGCCAGCTAAGGACCATCTGTCCAGCCAACCTGCGGAGTGCGCCATAGGCGCTGTGTCAGGGGGTATGGAAGACTGTGGCACTCCTTGCTCTGAAAAGGGTGAGGTGGCGCCAGCCGTAAGTACCATCCTGGTACCCATCCGGGTTCCTGGGTGCGCCGAACTTGGTGGTCCTGGGGCCATGGGTGACTCACCCGCAGGTTTGGGTCTGGCGGGCAGGGCTTCTATTGTTTCTGCTTCAGCTGGTTTGGGTGCTGTTACTGATGTTGTTGCTCCTGTTACTGCTGCTGTGTCTGGGGTTGAGTCCACAGGGGTTAATTCTATTGTTGGACTTTCTGCTGTGACTGATGCTGTGACTGCTGCTGATGTTGTTACTGTCCCTTCACCTGCACCTCAGGTGGACAATATGAAGACTGTGCCACCTAATGCTGGGGCCCCGGCTGTCCACCCTGCCCTGTATTTCATCCAGCGAGGTGGCACAGGGAGTAGGGCCAATAATGCTGTTGGTTCTGCAGTGCAGTCCCCTGTGTCCTATGCCCAGGTTGCCAGGCGTGGTGGAGAAGTTGCTGGTGAGAGGATGTCTGTGCCCAGTGAGGCCAACGCCCCTGCCAGCGGCTTCAATAGGCGCAACCTGGTCCAGCTTAGGTGGGAGGGGGAGGGGCCAGTTATCACCCGGCGGGCAGTGGTGGATCTCATTCTGGGTATGGGATTCGCAGCCGCAGACATTTTTGCCCTGATCAGTCCAGTAGGGAGTGCAGAACATGACTTGAGCTTCGTCAGACCAGAAGGGATGGATTTATTTTGGGAGCGGTACGAGCTGCTGAAGCAAGACCCTGCCTGGAAGGGGTTAACTCCCATCCAGGTCTCCAGACAGCAGCTCGTGAAAAATGTTACCATACTGGTTAGAAATGAGTCCATTCCCCCCTCTGATTTGACTGTCTGGCTGAAGCGTTATGGTGATGTTCTCACTCCCCTGAAGAAGATCCTAGACGATCGGGATATCTGGACTGGGGGCTGGTCAGTGACCCTGAGGCTTCGCAGGAATGGCAACCAGGTCACCCACTTGCCATCTTCTGCCTATATTGGCTGTGACTGGCTGACCATCTTTTATCCTGGTCAGCCCAAGGTTTGCCATAAATGTGGGGCCAAGGGTCACTTCAGCTCCTCCTGCTCGCTTCTTAGGTGCTCGTTGTGCCAGGGCTTGGGACACTTGGCTAAGGACTGCAATATAATCCGATGTAATCTATGTAACCAGCTCGGCCACCCTTATAGTCAGTGTCCTGAGGCCTGGCACAACCTGGACAGGGAAGTGGTGCAGGAAATGCTGCGGCTGGATAGGGAGGAACATTCCCATGCTGTCCCGTCTACGGTTCCTCCCCCCACTCAGCTGGGGGTTCCTGAGGCCCCTGCGCCCTCTTCTGTACCATCTGCAGGGGTCCCTAAGGTGAATCCCCAGTTTGCCCCCAAGTCAGCAACCACCAATGTAAGATCAAGTAATTTAATAGCTGAGGCAGCCCGGGGGGCTGGCACTGCAAGTACCAAGGGGGTCCCAGTAATTTGTGTGTTTGGCCAGTATCTTTCTACACCAGGGTCTACAGCGTGTTTTTCCAGATGTTATGGGGAAACCGCATGAACCTGGTGAAAAGAAATGTCACTTACCTATCCAGGCAGGAGGGTGGCCTAGGGATGGTCAACCCAGTAATGTTTTTCTCTCTCTTGTTTCTGAAACATAATTTTGGAAGCATGTTGGCAGAGAGCCCACCTGGCTGGGTGGGTATTTTCCAGTCCTGGTTTAAGCCCTTCCTGCGAGACTGGGAGAATGGTGGCCGGATGAAAAGCCCTCGAGTTCCTCAGGCTCAGCTCCCGGCCTATGTTGCCCCGTTCTTGAAAATACTTCGGCAAGGGCAATTGACAGCAGAGGACATGAGATCTACTCCGAGGAAGCTTCTGGTGAGTCGGGTCCTGGGTCTGGCTTTTCATGAGCCATTGTCCCTCAGGGATTGCCCAGGCCCCATCATGAGGGAGGGTTTGAGGCTTATTAACTCCTCAAGAGTTCCTTTGAAATACCGGGATATAGCCTGGCTCTCCTACCAAGGAAAACTCTACCTTAGGGGGATCCGAAACAGTCACAGCCTGCCAGAGATAATTTGTCTCCGTGAGGAGTGTCGGGATGAGGTGGAGACTATGGACCACTTCCTGCTCCGGTGTCCCTTTAATGTAGAGGTGTGTAAACAGGTGGGGTTGGCCCTCGGTGCCCCCTTCTTCTCCAAGCTTTCCTATGCTGAGTGGGTGTATGGAGCATTCAAGAAAAGAGGGGATTTTTGTTTGGACACTTTATATCTAGTTAGTCTAGTGATCCGCTATTTCACATGGAATGCACGGTGCCAGCTCTGCATTAGGAAGAAAGTCCTCCCTGTCCCGGTGGTGGTGCATGACATCCTGCATGAGGTGGGCAAGATCCGGGTGCTTGAGAGGGACAGGTGGGAACGGGGGGCCTGGATGAAGGCGTGGAGGAACATCAGGCCTCCTTGATCCCCATGACTTCCCTCTGGGTGAGCTTTTCTATCTCTTATCACCCATAGATTTTTATAACAATGACAGATTTTTGAAGAACGGCTGCATGCACAGGTGACGGGGTCTCTTAGTCTTCCTGCTGAGTTGTGTAGAGTGTAGTGTTTAGGTTGTAGATAGGATTGTATATAGAATAATGGATATTATATATTATATGCCGAATTTTTAGGCCTGTTTCTTTTTGTTTAGTTATTATTTATTTTATTTTTATTTATTTATTATTGTAACTTTGTATATATTGTATATATTGTATATGATTGCTTGATTTTACTCAATAAAAAAAGTTACAATCTATTAGGGTATAAGGGAGGATACAGAAGGAGGAAGAGCTTACAATCTATTAGGGTATAAGGGAGGATACAGAAGGAGAAGAGCTTACAATCTATTAGGGTATAAGGGAGGATACAGAAGGGGAAAAGCTTACAATCTATTAGGGTATAAGGGAGGATACAGAAGGGGAAAAGCTTACAATATATTAGAGTATAAGGGAGGATACAGAAGGAGAAGAGCTTACAATAGAGTATAAGGAAGGATACAGAAGGAGAAGAGCTTACATTTATTAAAGTTTATGGAAAGTAACATACAATGAAAGACTTTATTGTAATAAAGGGAGGATACAACAGGGGAATTAGTTCATTGTATATAGGAGACTAGAAAAGCACCTATTGCACTATCAAAGAGGATACAGGGGGAGGAGCTTGCAATATATTTGGGTATAAAGTGGAAGAGAAAAAAAACGGAATAATGGCTGTGTGACACACCTGATCATTTCTATCTATTGTCGCCCTCTTGTTAATTTTGTTTACCATTAATTTAAGGTCTTGGTCCTCAACCTATGGCCTGTGGACCCTTGCTGTGTGGCTCACCTGTGCATGCAGCCGTTCTTCAAAAATCTGCCTTTGTTATAAAAAATCTATGGGTGATAAGAGACAGAAAAGCCCACCCAGAAGGAAGTCATGAGGACTAAGGAGGCCTGATGTTCCTCCATGCCTTCATCCAGGCCCCCCGTTCCCACCTGTCCCTCTCAAGCACCCGGATCTTGCCCACCTCATGCAGGATGTCATGCACCACCACCGGGACAGGGAGGACTTTCTTCCTAATGCAGAGCTGGCACCGTGCATTCCACGTGAAATAGCGAATCACTAGACTAACTATATATAAAGTGTCCAAACAAAAATCCCCTCTGTTCTTGAATGCCCCGTACACCCACTCAGCATAGGAAAGCTGGGAGAAGAAGGGGGCACCGAGGGCCAACCCCACCTGTTTACACACATCTACATTAAAGGGACACCGGAGCAGGAAGTGGTCCATAGTCTCCACCTCATCCTGACACTCCTCACAGAGACAAATTATCTCTGGCAGGCTGCAACTCTTCCGGATCCCCCTAAGGTAGAGTTTTCCTTGGAAGGAGAGCCAGGCTATATCCCGGTATTTCAAAGGAATTCTTGAGGAGTTAATAAGCCTCAAACCCTCCCTCATGATGGAGCCTGGGCAATCCCTGAGGGACAATGGCTCATGAAAAGCCAGACCCAGGACCCGACTCACCAGAAGCTTCCTCGGAGTAGATCTCATGTCCTCTGCCGTCAATTGCCATTGCCGAAGTATTTTCAAGCACGGGGCAACATAGGCCGCGAGCTGAGCCTGAGGAACTCGAGGGCTTTTCACCCGGCCACCATTCTCCCAGTCTCGCAGGAAGGGCTTAAACCAGGACTGGAAAATACCCACCCAGCCAGGCGGGCTCTCTGCCAACATGCTTCCAAAATTATGTTTCAGAAACAAGAGAGAGAAAAACACTACTGGGTTGACCATCCCTAGGCCACCCTCCCGCCTGGATAGGTAAGTGACATTCCTTTTCACCAGGTTCATGCGGTTTCCCCATAACATCTGGAAAAACACGCTGTAGACCCTGGTGTAGAGAGATACTGGCAAAACACAGACGAAGTTGACGTATAAAAAGATGGGGATCAGGTAGGTCTTGATAAGGTCAACCCTTTCCCTGAGAGACATTTTCCAGCTCTTACAGACTGCAACATTGGCATTGGCAATTTCCAGCCTGCTCTCCCAGTTTTTTTGGCCATAATCACCAGGACCGAAATTTATGCCAAGGATCTTAATTTCCTGCTGGGGCATATGGAAGGCGTCCGGAAGTTCAAAGCCCTCACCCTCCTCACCCATCCAGAAAACTTCACTCTTCTCATGATTGACCTTGGAGCCCGACGCTTCTGTATACTGTGCTATTAGAGAGGCCTCCTCCTCTGCCTCATTTGTCCCAGAAACAATCACAGATACATCATCAGTATAGGCAATGACCTTCAGAGGAGGCTCACCACGAACACCCAGAGGAACCCCACATAACATGCTGCTCTCGACCCTCCTTATAAAGGAATCGATTGCAAACACATACAGTAGGGGACTCAGAGGGCATCCCTGTCGCACACCAGAGCCAACTCTGAAAGGCCTACCAACCCAACCATTAACAAGAGGGAAGCTCTCAGCCCCTTCATACAGGGTTTGTAGCCAATTAATGAACTGCCCTGGCAGGCCGTACTTACCAAGAAGCAGCCATAGGTACTCATGATTGACCCTATCAAAAGCCTTTGCCTGATCTAACGCCAACAAGTACTTTCCCCAGCCTGCAGCCCTGCATCGCTCCAAGGCTTCCCGGACAGCTAAAACCGCTGAGAAGGTGCTTCTACCTTGGATGGAGCAGTGCTGATGACGGGAAAGCAGTTGCTCCGCTACTGACGACAAGCGCCAGAACAAAATCTTTGCCAGTATCTTTCTATCGACATTGAGAAGGCTGATGGGGCACCAGTTCTCAATCATCGAAGAGTCCTTTCCTTTTGACAGAAGGATCACAGCCGAGTGCCTCATGGAGGGAGGGAGGGAACCCTCTGCCAGACAGCAATTAAAGACCTCCACCAAATGTGGTTCCAGGATGGTCTTAAAACATTTATAAAATTCTGCTGTCAGACCATCTGACCCGGGCGACTTTTTGATGGCAAGGTGATCAATCGCACTTACCACCTCATCGGCAGTGACCGGTTCTGTCAAGCTAGTGATAGAACGGTCACCATTTTCCAATCCTGGAGTAGAATCCAGGAAACTTTCCATCTTTGCCCGGTCAAGAACCTTTCTGCCCAGGAGGTCAGCATAAAAGGACCTAATAATCTCCAGGATCCCAGATTTAGATCTTACCAGGGAACCTGTACTATCCTTCAGACCAAGGACAGTCTTGAGAGCTGCAGCCTGTCTGCAATTCTGATAGGGATCGGGTGAGTGGTATTTCCCATAATCCCTTTCCAGAACCAGAGAAGCATGCCGGTCATACTGACACTTCCTGAGGAGAAGCTTGACTTCAGAGATTGCCCCTTGATCTCCACCATTCGAGACAAGGATGTCAAGTTTCCTGCGCAAGCGCTGGTAGGCAATGTATTTATCAAGCTGTTTTCTTTTTCCTAGGCCCCTGAAAAGCCCAGCAATTCTCATTTTGGTCAGCTCCCACCACTCAGACCTGCTGCTGCAAAAATCCTTAATGGAAACCTGTGCCTGAAAAAAATCCTCAAAAGATTGTCTTACCCCCTCCTCCTCAAGGAGAGCCGAATTCATCCTCCAGATGCCCCTTCCACTAGGGGGTGTGTCAGAGGCATTCAAGACCATCGATAGTAAAAGGTGATCGGAGAACTCGACTGCCTGCAGCCGCGGAGGCTGAGAAGCCGAGCCCTCCTTCAAAAAAAACCTGTCTATTCTATTCTATCCTTGGCCCCACATTTATTGCAAACCTTGGGCTGACCAGGATAAAAGATGGTCAGCTGGTCACGGCCAATATAGGCTGAAGATGGCAAGTGGGTGACCTGGTTGCCATTCCTGCGGAGCCTCAGGGTCACTGACCAGCCCCCAGTCCAGATCGTCTAGGATCTTCTTCAGGGGAGTGAGAACATCACCATAACGCTTTAGCCAGACAGTCAAATCAGAGGGGGGAATGGACTCATTTCTAACCAGTATGGTGACATTTTTCACGAGCTGCTGTCTGGACCGTACCGTTCCCAAAATAAATCCATCCCTTCTGGTCTGACGAAGCTTAAGTCATGTTCCGCACTCCCCGCTGGACTGATCAGGGCAAAAATGTCTGCGGCTGTAAATCCCATGCCAAGGATGAGATCCACCACCGCCCGCCGGGTGATAACTGGCCCCTCCCCCTCCGACCTAAGCTGGACCAGGTTGCGCCTATTAAAGCCGCTGGCAGGGGCATTGGCCTCACTGGGCACAGATGCCATTTCACCAGCAGCTTCTCCTCCGTGCCTGGCAACCTGGGCATAGAACACAGGGGGCTACACTGCAGTACCACCACCATGCTGAATAAAGTGCAAGGCTGGGCGCTTTGCAGCCGGGACTCCAACATTTGAGGGCACAGTCTTGTCCACATGGGTAGGGGTAGTTATAGGGAGAATAATGGGACAGTCAGGGAGGTCAGTGGCCTCCTTCACAGCAACAGTATTCACAGCAATAGTTCCACTGTATAGGCCAGCAACAGGAAGGGAAAGTCCAGCAGCAGGCACAGGAGGCAGGTTGGCACCCAACACAGGAGGCAGGTTGGCACCCGACACAGGAGGCAGGTTGGCACCTGACACAGGAGGCAGGCCAGCAGAAGCAGTGGTAATAGGGGGCAGAGTTGGAGCAGACACAGGGGGCAGGTTGGCACCCGACACAGGAGGCAGGTTGGCACCCGACACAGGAGGCAGGATGGCACCCGACACAGGAGGCAGGTTGGCATTCGACACAGACAACAGGCCAGCAGAAGCAGCAGCAGCAGTGGTAATAGGGTTGGAGCAGACACAGGGGGCAGGCCGGCAGAAGACAAAGTAGGCACAGGAAGCAGACTAGAAGGAGACAGAGAGGGCAGGAACATTTGAAACCTTCCCAGCCAGACCCAATCCTGCGGGTGAAACACCCATAGTCCGGTGCCCACCAAGATCAGCAAGCCCCGGACCAGAGATAGGTGCCAGGACAGCAGACAAGACTGGTGCCACCCTATCCACTGCGGGACAAGGAGCACCAAAATCCACACTACAACCTGACACAGCGCTATCAGCACCCTCCGCAGGATGGCTGACTAGGGTAGCATCACACTGAGCTAGCATCAGCTCCTCACATACCTGCTGGTGGTCGCCCTCTGGCAGGTCTCCTCCACTGCACTCCAAAGCTGCACACACCTGGTGGACTGATCCAGACATAGACGCCACCGGTTCCGGGGCCCCCAACTCTGCCACTGCCATGGCCTGAGATGAACATGTAGCCGGTGAGTCCTCCATTGGTGTCTCCGCCACGTGGTCTGCCTCCTCTTCTATGGCATGACCTGAGCGCTGCATGGTCTTAAAGCGCTGCTCATTCCTGTATTTTTCCTGAAAAGCCCCACTGCCTTCCTTCAGTGATTTCACCAACCTCTCCTGCTGCTTTACCTGCGCCTCCAAATCTGACAATTCCGTCTTGGCAGTGCGCCGATCTGATCCTTTTACTCTGCCGACGTCTGCTCGCTTCTTTTTTAAGGATAATTTTAAATTGCATAGTTTCTCCTCCTCTTTAGCCACAGCAATAAGATTGTTGCAAACACACTTTCGAAATGTTGACAAATTCTCACCGGGCTGGGGCACTGTGGTGGAAATAGTGCCACTAGCAGATGGAGTCCCGGGATCCGGTGGTTTAATATTTCTCCGGGGGTACCGGCGCGACTCACCCCCGGAATCCTCCATCTTGCCTGGGATAGCACTCCCAGCAAGGCCTCTGGCTTCACAGCTCACAGCACAGCACACAGCTCTCAGCTCTCCAGCTGCAGGTAATCAGGGAGGAACTACTCACAGCAGGAGGTGACCGCACCCTCCTGATTACCCTAATAGATTGTAAGCTCTTCCTCCTTCTGTATCCTCCCTTATACCCTAATAGATTGTAAGCTCTTCCCCTTCTGTATCCTCCCTTATACCCTAATAGATTGTAAGCGCTTCCTCCTTCTGTATCCTCCCTTATACCCTAATAGATTGTAAGCTCTTCCCCTTCTGTATCCTCCCTTATACCCTAATAGATTGTAAGCTCTTCTTCTGTACCCTCCCTTATACCCTAATAGATTGTAAGCTCTTCTCCTTCTGTATCCTCCCTTATACCCTAATAGATTGTAAGTTCTTCTTCTGTATCCTCCCTTATTCCCTAATAGATTGTAAGCTCTTCTCCTTCTGTATCCTCCCTTATACCCTAATAGATTGTAAGCTCTTCTTCCTTCTATATCCTCCCTTATACCCTAATAGATTGTAAGCTCTTCCCCTTCTGTATCCTCCCTTATACCCTAATAGATTGTAAGCTCTTCCCCTTCTGTATCCTCCCTTATACCTGTCACGCTCGGGGTAACTCCAGCCCTCTTAATGAGCTCGCAACCCCCAATCTCCACAGCCAGCTTCACCTGTAGGAGCCCCCGCTTGCCGGGACGCAAGATACGCCTACCCGGGATCGGTTGCCCCCAGGACTTAATGGCTCAAAGGATGTGAGCTTATATGTGGGAGGACTGGAGAACCAATAGCAAGAGCGTGAGTGACGGAAGTCCAGAGACAGGCAATAGGTCGATAACGGGAAGGCAGAGATCGTAGCGGCACCAGGGGTCAGGCAAGACGTAGTCGGGGTTCAGGCAGAGGTCAGCAACTGGGGATCAGGATCTAGAAGCGTCAGTTCAGGCAATGGTCGGCAACAAGGAATCAGGATCGAGAGGCGTCAATACAGGCAGAGGTCGGCAACAAGGATTCAGGATCGAGAGTGGTCGTACAATCAAATCGGCAACAGGCTAGACTTCACAGGAGTAGGTAAACACAGGGTTCTGAGCGCTATCACAGGCAATTCACAACTGAGAGGGAATTGCCTTTATAGGGACAGGTCTGAGGGAAGCAGTGTACTGATTGGAGCACATAGGATTCCAAGGGTAATTGGCTGCAGAGCAGAAGAGGGCGAAGCCCTCAATCCCCTAGGATTCATTAACCCTTTAATTGATCCTCCGGCGGGTGCGCGCAGCACAGCGCCGCCGGAGGGCATAACAGACACGTGCTCGCGGCCGCGCGAGCACGTCTACTGGAGGAGGAAGCGGGGGGCGTGGCTGAGCTGGGCGCCGCTCGAGCCGACGCCGCTCGGCGCGGCCGCCGCACAGTGACAGCTGCAGCTGGCCGCCTGGAGACGCCGCTGGAACGGGGATCAGGTAAGCGGTTCCTGACACTACCCCCCCCTTCACGAGGGGCCTCCGGACCCTCACTCGGTTTCCCTGGATTGTCACGATGGAACCTTCTTACAAGAGCCTTGGCATGAACATTCCTCGCTGCCACCCAGCATCTTTCCTCCGGACCATAGCCAACCCAATCCACCAAATACTGTAAAGAATTACGCACTTTACGTGAATCCAAGATCTTATTCACTTCATACTCGGGCTCATTATTAAGAAGAATTGGTGCAGGACCAGCAAGAGGAGTATTCTTCGCTGGTTTTAACAGTGAAACGTGAAAGGAATTAGGTATTTTCATAGTCGGCGGGAGTTGAACTTTAAAAGACACATTATTCAACTTCTTGACGATTGGAAAAGGACCAATAAATTTTGGACCTAATTTGCTAGATGGCTGACGGAGCGCAATATTTTTAGTGGAGACCCAAACTAGATCGCCTACTCGAAGAGTAGGTTCCTGTGATCTGCGGCGGTCGGCAAATTTCTTATACCTCAAACCAGTGGTCTTAAGAATCTCCTGAACGTGTGTCCAGATATTCTTCCGTTCTTGAAGCCACTCCTCCAACGCCGGCAGATTGGAAGGTGACCCTGAAAGGGAAGAAGCTCTAGGATTTTTCCCTAAGTTACAATAAAAAGGAGATACCTTGGTACTCTCACTAGGCGCGTTATTATAAGCAAATTCGGCGAAATCAATAAATTCCGCCCATTGTTCCTGGGCATCAGAAACATAACACCTTAAGTATTGTTCCAAAGTTTGATTAGTTCTTTCCGTCTGCCCATTAGTCTGGGGATGGTAGGCAGAAGAAAGAGAGATCTGTATTCCCAACCGCGAACAGAAGTGTTTCCAAAAACGGGAAGTAAATTGAACACCCCGATCAGAGACTATATTGGACGGAATACCATGAATACGAAAAATATGCGAAGTAAACAGCCGCGAAAGCTCAGGTGCAGAAGGAAGTTTGGCCAAAGGAACTAAATGTGCCATCTTACTGAAACGATCTACGACCACCCAAATGACAGTATTACCATGTGAGAGAGGCAAATCTACAATAAAATCCATAGAAATATGGGTCCATGGCTCAGCAGGAATTTCAAGAGGAACCAAACTGCCACTAGGAGCCTTGTGAACTCCTTTACTTTGAGCACAAATAGCACAAGCGTCGATAAAGGCAGTGATATCGCGTCTCATGGTAGACCACCATACATGACGATGGGCAAGCATAAACGTCTTACGGTTACCCAAATGACCAGCAGTTTTGGCATCATGAAATTCGCGAATTACATCCGAACGCAGGTGCGGCGGAACAAACTGGCACCCCAAGGGTACATCACTAGGAGATTCATCTTGAAACGGCGCCAAGGTATTGGAGAGATCAGGAAGTAACGCCCCCACCACACAACCTGTGGGTAAAATTGGTTCACCAGAATCACCCCGATCCTTACATTCACCGAACATGCGAGATAGAGCATCAGCTTTAGTATTTTTTACACCCGGCTTGAAAGTAATAATAAAATTGAAGCGCGAGAAGAATAATGCCCAACGTGCCTGACGAGAGTTCAGCCTCTTGGCAGTATTGTATTCGAGATTTTTATGATCGGTATACACAGTTATAGGATGTAATGAACCCTCCAACCAGTGTCGCCATTCATCAAATGCCAGTTTAATAGCTAATAGTTCCCTATTGCCAACATCATAATTTTGTTCCGCGGTACTGAATTTACGCGAAAAATAAGCGCATGGATGGAGACGCTCAGGGTTACCAGAATATTGTGACAAAACTGCACCCACTCCCAGCTCAAAAGCATCCACTTCAATGATAAAAGCTTTATGAATATCTGGATGCACTAAGACAGGTGCCGAAGTAAAGGCCCGTTTCAAGGTTAGAAAGGCCTCACAGGCAGAGGGGGACCAGTTAGCAGTAAAAGCCCCCTTGCGGGTAAGGTTGGTAAGGGGTGCAACAACATGGGAAAAGCCTTTTATGAAACGCCGATAAAAATTTGCAAAACCTAGAAAACGTTGCAATTCCTTTAAAGTTTTGGGTTGGACCCAATCCTGAACTGCTGAAACCTTCCCCGCGTCCATCTCCAAACCCTGGTTGGTAATAACATACCCTAGGAACGGAACTGTAGTGACTTCAAACACACACTTAGACAGTTTAGCAAATAAGTTGTTCTCTCTTAATTTTTGTAGCACCAACTTAACATGGTGTCTGTGCTCCGGTAAAGAATTAGAAAAAATGAGAATATCATCCAAGTAGATGACTACAAATCTACCGAGATATTCCCTGAATATATCATTAACAAAATCTTGGAAAACGGCTGGCGCATTACAAAGACCGAAGGGCATGACCAGGTACTCATAGTGCCCATCCTTCACATTAAAAGCAGTTTTCCACTCGTCCCCCTGTCGGATGCGAATCAGATTGTAAGCCCCTCTCAAATCCAATTTGGAGAAAATTCGAGCTCCTGTGACTTGATTGAACAGATCCCCAATCAAGGGTAAGGGGTATCGGTTTTTTACAGTGATCTTATTCAAGGCTCGATAATCTATGCACGGTCTCAAGCCACCATCTTTTTTCTCTACAAAAAAGAACCCGGCCCCAGTAGGCGAGGTAGAGGGACAGATAAATCCTTTCCTAAGATTTTCGGTAATATACTCCCTCATTGCTTGCTCCTCGGGCAGGGTAAGGTTATAGATCTTTCCCCTCGGGGGAATAGTGCCAGGCAGCAAGTCAATGGGGCAGTCATAGGACCGATGTGGAGGAAGAGTATCAGCAGAGCGTTCAGAGAATACATCGATCCAATCAGCGTATGGCTGAGGTAATTCCTGTGGTAAGACTTGAACGCTTCTGAGGCCTGTATTAAAACAGTGACCTTTACAGTGGTCACTCCACTTGACCAACTCCCCAGCCCGCCAATCTAACACCGGGTTATGGAGTTGCAACCAGGGGTATCCCAAAACCACCGGAGTTTCCGGACAATCAAAAATAAAGAATTCTAAGAATTCAGAGTGAGAAGAGCCGACAATTAGTCTGAGAGGTGGGGTCTTGGTACTTATAGGACCTCCCTGGATTGCCTTTCCATTGATAGCTAAAACTTGTAGGGATCTTTCAAGAGGAACTACAGGGATCCCTAAGGTGGAGATCATGCTCCTGTCCAAAAAGTTTCCAGCCGCACCACTGTCTATGAAGGCGGAAACTGTCTGCTTAGAGGACCCCCAAAACAAATCAATAGGTACAAGCATCTTATTCTGGCGAGAGTTACAAACTGACTCACCCAGATCAGTACTCTCTACCTGGTCTGGGTGCGGAAGTTTTCCGCCGGTTTCCCCTTGTTGGGACAGGACCCTGCAAAATGACCAGAATTCCCGCAATACAGGCATAACCCCTCGGATCGCCTACGCTGTTCCTCCTCTTGGGGTAAGCGGGTTCTCCCTAATTGCATAGGTTCTTCCTGGGAAGATGATGAGGTATTTTCTCCACGGGGAACCGGGGATCTATGACTCTGGACTGGTCTAAAGGACGTGGGAGCCCCGACTCTCTCCCTGGCCCTTTCTCTAAGACGTCGGTCTATTTTAATGGAGACCTGCATTAATTGATCTAGGTCTGCTGGCGGGGGAAAATTGACTAAGGCATCCTTGATGCTATCCGACAGTCCCACCCTGAACTGACTACACAAAGCTGGATCGTTCCACCTAGCTTCGATAGCCCAGCGGCGGAATTCAGCACAGTAGTCTTCAGCCGAATTCCGTCCTTGTTTTAAGGCCCGAAGCCTATTCTCTGCGGTAGACTGTATATCTGGATCGGCGTATAAAACGCCCATAGCATTGAAGAAGGCAGTCACTGATTGTAGAGCAATGTCATGGGACGGTAAACTAAAGGCCCAGGACTGTGGGTCTCCTTGAAGCAAGGAAATGACTAGGCCTACTCGTTGGACCTCTGTGCCAGAGGAGATAGGTCTTAACTTAAAATATAGTTCGCAGGCATTCTTGAAATTGGAAAATTTTGCTCGTTCTCCAAAAAATTTCTCAGGCAGTGGAATCTTAGGTTCGGAGAAATGAGGTGGTACAGAGGAAGTTGGCACTTGACGAGATTCCTGAGTGGCCACTCTTTGAGCGAGTTGGTTGATCGCTGTGGCCATAGCTTGCACCTGCTGTACCAGGTCATCCATTTTTGGGCCTGTGATAATGTCACGCTCGGGGTAACTCCAGCCCTCTTAATGAGCTCGCAACCCCCAATCTCCACAGCCAGCTTCACCTGTAGGAGCCCCCGCTTGCCGGGACGCAAGATACGCCTACCCGGGATCGGTTGCCCCCAGGACTTAATGGCTCAAAGGATGTAAGCTTATATGTGGGAGGACTGGAGAACCAATAGCAAGAGCGTGAGTGACGGAAGTCCAGAGACAGGCAATAGGTCGATAACGGGAAGGCAGAGATCGTAGCGGCACCAGGGGTCAGGCAAGACGTAGTCGGGGTTCAGGCAGAGGTCAGCAACTGGGGATCAGGATCTAGAAGCGTCAGTTCAGGCAATGGTCGGCAACAAGGAATCAGGATCGAGAGGCGTCAATACAGGCAGAGGTCGGCAACAAGGATTCAGGATCGAGAGTGGTCGTACAATCAAATCGGCAACAGGCTAGACTTCACAGGAGTAGGTAAACACAGGGTTCTAAGCGCTATCACAGGCAATTCACAACTGAGAGGGAATTGCCTTTATAGGGACAGGTCTGAGGGAAGCAGTGTACTGATTGGAGCACATAGGATTCCAAGGGTAATTGGCTGCAGAGCAGAAGAGGGCGAAGCCCTCAATCCCCTAGGATTCATTAACCCTTTAATTGATCCTCCGGCGGGTGCGCGCAGCACAGCGCCGCCGGAGGGCATAACAGACAGGTGCTCGCGGCCGCGCGCGAGCACGTCTACTGGAGGTGGAAGCGGGGGGCGTGGCTGAGCTGGGCGCCGCTCGAGCCGACGCTGCTCGAGCCGACGCCGCTCGGCGCGGCCGCCGCACAGTGACAGCTGCAGCTGGCCGCCTGGAGACGCCGCTGGAACGGGGATCAGGTAAGCGGTTCCTGACAATACCCTAATAGATTGTAAGCTCTTCCTCCTTCTGTATCCTCCCTTATACCCTAATAGATTGTAAGCTCTTCCTCCTTCTGTATCCTCCCTTATACCCTAATAGATTGTAAGCTCTTTCTCCTTCTGTATCCTCCCTTATACCCTAATAGGTTGTAAGCTCTTCCCCTTCTGTATCCTCCCTTATACCCTAATAGATTGTAAGCTCTTCCCCTTCTGTATCATCCCTTATACCCTAATAGATTGTACGCTTTTCCTCCTTCTGCATCCTCCTTATATGCAAAACATTGCACATTCCCCCCTTCTGTATGCTCCACTCCACTACCCTAATAGATTGTAAGCTCTTCTTTTTTCTTTACATTGCCATATATCCCAATAGATTGTAAGCTGTATCCTTCCTTAAACCATAAGAGGTTGTAAGCTCTTCTGTATCCTTCCATATATATATATTAATTGATTGTAAGCTTGTCTGTATCCTCTATCATATCCTAACAGATTGTAGGCTTTTAGTAAATTGACTTGTGGAAGGAGGATGCCCTCATCATCAGACTTGCAAATGGTCCAATCAGGTATCTCTGGGCCTATCTCTGGTCGTGTAAGTATGCCCTGAGTCATATCATTGGTTATTAATAAATCCATTCCTCTGGGTGTCATTCTTGGGGCTTCTCTATATACAGCTGTCAGTTGGGGTCAGAAGTTAAAGCTCTTGAAAAGTTAGCATCGGGCCCCTGACAGTGGAGTTAGGGATTTGTCTCTGAGGTCCCCATGCTGGAGATTGAATTTCCCAAATGTCTCCATTGCTAAGTTTAAGTGTTTCTCTTCCAGAGCGATTGGGCAGCTGTCCCGAGCAATCTTCCTACCTCAAGCCTGGGTCACCCAATTCACCATTAGCGGCAGACATAACGTGACGCCCATCTGTTCAAATGATCGCCTGGGTTTAGGGTGACAAACAGGAAACAAGTGAAGCTATTTTAGTTTAAAGTTTGACAAACTGATGGCGGTTTGTGTAACCCTCTGCCACCAAGGGGACCTGTTTATCTAATCCCCCCTGACTCTGACATGGCTCTGATTTATAGGTTTAGTGGAGGATGGGTCAAATAGTTATCATTATATATTTTATATGCCCACCAATCAGGGTTAGTTACTTACCACAAAACTCATGATTATGTAACTGAGTTACAAAAATACATGCAACAAAACTGTTACTGTGTCTCATATACTTAAAGTGGACCTATCACTTTGAAGTCTGGCTCTGGAGTCTAAAAAACTCAAGGGCAGTCCGACTTAGTGCCCCTGGTTAATCCCATGTGTGCTTTCGACTGCAAGGAAAACTGGAACGCAGCCTCTCCCACTCCCTATGCTGGCGCTCTGTTCAAAACAACACTTCATGAGAATGCATGGCATAAAGCACTGATTGGGCGAGAGCCAGCACATGCACCATGGGAACGGCTGAAAGGTGAGTCGTGTGGGCGATCTGATGAACAAGGCCAGAGCCAGCACAGGGCGAACCTGGGCAATTGCCAGGTGCTTGGTAGTAAAAAATGCAACAAGAACTAGAGAATGATTGGTGGCTATAAGTGGTGGGAAGGCAATAAGAACTGGAGGGCGATCAGCAGCAGAAGATGACCTATTTGCGGCAGTGACACACTACTTAGGAGCCCACTAAAACTCTCTTGCCCCTGGGCCCCCACAAACCTAGAGCCGGCCCTGCTGGGGGATTTCACACAGCGGGGCTGTCCCCAGGTTAATAGACTTGTTACCAGGACATTTAAAATTCTGGTCATAGGCCTCATGTTGAGTGATTTGTGAAAAGAAAATCTAGCATCCTCAGACACAATCACAATCCTTACACAATCACACAAATGCAGCTCACCACAAAACCAGATGTATAGTGGTTAGAACCATCAGCCTGCTGAAAGTATGCTTTCAAAGTTTGGCTCAACCAAGAGGGGAATTGCTGCACAACCCACAAAAGGTCCCCAAAACAATCCACACTTGCTGGATGCTACACAATATTTTCAAATGCTACCAAAACAAATCTCACAAAGAAACAGCACTGATGCCAGAAAAGCTCAACAAAGCCACAGACAGTAATCACTAAACACAGCAAGCCACGTTGTGCAAGCTAGGGCAAAATAACAACAAACACCACAGCCTTTGCCACAGTGTATCAAGAAAAGACTGATTAAAGTATTTGGAATTTATACTTAACTTATCCAAAGGACTGGTCCGCTTAGCCGCCTCTTGTGTTTGTTATCAGTTTCCGGTCTGTAATTAGCTTACCACAGGTGTTGCGGAAACGCCTAGCGCTTCCATAATAGCGTACTTGTGCGGATCTGGTTGCACAGACATCTTTTGCCCAATCCAAGATAAGCTTTTCAAATTTCAAATAGCTGTTTGTGGCACACCATTTCCAATGTTGTTAAGAGACATGGATCTCATTACTTCCCAATGTCTATTTGGCTTGGTAAGTAGATAATTAATTAGTTTATTGACTATAACACATGTTTGCCTGAAACATCAGTCATTGGAGTCAAGATGTATCTCCAAACATCTGCACAGTATGTGTCAATCAATTAACTGGGCCTGTTATTGGTTACTAAAGCACATAAATTCTTGCAGACACATTCAGCAGTTGTTGCCATTCTGTAGTTTGCATGCGTCCTTGTGTGTTTGTTGTTTGGTGGTGTGTGCAGCCACAGGATGGAGCCAAATTCTGGACATCTGCCGGCCACTGCTGTGTCTCCTGGTGGGCCCAGTACCAGTGGTGTGCGTCATGGCCGCAGACCTTCCTCAAGGAAAAGGGCACAGCCTGAAGGTGAAGCCCCACCCAAGGCCAAGTGCCCATTTGCCAAGAGGGAGCCAGAATTTAATTTGGCGGATAACAATACTCTTGTGCGTCTTACCCTGGCAAAATGGGAGCTAATCTTTGGCTCCCAAAGCCAGTCTATAGGCAAGCAAGAAAGGAGCTAATTGTGGGATGCCATTGGGGAGGAGCTTACTAGCAGTGCTCAATACCCACGTAGTGGCCCAGCCTGCAAGAAACGCTTCTACACTTTGCAAAGGGACCTTATGCTAAAGATGAAGAATGATCTACTTGTAGACAGTGGGACGAAGCAGGGTCCAATAGTAAATACAGGCCATATGAGGAGATGCTGAAGTGCAAGATTCCACTCTGTCGGCTGCAGGGTGTGGATGCTGGGGATGACACCACCGGTTGGGGAGAAGGTACATTGATTTAACCTTGTAAATTATTGTTGTTAATAATGTTGACCCATTTCTGTAACCAAACTCTTTCTCATAGGTAGGTCAGGGTAAGTATCATATTATAGCTATGTATTTTTTTAATCAAATTTCTCTTGGTTTAAGCATAGTGGCACATGAGGACTCGCAGGAGTCGGGTGATGAGGGGTTCCAGAATCCTGTCCTTCCCCCAGCTTCAACCTTAACCCAGTCTGAGGTTGAAGGTAAATAGTCTTGATAATGTGATTTTATGATATGGTTGTTTCTGTTTATTTTTTCGAGCGCACATTAACAATGCATAATTATTATAATTTGTTTCACATAGATGCCCTCAGAATTACACCAGCATCTCCTCATGGGTCTACCTACTCTTTGGATGCCAGTAAGTGCATGTGACAACCTGGCTTTTGTTAAAGTAATTTAACCCTTCTAGTGCCAGCTACGTGAGTCTCACGTAGCTGCCTCTCCAACCAGTAAGTACCAGCTATGTGAGACTCACGTAGCTGACTTTAGAGCCCCATAAATAAAAAAGTCAAAAAGATACAGACTTAACTGACCCCTTGTTTGAAAGTGCCAGCGATTCTCTTCAATCATCATGTGTTTGAATTCCGCCCCCGGGCTTCTGATCTTCAGGAGGGGGCCCGGAATAGCCCCACCGCTTCCACCGCGCCGACATCTAAAAGAAAAAAAAAATTAATAATGACACAAACTCACCAGCTCTCTCACTCGCTCCTCCGATGTCTTCTCTTCACCAGGGGGGGCTCTGATCGGGGGGATGATGTCGGCGTGGTGGAAGCGGTGGGGCTATTCCGGGCCCCCTCCTGAAGATCAGAAGCCCGGGGCGGAATTCAAACACATGATGATTGAAGAGAATCGCTGGACTTACCACGCTTCGGGTGAGGACCCAGCAACGGGCCCTCACTATTCCGGGCCCCCTCCTGAAGATCAGAAGCCCGGGGGCGGAATTCAAACACATGATGATTGAAGAGAATCGCTGGACTTACCACGCTTCGGGTGAGGACCCAGCAACGGGCCCTCACCATCCTCTTTGGCCGGCGCTGGCCCCGCCCCTAGCAATCGGAGCAGGGAGGGTGGAAGGCAGGGAGGCTCTGATACCCTGCCTCACCCGTCCTGCTCTGATCACTACCGACAACTGTCATCTGCAGCAGCGCGGGACACTGTATGGAAGGTAAGTATAAGTTGAAAAAAAGAATAATACAATTTTTTTTTGTGTGGTGTCTTTTTTACTTTTGACTATTTGTGAACTGGTAAGGGGTCCATGAGACCCCTTATACCAGTTCACAAGGCTCTGGGGGTGGCAATCACCTGCGGCTAGCGAGGGACCTGCCATAACTCCCAATCTATAAGATTCCCGGGCCGATCACCTCCCTCACCGCGGGACATCCGAGATCGGGATGTCCCGCGGGGTGAAACCCCCCCAAAACCCCCCCAAAACCCCCAAAAAACCTTACCTGCCTTACCTTACCGTTTGTGAATGGCCGGCGCGGGCGCGCGCCCTGTAAGGGTGACGTGCGGGAGGCGGCGGCGGACGCGCTGTTTTGTCCGTCGCTGTCACCCGCTTGACCGTCGGCAGGGATTGGAGGGCGCGGTCACGTGGGAGCGTGGTGAGGTGAGTTTTTGGGGCTTTCTGGGGGGTTTCACACCGATCGGGGTGCCCCCCGAAGTGGACCAAAACCCAGGATAGTCAAAATCCTGGGTGTTGGTCCACTTTAAGGTAAGGATGTTGTTTTTCATGAAATGTTGTGTGCCTCTTGACATTTGCTCTGAACCATGTTTTTTTAGAGCAAAGCTCTAGTGATGGCCTAAGTCTGGACATATCCGAGGTGGCGGGTATGTGTGTTTTTAGATATGTGATTATGATCTGTGTGAACACAATGAGTTATGGTGTTTGTTTAACAGCGATCTTTCTTCCTAATATCTACTAAATGTAAAGGGTTTGTGTATCTGCCAATGGGTAACTTTGGACAGGTATTGACTCTATACTGATTAGAAAAAGTGGACACACAATAACAGCCAAACAAATAACACAACTTTTCTCTTTAGCATATGTGATGTTGCCACCACTCTAGGATGATGATTTGCCCCTTTCTGGCAGCCAGACACCTGTACTATTTGAGGAGGAGCACACTCAGGTACCATTGATGAATTGTTTATCGTTGAGCAACGGTTACGTTTTGGGGACACTCAGGTAAAAACATGTAACATACAACATACTTAGATACATACAGATCTTAGCAGGAATCCTTGGCGCAAACCAAGGATGTGCCCTGCTCACAAGTCCCATGTGGCCAGGCTACAGAGGCAGTACCAAACTTTGTTGTTGTTACATCAGCTAATACAGCAGCAGTTTATTTTTTTTACTGCACTGTTGGCCCCCAACACCACCCCAAACAATGAGTCGGCACCACCAAGGCCACCCAGGGACTAATTGTATTTTTTGGGGGTCAAATCAAATGCTGTTATAACTTGGTTTGACTTTATTTAATTTAATAAATTCTTGTATATCTTGACTAATGTGTGTTTGGCACCTAATTACATAGCTACTAACCCAGACATTAACACCTCTCTATATCTATATATGTGAATGTTTTTGAAAAATGACTACAGTAATAATTTTGGCTACATTACAATGTTTCTGTTAGGGCGAGCGCTGCGTCCCCTGCCGTGCCTCTCCTCGGGCGAGCGCTGCGTCCCCTTCCTGCAGCGCTCCCCGCTGTACCACCATCAGGGCGAGCGCTGCTGACCCCCCAGGCTGCGCTTCCCTCTTACCTGGTCCCCGCGCTTCCTCCTCTGGCCGGCATGGCCGCCGGCTTCCTCATGCTGCTGCACTTCCGCCCTCCCTGCGCGCACGTCCCCGGCCACTAGGGGGCGCGCGCGCCAACATTCACAAATTTAAAGGGCCAAGGCACTGATAATTGGTGTCTGGCCATCCAATCTCCTTTCGGCTCTTCCCATAAATTAGACCCTGCCTTACTTCCTGTACCGGATCTTCGGTGTTCTTCCGTGAATGACAGTTGCTGTATTGCTTGTTTCCACATGTATGACCTCGGCTCTCCCTTTGACCTTCGAACCTGTGCTGCCCGTCCCGACCTCGGCTTGTTTCTCCGCTATTGAACCTGCGCTGCCAGCCCAGACCCCGGCCTTCTTCTTCGACCACTGTTTGTCTCTGCTGCACGTCACCTCAGCAGTTTGTGGAACTGTGCCGCTGTTGGGGGGTAGCGACCTGGGAGTCACCTGCCGCACAAGACCATCCCGCCTTGCGGTGGGCTCTGGTGAAAACCAGTGGCTCCTTAGACCCCGCTCCCCTGACGCGGTATCTGCCAAGCAGTTCTGCAGACCCAGCGGGTCCACTTCTTCGCACGTCCAACCCGGTGCGTAACAGTTTCAAGAATGTAAGGCCTAACAATGTGTTCAGAATGAAATAACTAATGGGTTAATTTTCACTTTAACTATGGTTTCAAGGTCAACACACAATTAAATGTAAAAAATGGTACAATTTTTATTGTTAAAAAAAAAGGCCAACATGGCCAATTGAAAATTCTGCAGAGCGGCCAAACCCATACCCCCCACTCTACGGCTGTTTTTTCTTTCCCAGCGGCAGATATCGGGTCCCGCGGACGTACTGCCACAGTCTGCGATGCTCATTATTGCAAGCTGTAGGGAGAAAAAAAGCTAATTATTGTTGTAAATGGCTCAAAACGTAAGCATATTAATTACAATTTAATAGTTGTTACTCATTATGTTGCCACATTCTTCACATTATGCTAAACTCTGTGAATATCTGGTTACAGGACATTAGTTTTTTTGGCTTACATGTGCAATTTTTCGCACTACCCTATATGTTTATATTACCTCTTTTATGAATTGAAGTCCTATGCAAGATTGGGGACATTGTTTTTCCGCTTTGCCTAAAGTACTTATGTCCATAGTACTAACTAAACAAATCCTTCTGATATTCCTATTATAGTTATCAAAATTAATATTGAATGAGGTGAACAAACACACTCACAGGCCGAATGTATTATGTGTTTAAACAAAGGGGAGGCAACAATCTAGCATGCATACATGCATTTCTAATGGTGCCTCGACCAAATGTCATCTACATGTCTGCTAATTAACCCCATAATGACATTAACCCTTATGCGTGGTTATTTCTGAAGACATATGTTGTAAAAGTATGTTTTGCAAACAAGTAATTGGACTCACCATCACAGCTGTGGCTAGGGACCATGCTGCTGGGGGTTCCTGGAGCAGAATCAGAGGAATAGCGGGGGGAGACGTCTGACACTCCTCGCATTAAAAATATGCTAACATACGCCTATGATATCGCAAGGATACGCAAAGGTTAAAATAGCGTAAACATAACAAGCTCAGCCGCTCCATACACACAAGCTAAAATGTATTTCTTACATATTTTTATTTATGTTGCGTAATTCTTTTTTGCAACGTAATTCCAGAGAGAGTAACACATACATTAAGACCTCTTTAGATATAGATATGTGAATGTGTTAAAAACATGACTACAGAAATAGGTTGGGATACATTTGAATGCTTCAAGAATGTAAGGGGGAACAATGTGTTTCACAATGTTATCACTAATGGGTTAATATTAACTTTAACTATGGTTTCAAGGTCATGCTAGTGCACTCAGATGCACGAAAATCTTTGCCGCTTATTCAACAACAGCGACTCTTGGCGTTACAAGGAATTTCATGGTCCAAAAAAAAAACACATGTATGAACAGCACAGCGCCACAGCCAGCGAAAGGTAGCGACAGGTAGCGACTGGGCATAGCAACTGGCCCTCGCCGCAATAACCCAGATTGAACAAGAAATTTCTAGGAAATAGCGTGGGCGCTGTTTTTTGGCTGACTGCGCCAGACACGGTTAGATTAAAGTGATTTTTTGTGGTGTAAACAAAAGTTAAAAACTGGAATAATAACAGGAATGACTTTGGGGTAGGAGTGTGAGTTTAAAATTTAAGTGGCACACTACAAATTAACTTTTCGAAGAAAAAAAAAAAACTTTGGTAACATTACATACACTTCTGGAATTATGTCTAACACATTTGTATTTTGAAAAAATAAATAAAATATAATACCACAAAAATACATTTGAGTCTCTGCCATAGAAATGTATGGGAGAGCACCAGGTTCCGAGAGGTAATACCTGGCGTTCGGCAAGGCTGAACACAGGCGCTGTTCGCTGAGGCTGGGATCATGTTGAATCTAACTCTACATGGCAATCTCCCAGTCGCTAAACAGGATCGGCTTCATAAATGTGAAATTGTATTTGAAATTGTATTGTGAAATTGTATTTGAGCCGGCGTTCTCGTGCCGATACCTCTCGCTACCTGTCACCAAAGAGTCACTACCTGGCGCTATCCCTTCATAAATATGGGCCCGAGTCACTATGAACTAGCGACCCACGGCCGAGCACAGCAACCACTAGCAGGCTCTCTGAATGCCTGCTACAGACGCTCATCTGTCGTTACTTGCCGCTCATCTGTCGTTATTTTTTACACTTGTTCAGGGCACATGTAAAAATTTGCTTCTAAGAATTTTTTACTCTTGAAAATGTTGGTTTTATTTTGTTTCCCTTTTTAATGAAGATAAGTGAAAAAAATCGTAAAGAAATTAAAGCATGTCTTTTCTGAATTTGAAAAAGGGAAAATAGTGTTTGCTGAATCGAACCCCATAGTCTTTCATAAAAGCTCCAGCATCAGTTTACTAAAGTTGATGGCGGGGCCCTTCTGTCCCCGGGCCCCATGCCTGCAGCCTGGGCTTCTCAGTGTTAGGTTCCCCATTTGCTCATTAGTTT
Organism: Gastrophryne carolinensis; assembly: GCA_027917425.1. NCBI lineage: Eukaryota > Metazoa > Chordata > Amphibia > Anura > Microhylidae > Gastrophryne > Gastrophryne carolinensis. The sequence continues at coordinate 181,825,668 of CM051235.1, forward strand.
CATTAGATTATTTTCAGCATGTTATTAGATGGAATTCTTTCCATCTTGGATATCAGAGACACTTCTCTCCGGGAATATGGAACAGCAGGGCCCAGCTGACATCTCAGAGGAATGTTAGCGGCTGAGGGTGGTGAGATATCGGGATATCATTGTAGCCTAATACTTTTATTGGGGAAGTATTTAGGAACATTTGTTATCTACACTTAAATGAATGAAATTCCTTTCATTTTGTAGTGATTGCACAGACATTTGGGAATAAAGCCAGGCTGGGACAAGGATTAAGCGTCCCCTTAAACATTCATTAAAAGGTGTAGAGGCTCTACAAATAACCCCCCCCCCCTCATGTCTTGCAAATGGCGTCTCTCAGAAAAGCTGAGCTGAACAGTCAGAGCCCTATACTACAAGAAATTGTATAACCAAATTTAAGGTGTGTGGCCACAATCATGGTGTCCAAAAAGGTATTGATTTGCATTTGATTTGATTTTTTAATCATTACATAATTTCCAAATTAAAGTGGTCCTAGAGTCTGGGATTAAAGCCCTCCCCTGGGACATCCCTCTGAACCAGGCACTTGGATGGCTGGCACGGGTGCAGGCATCAGGACAAAGTGTTTAGCGGGGTGCCCCAGAAATTCATTCAGTTAAGAGGAGTAGAGCCTGCACATGCACTGTGGACCATAACCCTCCCCAGGGACATCAATGCCAGGCCCATATGAATAGCTGGCGCAGATGTAGAAAGCAGGGCTGGAGCAGCCAGCGGGGATGCCCCAGCAATTCATTCAGTTTAGAGGCGTAGAGCCTGCACATGCACTGTGGGAATCACCAATACAGGGGACCATAACCCTCCCCAGGGGCATCAATGCCAGGCCCATGTGAATAGCTGGCGCGGATGTAGAAAGCAGGGCTGGAGCGGCCATGCCCCAATAATTCATTCAGTTTGGAGGAGGAGAGCCTGCGCATGCACCCTGAGTGTGAATCAAGGTAAGTTACCATGCAAACAGTGGGGGTTCACACATGGGGACATTCCCAGTACATTGGACCAAAACCCAGTTAATTTCAATTCATTGAGTTAACTTTAGTTAACTTTTCAAATTTCTGGGGCTGCGCTGTGGACTACAATGGCGCTAGAAGTCGCAGCACCAGATGGTAACTAATTTGCTTTGATTGTTGCACCAGGTATTGGGTGGCCTGTGTCAGCTCCTGTGGGACCCGACTGCCCATTATCCCAGGGCAGTGTGCGCCACTTTATACTGCCACCTTTTCGGTGCTGCACAGCATATTTATGATTTTTTTCTCCTTGTAAAGATTGGCGCTGTATTATCGGACACTGGTCTGTGTTTCATTGTTACAGTTACAAGAAATCACTGCTGGGGACAAAGGGGACAAACTTTACAGTGCGTTTACCGTATTTTTCACCCTATAAGATGAACCTAGGATTTGGAGGAGGAAAATAACAAAATAAATATATGTTGTGCTAAAACACCATCCCCCGAAGAACCAACTAATAGGCAAGGTGCAGATTCCCCCCATTACAGGCAAAGGGGCATCCTCCCCCCATTCCCCATGTAGGCAGTGTGGCACTTCCATCCCATTCCCATATAGGCACTGTGGCGTTCCCCCCTCCCATTCCCCATAAAGGCAGTGAGGCACCCCCCTCCCATTCCCCATATAGACAGTGTGGCATTCATCCCCCTTCCCATTCCCCATATAGGCAGTGTGGCATTCATCCCCCTTCCCATTCCACATATAGGCAGTGTGGCATCCCCCTCCTATTCCCCACAAAGGCAGTGTGGCATTCACCCCCCCATTCCCCATATAGGTAGTGTGGCATTCACCCCCCCCATTCCCCATATAGGTAGTGTGGCATTCATCCCCCTTCCCATTCCCCATGTAGGCAGTGTGCCCCCCTCCCATTCCCCATAAAGGCAGTGTGGCATCCCCCTCCCATTCCTCATAAAGCAGTGTGGTATTCATCCCCCTCCCATTCCCCATATAGGCAGTGTGGCATCCCCCTTCCATTCCCATATAGGCAGTGTGGCATCCCCCCTCCCATTCCCATATAGGCAGTGTGGCATTCCCCCCTCCCATTCGCCATAAAGGCAGTGTGGCATCCCCCCCTCCCATTCCCCATAAAGGCAGTGTGGCATTCCCCCCTCCCATTCCCCATAAAGGCAGTGTGGCATCCCCCTCCCATTCCCCATAAATGCAGTGTGGCATTCCCCCATCCCATTCCCCATAAAGGCAGTGTGGCATCCCCCTCCCATTCCCCATAAATGCAGTGTGGCATCCCCATCTCCCATTCCCCATAAAGGCAGTGTGGCATCCCCCCCTCCCATTCCCCATAAAGGCAGTGTGGCATTCCCCCATCCCATTCCCCATAAAGGCAGTGTGGCATTCCCCCATCCCATTCCCCATAAAGGCAGTGTGGCATCCCCCTCCCATTCCCCATAAATGCAGTGTGGCATCCCCATCTCCCATTCCCCATAAAGGCAGTGTGACATCCCCCTCCCATTCCCCATAAAGACAGTGTGACATCCCCCCTCCCATTCCCTATAAAGGCAGTGTGGCATCCCCCTCCTATTCCCCATAAAGGCAGTGTGGCATCCCCCTCCCATTCCCATATAGGCAGTGTGGCATCCCCCCTCCCATTCCCCATAGAGGCAGTGTTGCATTCCCCCCTCCCATTCCCCATAAAGACAGTGTGGCATCCCCCTCCCATTCCCTATAAAGGCAGTGTGGCATCCCCATCTCCCATTCCCCATAAAGGCAGTGTGGCATCGCCCTCCCATTCCCCATAAAGGCAGTGTGGCATCCCCCCTCCCATTCCCCATAAAGGCAGTGTGGCATCCCCCTCCTATTCCCCATAAAGGCAGTGTGGCATCCCCCTCCCATTCCCCATAAAGGCAGTGTGGCATCCCCCTCCCATTCTTCATATAGGCAGTGTGGCATTCCCCCTCCCATTCCCATATAGGCAGTGTGGCATCCCCCCTGCCATTCCCATATATGCAGTGTGCCATCCCCCTCCCATTCCCATATAGGCAGTGTGTCATCCCCCTTCCATTCTTCATATAGGCATGTGGCATTCCCCTCCCATTCCCATATAGGCAGTGTGGCATTCATCCCCCCTCCCATTCCCATATAGGCAGTGTGCCATCCCCCTCCCATTCCCATACAGGCAGTGTGGCATTCATCCCCCCTCCCATTCCCATATAGGCAGTGTGGCATTCATCCCCCCTCCCATTCCCATATAGGCAGTGTGGCATTCATCCCCCCTCCCATTCCCATATAGGCAGTGTGGCATTCATCCCCCCTCCCATTCCCATATAGGCAGTGTGGCATTCATCCCCCCTCCCATTCCCATATAGGCAGTGTGGCATTCATCCCCCCTCCCATTTGCCATTCAGGGCACCTCACTAACCTGAACATACACATGTAAACAAAACATACAACAACTGGTTACTTGTGAAGCCGGTACTAGGAAGAAATTGTGAGTCTTAATTGCCAAGAAAAACACCTTAAGTTTTATTGAAGTACATAGAATTGGAACATTAGATACACCCACCTTCCTTTTATCACAAAATTAAAAAGCAACGTTGCTTTGTTTAAAACCACACGGGGCCCCCCCAGAAATGTGCATACCATGCAGCCACACCCCCCTCTCTCACACTTCACACTTACACACATAAGATTAACGGCTGGCCAGCACTTTGGGAATAAAATTGTGTATAGGTCCTCCTGAAGAACAGGGACTCAGTGATCCTATGGCTGTCCCAATTGCTGTGGCATCACTGCTATCCAAATAAAGTGCTGGGCGTGCTTATATACTTAAATGTAACTGTCCAGCTCACTGGATATAGAAAAATACAATGGGAGCTGTAGCAGTGAAATTTGATTGTGGATGGCAACCACGGAATTAGATTTTGATCAAATTAACCAAATGAATGTGTAGTGTGATGTTATATATTTTAATGGATTGTTATGGTAGGTCCTTACACTCTACAGTTTATCTGCACTTGGGAGCCTTATAATTGGCGAAGGTGTTTATTTGAAGGTGGTCTCTTACAGGGTGAAGGTTTTCTGAACTAAAGGGTCTGTTATAGATGGAGAATATTTTGTTTATCTATGGGGTAGCTTATATATAAAGACAGTAGTCAGGTTGGCTGAGAAGTCTTCTATAACTGGGGTAGGTATTTATCTGGGTCACAGATAGAGAAGGTGATCATTTGAGCTGAGTGGTTTCTTATAGATGGAGAAGCTGTTTATCTGGGCCATGGGGGGGGGGGGGTCTCTTGTAGATGTAGAAGGTATACGTCTAAGCTTGGGAGTCTCTTAAAGATACAGAAGGTATTGCACTTATCTGGGCTGAAGAGTCTTATATAAATGGAGAAGGCATTAATCCAGGCTGAGGGTGGAAAAGATGTTTATCTGGGCTGATGGGTCTACTATAGACATAGCAGGTGTTCATCTGGGGGTCTTTTTTAGGTGGAGAAGATATTCATCCGGGCTATTGGTTCTACTATAAATAGAGAGGGTGTTCATCTTGACTGTGAAGTCTCCTAGATGGAACAAATGTGTCCAGCTTGGCTGATGGGTTTCCTATAGATTGGGGGATGAGGGATCTCTGGGCTGAGGGATGTCTTATAGATGGAGAAGGTACTCATCTAGGCTAGCCAGGATGTTTTAACCAGAGGATTGTCACGATTTCATATGCTGATCTTTGAGAGAAGTTTGGAATTGCTTGACACTTAACGACCCGAGATTGAAGACACTGTAAACTTACATAGAGCTTGTTACAGGCACATCTCGTCAGCAGCCCGGGCTGGACGGACGGTACATACGAGGTACCTGAGCACTTACCAGTGGGACAACTATTGTTACAAGAGGCTTGACAAGAAAGTTCTGGGTCTCCAGAGATTGGTTAGGAGACCCAGAACAAGGGTGAGTTGTCTTAATATTTGTGTCTGTGTTATTAGCTTATACATTGAGGTCTGGGAGTCACTGTCCCCATCATACAGAGGACTCAAAGAGCAAAGCTAAGGGAAGTTAAAGCTAAGCTAAGTTTGTGTTTACTAGTAACAAAAACAGCACACTCAATTAATCTCTATAAGTTTGTATTGTATGTGTATTCAATTACAGCAGTGGGACTGTGAAATGAAGAGCTTTAAGGGACATCAGCGCGGAAGTTGGACAATTTCGGTTCAGCATTGTATTTTGTTTCATGTTTGCTGACCTGTCGGACCATAGGTCACACTCTGCTGCTATACACCTTATCTTACAGTGTAATTTGTAAAAGACATTATAACAGGCGCACACACTGCTAGCTAACTAATCTAGGCTGATGGTTCTCCTATATATATAGGAAAGATTTTCATCTGGGCTAACGGGTCTCCTATAGGTGGAGTTGGGCTTTTATATGGGCCAGTAGCAGTGGGTCATCTTGGACAGTGGTCAGTGCATTGGTGGTAGTGGGGGACCAAGCACCTGAGAAGTATTTTACCCTAAATAGTATTTCACATTGACATTGTGAGACCTTTTATAATGTGGTTGGCTCACAATGTCATGTGCAGGCAAAGCTGAATGGTTCCTGTAGATTAATTAGTCCAATCTGAGCTGGGCATAAAAAGGATACCAACCTATTTCTGTCTTGGACTAAGGTGTCTGGGAAGGTGCTTAGGAATTTGGTGTTGGTTTGTGGTAACATTGTAACTGTTTTAGGACAATATGCCTGTCAATGTGCTGAATAACATGGTGTAGGCTGAAAACCCTGACTGTCAGCTGAAGAATCTCTTTTTGTTTTGGTCTAGGATTCCTAAAAAGCCGCAAGGAAACCTGGTTTTTGGTGAGGGCTGAGACACCTATCAGCTGAAACCACTTTTTGTTTTGGGCTAAGACCTCAATTGAGGAACCGTTATCTGTGTTAGGCTAGTGTGCATGACTAGCTACCAGGGAATCTAAAGCTCTGATAAAACTGTGCTTAGGAAGGGCTCGACATATCTTTTTTTCTGATAATAAATATGGAACCAACATGTCGCCAAACTAGACACTGTTTGTTATGTGGCTCCACCAACAAGCTAACCATATGAGCTGGTCTTTTTCTGTCTATTTCTCTCTCTCTCAGACCATAAATCCAGGTTGCTCTATGCTTTACACATAATAACTGGTGTCCAGATATTCCAGATAAAATACACATTGACAAAAGAATTGCTGAAATCTGAAAAAGGTTTATTTATACATAGGAAGGGGTCAGGTAGAGAAATTTACATTTTGCAAATTTCAAGGTCTTCTTATTAGGAGAGTTGTGGTTCTATTCCTCGCTTTCTCCTTTCTAGAAAACAAAAAATGATGTTTTAGAATTGTTGGTTGCATGCCATTACCATCTAGAATGGTTTATGGAGGAGGTATTGCCACGCTCCAACCATGATACATATGTAGTCTTTTGGTAATTATTTCAAACACAGTTTGTAGACATCTAAGAATGTTCTACCATACCTTGCTACCAATGTCACGGCTCTTTGCACGGAGCTTGTTGACTTGGGATTCTGCAATGTCGGCTCTCTCCTCAGCTTCTTCCAGCTCATGCTGGACCTTTCTGAATCGGGACAGGTGGGAATTGGCCTGCTCCTCCTTTAGCAGAGAATACACCAATAAAGAGTAAATAATGGCTCAAATAAAACAAACCTCTATTCTGTAGACCACATTATTTCTAACTTACAGATTCCTCTGCCTGTCTCTTGTAGGCTTTCACTTTCAACTGAAGTTTGTCCACCAGATCCTGGAGCCTTAAGACATTCTTCCTGTCCTCTTCAGTCTAAAAAAAAGCAAAGAATCAATATTTTATTCAAATTATTATTTTTTCAGAATGTATTCGATGTTATGCTATTTCACCTGGTAGGTTAGTTCCTTCACTCTCCTTTCGTATTTGCGGACACCCTTAATTGCCTCTGCTCCACGCTTCTGTTCATTGTCCAGTTCGTTCTCCAGCTCACGTACCTGTAATCAAATCTTTGTGGTTTAACACTTTTCCCAAACAATTTGTGAGCATGAAAAGTGTAAGATTAAAATGCTTACTCTGGCCTCCAGTTTCTGGAGCTGTTTTTTGCCACCCTTCATGGCCAACTGCTCTGCTTCATCCAAACGATGCTGCAGGTCTTTCAGGGTCTGTTCCAGGTTCTTCTTCATTCTTTCAAGGTGGGCGCTGGTGTCTTGCTCCTTTTTCAGCTCTTCTGCCATCAATGCAGCCTTTGGGTAGGAATTTGAGTAACCAAATTTGGGTTTCTAGCTTGGCTTTGGTTTTGTATACATTTTAACAAGAAAATACAATACATACATCAGTGATGGCCTTCTTGGCTTTGTCTTCAGCATTTCTGGCCTCCTGGACAGCCTCTTCGACTTCATTCTGAAGCTGGCTGATATCACTCTCTAATTTCTTCTTTGAGTTGATGAGGCTTGTGTTCTACAAACAAATTTGTACTTTTTAGGACTTTGTTCCTACAAAATAATTTGTACCCAAATTACCATAAAAATGTGGTCCTACCTGGGAGTGTAGGAGTTGCACGCGTTCGCTTGCATCCAGAAGCTCCTGCTCGGCCACCTTGCGAGATCTCTCTGTCTGTTCCAGGACAGCCCGCATCTCTTCAATCTCGGCCTGCTGCAGGTTATTTCTACGCTCCACCACAGCCACCTGTTCCTTTAGGTCCTCCTGGCTCCTCTGGGCATCATCAAGATGAAGCTGGGTGTCCTTAAAGACATAAAGTAGATGGTATCTTTTATAATTTTGCACTAAAATTATCGACAATAAAGTGTTCTAAAATGGACATTGAATTAAGTACCTTGAGCTGTGCCTGTACATTCCTGAGCTGCTTCTGGGCCTCAACAGCTTGGCGGTTGGCATGGCTAAGCTGGATCTCCAGCTCATTCAGGTCTCCTTCCATCTTTTTCTTCAACCTCAGGGCATCATTTCTGCTCCTGATTTCAGAATCTAGGGTGCTCTGCATGGTATCAATAACTCGCTGGCTGTTTCTCTTCAACTGATCGATTTCCTCGTCCTTCTCTGAAATCTTCCTATCCACCTCAGATTTCACCTGGTTCAACTCAAGTTGGATGCGAAGGATCTTGGCTTCTTCATGCTCCAAAGATCCCTGTTTTTTTTATAAGATTAAAACATTATTTTAGGGGTTTCAGCAAAAATATTTCTTCTTTTTTTTGTCTGAAACTTGCAACAGTACCTCAGCTTCCTCTAAAGCAGATTGTATGTCACTCTTCTCCTGCTCCACCTGCTTCCTGGACTTCTCAAGCTCATTGATTGATTTAGATGACTCTCCAATCTGTTCTGTGAGATCTGAAATCTCCTCTGTAGTCAAATAAGAAGATGAATATGTCATTTAAAGAATTATGCATAGACAGACACACTAGAATCATATAGGTATGTAATATTATAAATGATATATTTTGGGAGTTATATGTATAACTTCTTACGTTGTAGGTTCTTGTTTTCACGTTTCAGAGTTTCAACATGTTCTAGAGCCTCCTCATAAGCGTTTTTCATCTTGAAGATCTCTGTGCTCAGTGACCTGGCATCCTTTTGAGCTGCCTCCAGCTCTGCCTGGCCCTCTTCAAATTTCTGTTTCCATTCTGCTAGGACCTGAACAAGAAAAAAGGTGGAATTATTGTAAAACATTTTTCTGCATGCCAAAAAATTGGCATAAAATTATATAAATTATGTAAAATCAAGTTATGCTGACACTATATATTCGTGCAATTTTGCTGACCTTGTCAAAGTTTCTCTGCTTTTTATCCAGAGCTGCAGCCGCACTATTGGCTCTCTCTACATCAACCATCAAATCCTCAACTTCAGCCTGCAGCCTCTGCTTGGTCTTTTCCAGAGAAGCACACTTGGAATTTACGGCTTCCACTTGTTCCTCAGCTTCCTGGAGACGTAGGGCAAGCTTCTTCCTGCAAGTCAAAAAGTATTTTAAGCATTGCACAAGCTAACCTTTGTACATGTTCAGTCTGCTGTTTTGCTAAACCGTACTTGGCCTCTTCCAGTTCCTCTGTGCGCTGGATGGCATCAGTTTCATACTTGGTTCTCCATTGGGCAACTTCACCATTTGCCTTGGAAAGAGCTCTCTGAAGCTCAGCTTTGGCCTCTTGTTCCTCCTCATATTGCTCACGGAGCAAGTCACTGTCATGTCGGGATGATTGCAAGGCATGAGCTAGGGCATTCTTGGCCTGGAAATTATTATAAACAAAGAGATTTTAATGCAAACACCATTAGACTAGTGTTGTATAACTGAAACAAAGCTCAATGAGGCCTTCAAGAACTGGATCTGTCATTTATATACCTTGGATTCCTCTTCAAGTTGCCTTTTAAGTTCCTCAACCTGCTGGGTGAATCCTTGTTTTCCTCTGCTTAACTGAGAAATTAAGGACTCTTTTTCCTCAACTTGGCGAGAAAGTTCACCTAATATGGAATAGTATATAGTTAATAAAACTAACAACAGCAAAACAACAAAATGTAGTAAATCTCTAGAGTCATTGTACCATTCTCAGTCTGGAAACGGGCTCTTTGAGTTGAAAGGTCATTGATAACACGTTGGTTCTCATCATTTTTGGTCTTGGTTTCACTAAGCTGATCCTCAAGAACACGGTTTACTTTCTCAAGGTTGGCCTAAAAAGAATATTGACATGTTATGAACGTTGAAATTTCACAATCTATGCCATAAAACATCAATCTCCTGCCTTTCTGTTACCTTTGACTTTGAGATATTCTCCAGATTGCTAGCAAGGTCATCAATTTCCATCTTAAGTTCACTCTTTTCCTTTTCCAGCTTCTGCTTAACTCTCTGCAAATTGTCGATCTGTTCTCCAAGTTCTGCAACGCTATCAGCATGCTTTTTGCGTAGGGTGGCAGAGATGGCTTCATTCTGAAGAGTAGCCTCCTCCAACTCACGTCTAAGTTTTTGGAACTCAGCCTCACGCTTCTTATTCAGCTCAATCTGAGCAGAGGTAGCACCACCTGCTTCCTCAAGCCTCTCGCTAATCTCCTCAAGTTCTCTGGAGAGGTCTGCTCTTTGCTTCTCAATTCTGGCACGAGCAGCACGCTCAGCTTCTATCTCTTCCTCAAGTTCTTCAACCCTGGCCTATAGAGATACATTCATTTAGGTATGTTTTCACTAATAGCTAGAAGCATTACTGTTTACTGGAGCTCCGAAAGCTACCTGATGTTCCTTGATCTTCTTCTGCAGTTGAGATCCCAAAGCCTGCTCATCCTCAATTCTGCCTTGTAGTTGATTTATTTCAAAGTCCTTCCTATGTTTGGAAGATGGATTATTAAAAATTACAAAAAAAAAAAAAAATATATATATATATATCAAATTAGAAAACCAATACTAACTTCTTCAGCTTTTCTTCAGCTTGCTGTTTCTCATTTTCAAGATCCATGACTGATTCCTGGGACAACTTCAAATCGCCCTCAAGCTTCCTCTTGGCTCTTTCTAGGTCAAGGCGGAGTTTTTTCTCTTGCTCCAAAGTACCTTCAAGCTAAATAAATACATGGATACATCATAATATTTATCTAAAAAATAGAAAAATGGCTACCTTGGTATGGAATGTGGTATGAAAACTACAGGTACTCACATCATCCACTTGTTGCTCTAGCTTAGTTTTAGCTTTTGTAAGGCTACTGACTTTGTCCTCCTCAGCCTGCAGATCATCAAGGGTCTGCTGGTGGGCCTCCTGAAGTGCTTTCTTCTCTTTAGAGAGCTTGGAGATGTTCTCATCTAGAGCAGCCAGTTCTTCTGTAAGATTTTTAACCTAAAGTTGAAGAGCATAGATATGGAAGTGAGTAACATGCACTTTGCAAATTCAAAGTATGACTTTATATTAGTTTTTTATTGTTTTAAACCTTGTTTTCTGTGGCATGTTTCTCCTTCTCTACTTTGGCCAGTGTCAGCTCTAAGTCATCAATGTCTTTCTTTAGCTCAGAGCATTCGTCTTCCAGTTTCCTCTTCTTGGCAGTCAGCTCGGCATTGCTTTCCTCCTCATCCTCAAGCCTTTCATTGATTTCTTTGATCTTGGCCTCCAGTTGAATCTTGCTTTTGATCAGACCTTCACATCTCTCTTCAGCATCAGCCAGGCTTTCACCTTCCTATACAAAGAGAAAGAGAAATCAATCCCATTTAAATAATTTTCTTAATACGTATAGCCAATATCAACTGATATCAATCAAGTAATTCAAATGTATGATTATGGCGTTGTACTTTAAAATATGGATAAGTATTTTGTCCATCTTACCGATTGTACTTGAAGTTGCAGATCATTTTTCTCCTGCAGCAGAGAAACCATCTTCTCCTCAAGTTCTTTCCGTTTTGCCTCTGATTTGGCCAGGGCTTCCTTGGTCTTTTCAAACTCCTCCTTCATGTTGGCCATCTCCTTCTCAGTCTCTGCACTCTTCAGGAGAGGCTTAATCTTGAAGTACAGCTTCATCCAGGGCCAGTGCTTGACATTCATAAATGACCTAATATTGTACTGAAGCACAAAGATGGCCTCCCTATGGTATAGAATAAAATCAAATACAGGAAAACACCGTGCTTAATCTCAATAATGATGGTTCAATTACATATGAAGATAACTTTATGTCTTTAAAAATGCTCAAACGTGCTGGACCACTTATCCCACCAGTCCTCAATAGAATGTAACCAAATAGGCACAGAGCAAAAACAGTTCAGTGTTTCAACTAATACGCAGCTCCTCGGTATGATCCAAAAGAAGCTGTAATCCCAGTGCGCATGCACAAAGTCCACACTGTGCCCGTCACCCTTAGGAAATATTCTTACCAAAAGGTTCAAGATTAGCAGGCAGAAACATATGTCATACACTCTCCTATTACGCAGAGGTCGTCTTTCCAAAATATATGCTTGTAGGTCCTCTTTCAGTCTTTATACACCATTGGACTCAATGTAGTCCAAAAACCAAAAAAGGAAAAGAAAAGATATCTAGTGCAACTCTGTCAGTTAATGATTCAGGCTTTAATAAAACTCATATGCACTTACACAGTAATGTAGATTAATAGCATAAAAGGATTTCCCGTCCCTCCATTTCCTGGTGTAAGAAAGGTAGCTACCTTTCTTACACCAGGAAATGGAGGGACGGGAAATCCTTTTATGCTATTAATCTACATTACTGTGTAAGTGCATATGAGTTTTATTAAAGCCTGAATCATTAACTGACAGAGTTGCACTAGATATCTTTTCTTTTCCTTTTTTGGTTTTTGGACTACATTGAGTCCAATGGTGTATAAAGACTGAAAGAGGACCTACAAGCATATATTTTGGAAAGACGACCTCTGCGTAATAGGAGAGTGTATGACATATGTTTCTGCCTGCTAATCTTGAACCTTTTGGTAAGAATATTTCCTAAGGGTGACGGGCACAGTGTGGACTTTGTGCATGCGCACTGGGATTACAGCTTCTTTTGGATCATACCGAGGAGCTGCGTATTAGTTGAAACACTGAACTGTTTTTGCTCTGTGCTTATTTGGTTATATGGTATAGAATGTTGAATGATTATGAATTATAAAGACAGTCAGTAAAATACAATGCCAGTTGGCTGTTAATTTGACAGCCAGTTATTGTGTGCAAGTTTGCTTCTGGTTTGCCTAATTGGCCTGGGAATATATACCTTCTTTCCATCATCTTCTTGAATTCTACCCTCATCAGGAAGCCTCTGCAAAGAGCTTGAGTGCGCGTGATGAGTTGGGCCAACCTTTCGTCTCTCATTTCTTCCAGGGTACCCAGTAGACCAGCTTTGAAGAACACCTAAAAGAAATATAAATCTTGTAAAATCACTTGTTACCATCTATTTCATGCCATTCCAATACAAAGAACTATTTCATACCTTGGTGTGTCCAAACTTGTACTGGGTGTGGTCCACATCTATTGAACCGAGGAGTTTTTCAGAAGCTTTTTTGCTGTCGATGAACTGTCCATCTGGAATTGCGCTGGCATTGAGGACCTTGTAACTGAAGATGTGGAAATGTTAGTTTCAAATACACTTTGTAGCTGTATGCTGTTTGAATAACTCATATCTTGAACTTTATTGAAATTAGGCCAAAATGCATACCGTTGTTTGAAATCACCATAGAGGATTCTGCTGGGGAAACCCTTTCTGCAGATTCTGATGCCCTCCAGCACACCGTTACATCTCAGCTGGTGGATGATCAGATGGTTCTCCATGATTCCTGGGAACGATACATTCATTTAAAATATGCATCCTGTTTAAAACTTAACCTTACTATATTTCAGAAGTTACTTACCTGGAGTCTTTGTCTCGTTGGGAATCAGACAACGCACAAAGTGAGGATGGGTGCTTCTCAAGTTGGTCATTAGCTTGTTTAGATTTTCCTGTAAAGTTTAATGAAGATGGTTAAAAAACATGCCATTAATCTTCTCTAGAAGCAGCATTATTGATGTGTAAAGTATTTACCCTGAACAAGGCAGACACAGTCTGGAAAGATGAACCCTTCTTTTTCTTTCCACCTTTTCCAGCATCTTGAGCTTGAAAATATGATAAAAAAATTAGATCCATGTGAAAATGTAGAGTGTTTCATTAAAAACGTTTCAGTAGGATATCTACCATCAGATCCTGAGTAGGAGGAGTAGAGGAAGGACAGAAGCTTCACTGAAGACTTCTGGTAGAGGCCGACAACAGTTTCATTCAGTGGGTCCTTGTTCTTGTCCAGCCAGCCGGAGATGTTGTAGTCCACAGTTCCAGCATAATGGACCAGGGAAAAGTGAGCTTCAGCCTTGCCTTTACCAGGTTTGGGCTTCTCGAAATTCTTGCACTTGCCCAGATGTTGATCATAGAGCTTGTTCTTGAAGGAAGTGTCAGTGGCCTTGGGAAACATGCACTCCTCTTCAAGGATTGAGAAGATACCCATTGGCTGTGGAGAGCAAAGTGCTCATTGTAAATACAAATAATAACACAGATGTAAATTTTCCAACTATATGTCATCTTGGTACCTACCTTCTCAATAAGCTCAATGCAGGCAGCCAGATCCATACCAAAGTCAATGAACTCCCAGTCAATTCCTTCTTTCTTATACTCCTCTTGTTCTAGAACGAACATGTGATGGTTGAAGAACTGTTGCAGCTTCTCATTGGTGAAGTTAATGCAAAGTTGCTCCAAGCTGTTCATCTATAGAGGATATAAGAGTTACATGATTAGTCCCTGCCAGTCATTTGGCAAATATCACCAATTTGTTTTTAAAAATAGTTTCAACTTACATCAAAGATTTCAAATCCAGCAATATCCAGCACACCAATGAAATATTGTCTTGGCTGTTTGGTGTCCAGTTGATGGTTGATACGGATGACCATCCACAAGAAAAGTTTCTCATAGACAGACTTGGTGAGGGCACCAATGGCGTTGTAGACCTAAAATACAACAAATAGTCATCTTGTATCCATTATTTTCACAGAAAATTTACATCTCTAATATTTGAGGCATGAATCACCTGCTGAACTGTTTGTCCCTTGGTGACAAATTCATTGCCAACTTTGACTCTGGGGTAGCACAATGCTTTTAGCAGGTCAGCAGAGTTGAGACCCATCAAATAGCTGATCTTATCAGCAACTACAAAATTAACAGAAATATTTGTTAAAAACTTGTGGTGGATTCACAAAATGTAATTGTAAAGTTAAGTCTTATTACTTACCTTCAGTGCCATCAGGCTCAGCCTGCTCCTCTCTTTGCTTCTGCTTGAACCTCATGTTGCCATGGTGCATGACAGCTCCAGTCAGCTTGTAAATGCCTATCTTTTCCTCAGGGATGAAACCCAGGATGTCGATGGCAGTCTGAAAATATATGTATGGTATTATTTTGTGTGCAATAGTTGGCTTATGCTTCTAAAGAAGCTAAAATCACACTACATACATCTGTGGCTATCAACTCTTCCTCGTCATCGATGCTCTTGACAGCGATCTCACCCTGGCTGATGTAGGGGTAGTCATAGGGATTTGTAGTGAGCAAAAGATTTTCTAAATTTAGAAAAATATTTTAAGAATTTGTTAAAAACAACATTTTTAGTGATTTTCAGCCAAACTTACAAGCTAGCAAATATTAATTCCCATCCAGTGTTTTCCAAGGTGGGGGATGTGTTCTAATGTGGGGCATTACAGTCAGTGTAACTTGGAATTATCTTGTAGGAACATATTCTCATGCTACTGACAGCTATTATCTTATTAGCTTATTAAGATAAGGAGTGTGCTGAAAATCTTTTTGCCTTCATGAGGCTTTTGCAACCTTATTGGAAGGAAGCGGGTTTGGCCATTTTGAAAGTATCGGTTAATATGTGAATACTTGGGATGGCGTGTCATTGTTAACAAGTCTGGGGAATGGTGTTCTAGTATATATTATATCTCACTCTTTTATAGCCATACTTTTCTATACTTTGCATTTCACTTCATAAAATTCTTTTATATTTACCAATTAGTTCTGGCTTCTTGTTGGTCAGGATCTGGTAGAAGATGTGGTAGCTTCTTTCAGCGGAAAGCTGGAATGTGACTCTGGATTTCTCCAGGAGGTCTGTAAGGAAGGAAGATTACCTTTAACTCTAGCAACAAATAATACATATACAAAGTATATAATGTAAAGTAGAAACATGGTCGGGACAAATAAAAAGCTATCTTGTAAATCTTACAGGTTTCAATATCTGCGGAAGACAGTTTTCCTGTGGTTCCGAAGTGGATTCTGATGAATTTACCCTGAAGATCACAAAAGCCATGGTCACCGTCATGTTTGCTTCAGCATGTGCAGTGTGCTTTATAAAGATGTTACTTACAAAACGGGAGGAGTTGTCATTTCTCACGGTTTTGGCGTTACCAAAGGCTTCCAGCAGAGGGTTGGCCTGGATGATCTGGTCCTCAAGTGTGCCCTGTGAGTTGTTAGAAGTATGACATCAGAGAGGTATTTGGTTAAACAAAGAGAATTTGTATGAAGATAAAATAGAATTTATGTATTCTATTTTACCTTAAGGCTGTTGCTCGATTCCTTCTTCTTTCCGGAATCACCGATGGCTGCAATTGTTGCAAAGTATTGGATGACACGCTTGGTGTTCACAGTTTTTCCAGCACCAGATTCTCCGCTGGTTAAGAAAGAAAGGGTTTTCATTTGTGAATTATTCTTTGGCCTGGATTTCCACTTGTGAGGTTCAAACAGCCATAGTCTATCATAAATGTTCCAACAATATTTATCTATACTTCCTAACATCCTTTAACTGTTGCCCCCATTGTCTCAGTCTCACCACTGGCCTCCATATAAACATAACACAATCCTAACATACCTTGCTTTCAAACCTCTTGATCATTTCTCCCTAAATCAGTGTTTCCTTTTTTCAAGAGGCCAACAAGATATAGAGGATTTATATAGAGATGGTCAGAGTAGTGATTAGCACTGCAGTGCCTGTGCGTGGACAAAACAGGACCTCTTGGTGGACCTTGTTGACAGGTTTGGGACAATTTAGGAAACAGTGTCCTAACCTATCTCTATCATTTATTTACCCACCTACCACTGACTCTCATCTCTCATAGTTTCAATGTGTCACAGACGCAAGATCTCAGGAGCTTCCGTTGTCCAGAACTCACTTCTTTTCTTTATTATGGTCACACACCTAAACACTCTTTCCAACAACATAGAGACCTGCTTTAGCATTCTGTGCTCTTTTCTCTTAGTCTTCTTAAAACCTATAGCAGTATCCAGGTCAACCTTACCCATTAGCCACCTTAAGAATTTAGCACCCCAAACCCAATTACATACTGGGCAACAGGCCATATAGGGTTCTTATAATCCTATTATGTATTTTAGGGTGCTGTGACCATCCCTACTATTGCAAAATGGATTCACACTGTTGGGTAGGTTGCAGACATTACTCAGATGTTCCCTAGTTTTGGCGATCAAAGAAAATGTACAATAAGATGGTGGCAGATAAATAAAAAGGTTTGTTCCCGAACAAGGCTGATGCTTATATTGCCCAGATGGTGGACCTGGCCTCTAGCTAAATGATCTTCTACCTATTGACCTCTTCTTGAATGCTTCACTGTGTTGGTTAGATTGTAATCTTTAAGATTTAAGCTTACTTTGCTTGCTACTCCATATGTCTGCTTCACTTGTTTGTTTTACCCCTTTATGACTTAACATTACATTAGACCATAATAATGATGGGTAGATGCAATCTTGGACTTTACTTACGTAATCAAGATAGACTGGTTTTCGCGATCTGTAATAATAAAGACACACATGAATTTACATCCCGCCCCAAAAAACAAAACAATATACTGAAAGAAAGTAAAAGAAGAACATATTACCAGTTAACATAAACTGATAGGCATTGTCAGAGATGGAGAAGATGTGTGGTGGGGCTTCTTGACGCTTCTTCCCTCTGTAGCCTCCAACAACTTCAGGGTTGTAGACAGGCAGCCACTTGTAGGGGTTAACAGTGACGCAGAATAGGCCAGAGTAGGTCTAAAAAATATTGATAAAATATATTACGTTAATATTTACCAGTTGCCATTCCGGTAAAAATTCGGCCACTAAGATGTAAATTCATTTAATTATTCAGCATTCCATCACCATACTATTCCATATTGGTGATAGACAACAAAGACTATGAAGAAGACCCAAAAACTGGGGTTTCAGACAGGCCTTGGAAACTGGGGTTTCAGACAGGCCTTGGAAACTGGGGTTTCAGACAGGCCTTGGAAACTGGGGTTTCAGACAGGCCTTGGAAACTGGGGTTTCAGACAGGCCTTGGAAACTGGGGTTTCAGACAGGCCTTGGAAACTGGGGTTTCAGACAGGCCTTGGAAACTGGGGTTTCAGACAGGCCTTGACACACAATTAGTCTCTTACAGTTGCATCAAATTTTAATTTTCCCTTTACTGGTAGAAATAAAATCTATGGGTTTTTAAATGTACTATCCCACTTTTACAGGGGTGATCTGCTGAATTCCAATGCCTGTCCCCTGAGCCAGCCTGTGGGGAGCAGCAGTTGTAACAACTCTAAATATTTACCCAAAGCATGATGGGTAAAAGCATACACACATCAGGATAATTGCAATAGCAATAATTTGTTATTCCAGCAGCACAGACTAGCTCAGGGGACAGGTCAGCAAGTTGAGCAAATGTCCCATTATTTTCAAAAAGTTATGTTATGTTGAAAGTTGTGTTCAAAACCTTTCTATTAAAAGAAAGGAACTGACTTGGCTGAAATTTTTCGAAGCAGAGTGTAAAGGTAGTCCCTCCTTTTGATATTTAGCAAATGTACGTGGATTTTTATTATTGGACCTTTTTTTTTGCTCCTTTAAGGATGGCCTAAGACGTCACTATACTTACATAGATCATCCAGGCTGCATAACGCTCTTTGAGGTTGTACAGCACAGAGGCTTCATTCAGGTGGGTCAGCATCGCCATGTCTTCAATTTTATCGAACTTGGGAGGATTCTGGGGGTAGACTTGGCTGTCTTTGACAGTTACATCCTATAAAGAGTTAAAAGTTTTGAGTTTTCTTAAACTGGTTTTGACATTGTTGAGTTGTGGATTTCACTTTTATAGCTTACCCTTCCGTCATCGGTCTTGACAGTGACTTTGCCACCATCCCGAGCTGTGATCATGCCTTTTACGTAGAGCTCTTTGGGATCATCCACAAAGCAACTGTTCTTAGCATCGAAGGGTTTGTTCTGTGCCTCCAGCCGTTCTTTTTCGGTTTTCCTTAAAAAGGGAGCGGCGGGGCCAAAGACCGACATCTCTGCGTCGGAAGACATGGCTGAGGCAGTCTGTGGAAGAGGAAAGAACTAATAGAATGTCCAGCCAGAACTTATTTAGCGACTTCAAACTCCATTGCTACTTGTGGGGAAGGGTTAGTTGAATCAGTTACAGACGGAGCAATGGAGATTGTAGCATGAGGCAAGCAGTCAGTGTAAGGGATATCGAGAAGAGTTCATGTAAGGTGGCATCAGTTACACCTGGATCAGGGGAGAGTTTATCAATAAGGGTTAGTATAGAGGAGCATCTGTTACATGAGGAGAGCAAGGGTTAGTGTAAGTGGCATTAGTTACACAGGATATTCTATCGCAAGGGGAGGTAGGGTTAGTGTAAGGTGGCATCAGTTACACCTGGATCAGAGGAGAGTTTATCAATAAGAGTTAGTAGAGAGGAGCATCAGTTACATGTAGAACATAGGATATTCTATCATGAGGAGAGGAAGGGTTAGCCAAAGGGGGCATCAAGTACATTGGATATTTTATCATGAGGAGAGGAAGGGTTAGCGAAAGGGGGCATCAAGTACATTGGATATTTTATCGTGAGGGGAGGAAGTGTTAGCGAAAGGGGGCATCAAGTACATTGGATATTTTATCGTGAGGGGAGGAAGTGTTAGCGAAAGGGGGCATCAAGTACATTGGATATTTTATCGTGAGGGGAGGAAGTGTTAGCGAAAGGGGGCATCAAGTACATTGGATATTCTATCATGAGCAGAGGAAGGGTTAGCGAAAGGGGGCATCAAGTACATAGGATATTTTATCATGAGGAGAGGAAGTGTTAGCAAAAGGGGGCATCAAGTACATTGGATATTCTATCATGAGGAGAGGAAGGGTTAGCGAAAGGGGGCATCAAGTACATTGGATATTCTATCATGAGCAGAGGAAGGGTTAGCGAAAGGGGGCATCAAGTACATAGGATATTTTATCATGAGGAGAGGAAGGGTTAGCGAAAGGGGGCATCAAGTACATTGGATATTTTATCATGAGGAGAGGAAGGGTTAGCGAAAGGGGGCATCAAGTACATTGGATATTTTATCATGAGGAGAGGAAGGGTTAGCGAAAGGGGCATCAAGTACATTGGATATTCTATCATGAGGAGAGGAAGGGTTAGTGAAAGGGGCATCAAGTACATAGGATATTTTATCATGAGGAGAGGAAGGGTTAGCGAAAGGGGACATCAAGTACACAGGATATTTTATCATGAGGAGAGGAAGGGTTAGCGAAAGGGGGCATCAAGTACATTGGATATTTTATCATGAGGGGAGGAAGTGTTAGCGAAAGGGGGCATCAAGTACATTGGATATTTTATCATGAGGAGAGGAAGGGTTAGTGAAAGGGGCATCAAGTACATTGGATATTTTATCATGAGGAGAGGAAGGGTTAGCGAAAGGGGCATCAAGTACATTGGATATTCTATCATGAGGAAAGGAAGGGTTAGCGAAAGGGGCATCAAGTACATTGGATATTTTATTGTGAGGGGAGGAAGGGTTA